>OX381579.1:21136889-21623581 GCA_947458855.1 Monopis laevigella
TAGTGCTATGCTGTTAGGTTATTGTCATTATATTAATAATTTGACTTATTATATTTTCGTGAAAATGTTATTTAAGATGTTTAAAATACATTCGCTGAGTACATTTATATATTAGGTTAGAAAGTAACGTTACAATTTAATATAAATATTAATTATATTTACTGATTATAATTAGATGTCGTGTCACCTTCGTCCATAATAACTTAATGTATATTAAAAAGTCCAGAAGTGCTCAAAGATCTGTAGTTTGGTGGCCAAAATATTATACATTTATAATAAAAATAATCTGACATTAGGACTTTTTATGCAATAATTTAGATTTTATTCTGTGTATTAAAAGTACAAATTGTTATATTTTTTCTCAACACTTAACTTATTTTTACAGAGATCTGTAACACTAGTGTGAGTTTTCTAATAATTTGCGTACAGCGCTCCAAGCGGATTTTTTTAGAACAAAAAGCGAGCATTAGATTGGTGAGAATGTTAACGCAGTAGTATAGTTAACTCAAGAGTAAATGTTAATAAACTCACACTATGGCCACTGTATGTGTAGAAAACATTGTTTATATCATAATTTAATAATAAATTTGACATATGTTTAATAAACAGGGCACTGGACTTAGAATATATCTACTTTATTATTATATTTCGAATGCATTTTCTAATTTATATTGTGATTGTATTCGTGTACCCCACTTGTGTAAGAAGTTGTTCTTCTGAATCTCTTTTGCATTTCAAAATTGCTTTTCTTGTATGTATTGAGTTTTTGAAACAATATATAAATTTTCTACTACCAATTGTGCGTCTTTTATTACTTTTTCTAAATATATAATTATAAAACCCTAAATTATATTGAAACAGAAAAACTACTGCAATTTATAACTTAAATACCTGTTCACTAATTTAACTAAAAGTAAATAATATATTTATATAGTTAGATGTAATATAAAATGTTATATTATAATAGAATTTAAAATATACATATATACACACACCCGGATCCATAAACGTATACCTTTCACACCCACATACACACCTAACACACCCACAAACGCATACACATACTAACACTAATACACTCACAAACTAACACCCACAAACGCTCGTAAACGAATGTTAGTGACCTTGTTTTGGAATCTTTTTAATTTTTATTGTATAATTAAAAAACTGAAAATTCGCAATTTGTCACCTACCTAAGTTATAGAAGAGCGGGGCCTCCTAACACAAGTATTTTTACTTAAAAGGAGACTCCAGCGTAACGTTGTAATTTTGTGAATGAAAATAAACATTTTTGTATTATTTGTATTTTTAATGTGTAGGACAATTTACACATATTGCTCAGTACCCCTAGTGTGAGTTTTCTAACTCTTACTTTGCGTTTGAGTTAACTAAAATTTGTATGGGAAATAGTTCAGCGCTCCAAGCGGAAATTTTGTTAACTAAAAATGCGAGCGTGTGATTGGTCAAAATGTTAACGCAGTAGTAAAGTTAACGCGGAAGTGAATGTTAAAAAAACTCACACTAGGGCTACTGGTCACAAACTTAGCTCTTGGTTTGAACTATGTATACCAGAAACAACAATATAATACATATTATATTTTATAAACATCCAGACCATGACAAACTGTACAGAAAAAAATTAGGTACTAATATTATATGGATGATAACCATAATTCAACACTGTGAGATCTCATTCAAGTTTAGATCTAACATGACGTAATTCAAACATGAAATTTTATAAAATTTAATATTGTTTTGTAAGTAGTTGTATACTTGAACTAGCTATGCTATCAACAAAAATAACGTTTCACTTTTTGTGGTACCAAAAAAATCATTTTCGATCTCAACTCGAACAAGATCTCAGGGTATTTAATTGTGGTTACCCCTTCTAAGATGTCATTAAAGCTAACTGGAACGTCTAACGTAGAGAGTTCCCACATATCTAGGCTGATAACAAATCGTATGTGATGGGATATAATCAAGGTTTCATAAAAAGCTTGGTTCAGCCAGCTAGATATTCAGCTTCTCGGACACATCCCTAGTGTGAGTTTTTTTAACGTTTACTTTCGCGTTAACCAACTACTGCGTTAACATTTTGACCAATCTCATGCTCGCATTTTTAGTTCTCAAAATTTCCGCTTGGAGCGCAATAGTTTGGATTTTAGTTAACTCAAACGCAGTAATAGTTAGAAAACTCACACTAGGGTTACTGATCTCAGCCTCAAAAGTATTGTGTCACAAACGGTGAAAACTTGATTGAATGCCGTCACATATAATTTGTTGTCAACCTATATTATGTGAGAACTCTTTGGCGGATTGTTGGTGGGTACAGATGTTTCTATCAGACAGAATTGTGGGACCGTCTGCCAATAGGCCATTAGTAACTTACTAAGATTGATATTCTTACAGGCATTTAAATGTTAAACTAGTGGTAATCAATTTAATACAATTATGTATGTATTGCACTAAGTATCTAACAGATTACAGGGATATTTTCTTTTTATAATCTGTATTCTGTCAATGTCAATTAAAATTAGTTTAATAGAACACATATTGCACAAAGGAGCCACCAAGTTTCTTTAATTGGAGCAAGGCATGTGACTTTGTACATACCTGATAATAAGCAGTCCTACAAATTCCATGAATGGGGTCGATCAATACATTGTTGTTAACAACATTGATCGCTCCCACTATAGGTACCGACTAAATGATGCCGTTACGACGGCAACAATTTGCATTATCTAAACACTTGTTTCGTATGTAACCGACTGAAACCCTACCCTGAAAGGAGACTACTACCTCAACAACAAAATAAATGTAGTAGTCTCCTGAAAACCGGTGAACACACAGACTAAAAAGGAAACATGATTAGGTATCCTGACAGTTTTATGCTGATGAGTAACACGCGTAGCAAGTGGCAGTTTGGTCTTACAAAGTTTATAACCATAATAATGAACTTTAGATTCAGCAAAGTCACACAGCCCATTTCATTCCTAAGTTTTATCATCTAAATCTACATTTACAAAAAAAAATGTCATCAATATATTGATAAACTAAATAAACCTTTGTCATAGAATCCTTGTTGTCTCTGTTGAACAATCATTGTTGTGGTCCTCTGTCAAAGATTCATGGTCATCCTCCTCTATCAAGGACTTATTTGTCATCCTCCTTTATCAAAGACTCATTTTGATCATTATCTATAGGCTCATTGTTGTGTTTTTCTATAATGGATAAATTGTTGTACTTTTTCATGGACTCGCTGTCGAGCTGTTCTATCATACACTCATTGTTGGGCTGCTCAATCAAAGACTTATTGCCATTCTCATCTATATAAGACGCATTGACATCCTCAACTATAAGGCTACGTTAGTACGAGCGTTTAATAAAGCGTTGGGAGTTTTTTTTTACTGTCTTGATTCGACGCTGTTCAAACGAGCGTTAAAATAACCACTTTGTAGCAGCTTACGCTTGATACGGACGCGCCATGAATTCAGATAAAATTGCAGCAATCGGGATATACTTTTCAGGACAATTATTAATATATATTTTTTTATTTCATAAAAAAAATACCAATAATAATTATATAGGAATCCAAGCTCTTATAATACTATAATAAAACATTTCATTCTTTAATAATTTGATGAACCCAAGTTTTTTTTTTCTCCTTACAACGTAAATCCCGATTGCTGCAATTTCATCTGAATTCATGACGCGTCCGTTGTCATCTATCAAAGCTTCTTTCTTTCGGTACGTTTGAGTACTGCTTACGGTACGTTTGAGTACTGCTTAAAAGGCTTACAAAGCTAGCTTAATTTACTTGGTGTTTTTTTAGTACTTCGTTTTGCTTTGGTTTTTTGATGACGTCACAGAAAAAAAGCAAATTACGTCATCGAATTCGCTGCGAACGCTTGGAAAATACGAGTAGTGCAATCAAAGTAAATTGTCTGTGGTCACAATAGGGAATATGCATGTAACGCCAATTATTATTATTTTAATATATAATGTTCCTTTTATGTCTTTGAACATATTTACAGTAATCTATTTTATTTTGATTAACTATTTTTTTTATAAATACGATTTTAAAAATCTATTTTTTTGTAGAAACGGAACGCATTTCTAAACGATCCGACATTAGCAAACACTGCATGTGACGTCATTCGTGCAAAAACAAATGTCAACGTGTGTTCTGTAGTCTACAGTTTTTTGTTTTCTCGGGTATTTATTGTCCTTTATTACGATAATTTGTGATAAACAAACCTTTTAACTAACTTTTGAGGTGCAATAACATTAAACTAATATGCTTTTTGAGCACGAATGATGTCACAAAATGGCGGCTAGTGATGTACCGTTTTTTACTGCGGTAGTGGCAGACAAAGTTTAAACCCTTTTATTTTTGTGTTTTACCCTTTAATTTTTTTTTAATATTTGTTTTTAGGGTCTAATGTAGTTACTCTATCAATTAATGAAATAAAAAAAAAACATGCATATTCCCTATTATTGTGTATCAAATACTTTTTTTTGTTTATTTTATTGTTCCTCTTTTTCACTTAACAGTTTTTGAACTCTATTTTGTATTCTCTTATGAATTTTATATGATTTTTATTTATGCACATAAAACTGTTCGAGTACTCCTGCAAACGCTGCGATTACTTTGCTTCGCTTTGTGTACTTTGACGGCTGACGGCTGAGATTGGCTTAAAGCCTAAGCGCTTTAAGCGAAAAACAGTAGTAAACGAACACACTGTCAGTGTGTTCAGGCTTAAAAACTGTTAAGTGAAAGGGAGGGAACATAAAAATTAACAAAAAAAAGTATTTAATACACAATTGTGACCACAGACAATTTACTTTGGTTGCACTACTCGTATTTTCCAAGCGTTCGCAGCGAATTCGATGACGTAATTTGCTTTTTTCTGTGACGTCATCAAAAATCCAAAGCAAAGCGAAGTACTAAAAAAACACCTGTCAAGTAAATTAAGCTAGCTTTGTAAGCCTTTTCAGCAGTACTCGAACGCACTGTCAAACGTACCATGTTTGTAAGAGCGACGCATGTGACATCTGCCTATCAAAGCCTAAAAAGGTTTTTTAAACTCACTCTCAATATACTTATTAGTACTAGTGGCCGGTATACACTTTGGTTAAGTGCCAAGTAAACACTTGTTTGTTGTATTTAGTGTTTAGTGATTAGCAGGTGCTGTCCTACACTGTTTAGTAGACGGTTTAGTTCATAATATACCTCGGACAGTTTTTTTTATTTACTTTTTATTGAAGCTCGGCATGCGACTTTGTCGTGCGGCATGCGTTATCTACCTGGTGGTAAACAGACCTAAAGTCCATGAATGGGGTGGGGTGGGGTGAAATACATTGTTGTTTAACAATATTGATCGCCCCTACTATGCTAAATGTAGCGGTTACGAAATGAGCAGCGACAAAGACGAATTAATTTCATTACGAGTATCCTCGCTGCTTTATCGCCAAATCAGTCGCCGCGATTCGTAACCGCATCATGAAATAAGTGTCATTTTATGGCGCGGTTACGAATCCGGCGATTGATTTGGCCACCTCGTCAATGCAAACGAATGCGGTCGATCAATGCATTTAACAATATTGTTCGCTCATTGGTAGCCACTATGCCGGCTAAATGATGCGCCGGTTACGAAATGGGCGGCGACAAAGATGTAATTGCATTACCAGTGTCGTCGCTTCTTTATCGTAAAATTAATCGCCCGTTTCGTATCCGCACTTAAACAGGAGACCACTTTGACAAGAACTCGACGCAGTAGTCTTCGAAAAACCGGTGTAGACATTTATTTTATTCTTTTTATCACACAAAAACAACCAAAAAGAAACACGAGTTTTTTACTAAACACTTAACAGTCCAGGGGCTTTATTCCAAGTTTGCAACCGCTAGACACGACAAGACTTTGCGTAAACTATAAATATTGAAATATAAGTTCTATTCCAATGGTTATATAGTCTGTATTAGGTTGGCTAAAATAATGCCGCCATCTTGAAATACACGAAGTTTGAATATGTTTGGAGCATTGGAACTCTATATTTAACAGGATAGAACTTATATTTCAATATTAATTGGTTTTTAGCTCCTGATTTCAATCCCCAGTGTCTAGTCCCGTGGTCGATAAAATGCGGCCCGCGGGCCGCATGCGGCCCGCTGTCGATATTTATGCGGCCCGCGACAAAGCCAATCAATTTTAATAGTGAACCATCTGCTAAAACAGATTTTGCGTACAAAGTTAACTAAATAGGCACCGATGCGAGATTTAATAATGGAATTAACAGAGACTGCCGTCGGTTTGGCTGATATTTTTGTTAGATTTGCCACTAAACATTGGTTTTCCATTACTTAAACAATTTATATTGAAAAACGTGCAGTAGAAACTTTTATAGGTATACATACTGTGAAGAAGGAACTGGAATTGTATTATTTAAAAAGCTTTCATGTCGAAATTATTTTTGTCGGCACGACAAATACTTTTTTGTAGGCACATTGCGATTTTTACAATGGATAAAAATTTTGTACAATCTTTGTAAATTGCCATGTGCATTACAAATAGAATTTCTTGTGCTGAAGCGCTGAAATTGTTACTCGTAAGTCTTATTATAGTCAATCGAATTTATTGAAAAACGGTCGAGATGTGGTGGAAGGTTTGTTTCAATATTGAAGCAAGCCTTATTAATCTGAACTTAACATCGTTAAAATAAAAATAATTGTGAAACTGAAACTGGTTGTTTAAGTCTGAAAGAGATAGTCTTTAAAATTTCTGAGTCTCACGAATCAATTTGTCCCATTTTAAACAATTTTGGGCATGAAACGAGTACCGAAATACCTGAATTTTCTGCAAAATAAAATAATCGCGAAAGGTCTATAAAGATTTGATAGAATAAGTTCATTTCAAGCCCACATTCGTAAAACACAAACACTGGTGAAAATACATAGGTTTACGAGTTTTACATGTAAACCAGTCAACTCGGAACAAGGACGTCCGACTATCCCGAAACCGAAAAATGAATTGTCAAAGTCGCTTAAAAGTGAAGACATATTCACAGCGTTACGTGGCGTTTGAAAGACAAAATTTGTCGAAAGAAAATCATGGATTTTCCACCACGATAACGCGCCATTTCACAAGGCTATCGTTGTGAACGAATTTCTGGCCAAACCTCAACAAATCTTAATGAAGAGCCACCGTATTCACCTGATATGGCTCCAGCCGACTACTTATTTTTTTAGGTGGGAGGAAGGTCTCTATGACTTTGTTAGACCGACCGACTGATTTCATTACCACAAACCGACAAGTGATCTAGTCATATGTTTCGGTTTTAGTCTGTGGGTTGATAGTTTTTTTGGAGGCTATTGCATCGATATTTAGGATGCGGTTACGTAGCGGGCAGTTAGTTTAGTTTTTACGAAAAAGCAACGAGGCTATTAAATAGACTCGTAATGCAAATTTGTCTGTCATTGCCTGTTTCGTAACCGCATCATTAACCGGCAAATATATTAATCATATTGGGAGCGATCATGTTAAACAACCATGTATTGATCGACCCCATTCATAGATTTTGTAGATCTGCTTACCATCAGGTGGATACAAAGTAATATGCCGTGCTACAAAAAAAAACGAACATAATGTGGTATATAAGTGGACAACAATGTATGACAATATAAATGTTTTGGGTAACACTGTCGGGCCGCACAAGGGCCCGACAGTGTTACCCACATTGTCCTATGTGGCCCTTGGCCGGAAAAGTGTGACGACCGCTGGTCTAGTCAATCCATAATGCCCCGGTGAACATGTTAAGCTGTCGGTTCCAGTTTTACTATACCAACTTGTGAAACTGTTTATTGATGGGTTATAAAGTCTATTCAAACATCGCGACAAGCTAGCTACTTGTTCGGTGTAGGTAGATTCATACTATAGACTACGACGAGATGGGATTAAAACCCCTCCACTACATTATTGTGTCCTACCCTAAGGTCATCTAGGTGGTATAGATGATATTTATTTAAAAGGTAAATAATTTATTCTAGGTAAGTAGGTATGAATTTACAAAAACTTTAACTTTATGAAGGGAGAGGCATTAAGATCAAGGAGTAAGTTTGAGTTGACAAGTAAAGCAATTTTATGTTCTGAAAGAATCTCGTGCCTACACAAGTTTAAGGTTTTAAGATGAATTTTGTTTGATAAGTAGATATATGAAAATAACGAGTGTATACGTGGCCGAGTTGGTTAGACTTTGGACTTAAAAACACTTAGGTCCCTGGTTCGAATCCCGGTGTGTACCAATGAGTTTTTAATTTGAAAAAATTATGTACATTTGTTTGACAACACCACTATAGTGCCTCGGAGAGCACGTTAAGCTGTCGGTCCCGGTTTCACTATACCAACTTGTGAAACTGTTTATAGATGGGTTATTGAGCTAGCCACTTGTTCGGTGTAGACTCATACATACCATCGGCTACGACGAGGTGGGATTAAAACCCCTCCGCTGGGTACCCTGGGGCCGTCGAGGCGGTCTCGGGCGCCGTAAGGCACCCGTGATGATATGTAATAATAGCCTAGGAGATGCATTTCAGATGCACATTCATAGAGATGAACTTGGTAAGTATTAATTTTGATTTTATGAAGATGGTATTATATTAGTATGCTAGTGTCGCCTAATACGTATAATACGAAGTCTATTAGGCTTTTATTTTGACTATTAGATAGATGCCCTTGTTAGATGCTTTTGCTAGATGCTTACCTTTCATAAAAAAAATGAAAAAAAGTATTAGTTTAGGTAACTGCAGGTCATTACTGTGTCATTTGCCCCTAATAATCGTAATATATAGGGTAAATCCAATATCTGTTATTAAATCATCAGGAAGTACTATTATAAACGTTATAAAACTTGAGAGGAGTGTATGATGGGGCTCTTTTTCTGTGTTAGTTATTTAGGAATATGCATGCTGATTCAACTCCTCTCCCCGCGCATGACGCTTAGTCAGTAACTTTATTATTTACTCACACATTCGTCCGCACGCAAAGCGTCCGCCCCGCCGCGCCGCCCGCACCGCGCCCGCCGCGACATATTTTGTGTGTCATTTTTATCAAAAACCGAGCGGAGGAATAATTGAGTGTAGGTACTTTGAGCTCCTTTTTAAAACTTATTTTACTCAAACAACTTCGTCCGACACGTTATTATTTATTTTGGTATTAATTAGTGATTTGGCAATTGGACGGGTTTGTACTATTATTTTTGGTATTATTTGTAATTAAAAAAAAAAAAAATATTGGTACCTAGTATACCTAGTACCTTATATAGTTATTTATTTTATAAAACAATAAAAAACACTAATTACCTACTCAATTATAATCAACATACCTATCTCATCTAAGTGCCTATTTTTTTTCTGAACAATACAAGTATAATATATGTGTGTAGGGCGTTCAGTTATTTCTGACTACCCCATAAGGGACCTAGTTCAAGATGAATTATAATAATATTGAACACAAATGCACCGGAACCGAAAACCGGTAAATACATATATTCATAAGGCAATCGACGTAGGAGGGGGGGGTCCCCCCCCCTCCTGAAATGTACGAAATAGGAGTAGTATAAATTAATACATAATTTTTCTTTTTGTAGGTTTTGAGGAGGGGGGGCTCCTGAAATAATAATAAATATTTAATGTACGACGGACATGGGCACATTATAATATAGTAAAATAAATAAAAAATACATGACATCAAAAACATGATTTTTTAATAAATACGTACCCAATAGGAGTTGAATAAAATAAACAACTAATTAACATAATTAATAAAAAAAACAAACTAATTAACATTTTGTGAGTCAAAACAAAACACGAGATCTTGCACCGATGCCGATGCCCATGGTAGTTGCGGTGCCGTACGTTCGGAAACGAAACGCGAGATGTTGCGCCGATGCCGCGGTCGATGCGCTGTGGTACGCTTGGAAACGAAACGCGAGATGTTGCGCCCGATGCCGGTGCCGCGGTCGATGCGGTGCGGTCGCTCGAAAACGAAACGCGAATTGCGCCGATGCTGATGCCGGGGACGATGCGATGCGGCATCCGTTTTCTCGGCACCGAAACTGGAAGTCAACCCGCATCGTTGCGCGACATCTCTTACTGGCATCCGATGCCGGCATCGTTGATTGAAAAACGCCCACCTCTAGCGGAAATGTTAGCAATTCAAGTTACCATCAATCGTTCCGCGACCAGAAATTTTAACACGAAAAGTTAGCACGGCTACTTTTTGACAGTGTTTGTTTACATGTGAATATCTATCTACAAATTGGAATTTAATTAATTATTTTATATATTCATATCTGTTTTAGTTTTAAAAGTTCAATTAAACCTAAAAAATTAATATCGTGTGACTAAATTCAGCTTTAGTATGTTTAGTTTAGTTTATTTGAGGTTGTTAATTAAATTAATATTATGATATTAATAAATTATTGTATTTAAATAATAGTTAATTAAAAAATATAGATTTATTAAATAATGAAAAGGTAGTAATATTTTTAATTTCAATTATTTAATTCAAAATAGTGCTTCTTATCAAAAAGTGGCATCAAAAATCAACACCGATCGTTTCCGAGCTGCATTTGAAGAGCGGATTTGGCTTGGCAAAACACCGGTTCTCTATGGTGCCTGATTTCTCTCTGATTTCCTGTGGATTTCCTTCAATAACAACAAAGAGTTGTCTCTCGAATATTTCAGTCATTGGCGTAAATAGTATATCTATGATTTCAGTGTACCGAGTTGACGCAACCCAATAAATCGCAGACAAATAAACCGTGCCCGGGCTTGAATTATTTGTCCGCGTTTTATGCCCTGGGGCCTAATTATAATACAGCGAAAGCGATAGCGATCTGTCAATGCGTTGATAATTTGAGTTGTCATCGCTCTCATTTCCAATGTAGCACGATAGCGATCTGTTAAAATTTCGTTTCATAATTAAGGGGCTGAGAGTGCTTGACTCGGGCCAATAATCGGAGTACCAATAAACCGTAGACAAATAAATAATCTTGGGCTTGAATTATTTGTCCGCGCTTTATCGGTCCGCGCATTATTGGCTCCCGTGTATTAGAGGTGGGTCGTTACGTGATTTCATTGTAACGTAACGGCTACGTTTCTTTTTGTTAATCACCCGTTATGTAACTATTTATAGTTATTATTAAAAAATCTAATTATAAGCAAAAAAAAAAAAAAAAAACTAAAAAATAGTGCCTCGAAAATAATTTTAATTTTATGTACCTACTTTACTCTCAAATAAATCTCTAAACAATCATTGCTTTAAATTATTTTCTTACTTACCCCTATTTAAAAATTATTGGTACACACCAATAATTTTTAAATATAAAAACTTATTCACTATAACAGCAGTCAGAAAACTTATCTACATTGTACAATTATTTCTTTAACAAATTTTCTTTATTTCAAATTTTCCATCTATTTTAATTTTTTAATGGCGACATGATTCTATTCTATCTAAATAACTTAACAACCACAGAACGCCAGTTCCATCCCCGCTTCTGCACTTCATTTTTTTAATTTTATATTTTTATTATGATTTTTACATGTGTTTTTATTTTAATCAATTTTTATCTTTAACATCCAATAGACAGCTAAAGTTTTATTGACCACAAAATACTTATATTCTGCATTATTTAATTTATTAGCGCCATCTCTCTGTAGTAGTTGTTATAAATTGGTTTACTTAGTTCAATATATCACCGCTTTGCGCTATGTCGCTGCTCGCCGACATTCCACAACTTGTGATTTAAACGGACGGAACAAATGTACCTATATGGATATCACTTTGAAACGCTTGTAACGGTTGTAACTTGTAACGATGGAAACTCTTGTAACGTGGTGGTTATTGTTACTTCACGTGATTGTGATATTTAGTGATTTTTGTTATAGTAGTTTTTTCGTGATTGGTTGCACATTTGTTCTAAGGTTTTTTGACGTTGTGTTTTTTTTTGAGTTATTGTTGCTATCCTCGTTATAGTTTCTTTTTCTTGTATCGGTTTTTAAAATATCGTCGTTGCACTCCGACGAGGTGGTTAATGATGTTCACGCTATTGCTGTGATTGGTTGCGGTACGTTCCGTGACGCATTCTTTCTAGGTTTTTTGTAGTTGTATTTAAAAATTATCTTGTTTTAATTTTTATTTTGTTTTTTTTTTAATAAAAGTATTAAATTTTTGTTTTGATAATAAGTCTTATATCCACATGGCTTATATTTTGATTTTGGACTCATAGTTATGGTATTGGTGTAATCTGACGATATGTCATGTCAAAACGTTTTTTTATTATAACTTATTAACCCCTGGCCCTAGACCCAAAGTGTTTGTACTTAAACGATAGGTATCGATGATATCTAGCCAATAAAAGTAATTTCAGCTTTGTTAAAGGATTTTCGACCTTATTGACAATTGCATTTTATTGGTAGAATTCGATGGTATGCCATCTAATAAGTCGAATGAAATTTAAAAAAAAGGTACTCGATCAATGTCATTAAGGTCGAAAATGTTTTTTCAATTTATCTCGTCAACCGTCGGTCGTAAGCCTATCGTGTTTGTACTCTAATAAAAGGAAATAATGAGATCTAACCCTTTTAATACTCAAAAATCAATATTATGTTTTTTTTTCTTAATTACGTTTTTTTAATTAAATAGTTATTACAAATATAATAACCGTTATTAGTTATTTAAGAAATATCGACTTTACTGTAACTATCTACGTTACGTAACGCTCACCTCTACCGTGTATTTCTGTAAATAAAAATCAAAGTCAAATAACTAGAGTGCTAGACGGACGTTTATTAGTACGGAAAATACTAACGTAAAAAAGCACTTTCACTAAATTTTACTTTTATTTATGTAGCAATATGCAGTGAACAAAATTGAGTGACTTTGGATATAAGTTAGTCTTCTAGAAGGTTATAAATTAAATTTTAACACAAATGTTATGAGTGATTAGAAGAAATGGCATTTATAAATTGTTTAGTGGTTATTATCGGTCTTGTTATTGTTCAGGCTGTGGGTGAAAAAACTGAACTGTTTGAAATAGAATCATGCGACAGCACTGCATGCTTCGAAGCTCTGCATGGCGCCCTGGGAGACTGTACCTGTAACGTAGATACTATTGACTACTTTAACAATGTGAAAATATACCCTCGAATACACAGTCTCATGAGTAAAGATTATTTTCGATTTTTCAAAGCAAACCTAAAGAAAGAATGTCCTTTTTGGGTGGATGATAGTAGATGTGCAATGAAACATTGCCATATAAAGACTTGTTCCAAAGAAAGTGTTCCAGGCTACGAGAGTGATTATGAGCAGTGGCAGGAGCCACCTGTGCTAAAGTACAGAAAAGAGGTGCAAAGTGGCTGCTCTTCAGATTTGGACCATGACCATGAACTAGGATATTTGAACAAAACAATTAGTCCTGCCAGTCAGTTTGAGATTGCCAAGTGGAATGCCCATGACGAAGCATTGGAGAATTTCTGTGAATTTGATGATAGAGACGCTGATGCAGAATATGTAGATTTATCTTTGAATCCTGAGAGATATACAGGTTATAAAGGACCATCTGCACATCGCATTTGGAGAAGTATTTATCAAGAAAACTGTTTCAGACCCAAATTGAATCCTTATGAATCATTTCCCTATGTTTTGAGCACAGATTTAGGGAATATGTGTTTGGAAAAAAGAGTGTTTTATAGAGCAATTTCTGGTTTACACAGTAGTATTAATATTCATCTGTGTGCAAAGTTTTTACTGCCAGATAAAGGCTTTGCGTCATCTCCAGATGGGGAGTGGGGCCCAAATGTTGGAGAATTTCAGCGAAGATTTGATCCAACCCTCACATTGAATGAAGGTTCCAATTGGTTAAAAAATTTGTACTTTGTATATTTACTAGAAATGAGGGCCTTGGCAAAAGCTGGTCCTTACTTGGAGAGAGAGGAATATTATACTGGCAATCCAGTTGAGGATGATGAGACTAGGAAAGCTATCAGCAACATGTTGAGTGTTATTTATAAATTCCCTGATCATTTTAATGAGTCTTCAATGTTTAATGGTGGTCTACAAGCTACTACATTGAAAAGGGAATTTAGGGAACACTTCAGAAATATTTCTCGCATTATGGACTGTGTTGGATGTGACAAATGTAAACTTTGGGGCAAGCTTCAAGTGCAGGGATTGGGAACTGCATTAAAGATTCTGTTTTCTGGGAAATGGGAAGGTCCTCCAGCAGATCCGGAGCTAGGCCGGTTACCTGTCAGACATAAGGCTAATGAAAGATTGCAAAGAACTGAAATAGTAGCACTATTTAATGCATTTTCAAAACTTTCCACAAGCATAAGGGAATTGGAAAACTTCAGAACTATATTAAGGTAAACTATTTAATTTACTAAATTGGTAATTAACAATTGTTTTTGCTTTGATCTAAATGACTATAGTTACAGGTTTTTGTGTACTATGATGTTGTGTGCGTGTATGCAGTATAAATTTTACATTTTGGGTTTTTAGCTTTGCATTGCTATTAATTCATATTTTTTATTTGTTGCTTTTATATTAATGTAGTATTAAATATGGTAATCTATCTACAGTATTAGATCAGATCTGTGGATTTAGTAACAGAAGTAATAATTATTATTTTGTGCTTAAAGTCATACATATCTTTTTTAAACAAAAGTTTATGATTGCATAGATCTTTATGTTATCATTTCTGGATATATTTTCCTTTATGTACTATTTTCATTTACCCTTAAAACATCAATAAGTAAGGGAATTTTTGTACAGAAATTACTAAAAAAATATATGAAATTAGTATAGTATGTAATCTATTTATTACATAAATAAGGAAGAAAAAATTATGCACATTTGTTTGACAACACCACTATAGGGACTCGGAGCGCACGTTAAGCTGTCGTTCCCAGTTTCACTTTTCACAACTTGTGAAACTGTTTATAGATGGGATATTGAATCTATACAAACATTGTGACGAGCTAACCACTTGTTCGGTGTAGACTCATACCATCGGCTACGACAAGGTGGGATTAAAATCCCTCCGCTGGGTATCCTGGGGCAGTCTAGGCGGTCTCGGGCGCCGTAAGGCACCCGTGAAGATATGTATGTATGTGTGTAAGTAACAAAAAAAAAGTGGATTTAATATCACCTGAGCAGTTAAATCTCAAGACAAATTTTAATAGATGCTGGTTTTTTATTATAGTGTAATAATAATTAATGAATTTCGAAAACTACATAATTATAATAGTTAAAGAAACACATTAATTAAATTGGTGATTTATTTTATAATGTATTTTTTATAGTTACCATTTTACAATTGTGACAAAGAATTAAACAAGATTAACTAGATAGTTAGTTTATTGAATTACATATTTAGGCTATATTTCTGATTTCATTGTTAACAGTCCCTCTGCATTATAAATTCTTCAATTATTAGTTGTCATATACTAAACTTATTTCATAATAATTTTAATATATCATAAATAATTTCTGAGGAATGTTATTTCTGGGACACGTTTAGAATATATAATACATGTATATAGACTCTTGAAATACTTATGTAAATGTTATATAGTGAGAAAGATTGGTACTGGGGTCTTATTCTATTTAATTAATTGATTACAAAATTTTCCAATCAAAATACCTAGGTAAAATTCTACTTTGTTTTAAGTTATATTTTAATATAATATTAATACACTTCTTTCTGAAGGAATTCTCTAAATTATGTTGAAACCTGCTTAAAGTACTCCTTAATTTAAAACTTCCTTAAGGAATGTTATTTGTCAATAACTTTCTCAATAAACTGTCAAAGTTAAGTTACCTACATGTCTGAAAATTCCATTTCTTAAGAAAATTTTGGTTAAGAAAATATGTTAGAATAGGGCTGTTAGTGTACAAACTGAATTAGCCACTTTGATTTCTACTGTCCTTAAACCGTGAAACTGTTTTACCAATATAAAGATAAATTGGCAAAAACAATTGTATCATAGAAAGTTACAAAATATTATTCTAGTTGCAAAAAACAAGTATCTATTTACATTAGGTATATTTTATTTATCAATTTTATGTTGCATGTGCCCCAATTAATAATAATTGGCTATTAATATACAAACACGTGCAGCTATAATTTATTTAATAACAAGGTAATCTATCTAAGCCCTTATCCATTGAAGAGTTCTTTTTAAAGCCTTATCTTTCGGCTACGACATTGGAGTCACGTAGCGTCCCTCACTAGGCCAATGACTCAAGTTCAATATCAAACACTAACTCTATATATTCGTCGCTTCCCCATTGGACCACGTAGCGAAAACAAAAATAAAAACAAACATTTGATTTCATCATTGTTATCTATATGATACGCCTCCTTTACATCTGTTTTTAGATTTCTGTTTTTCCTAAAAATCCTAGTTGCTATCAGTTTTTTATAATATAGAATAGGTATTATTAGTAAAAAAAAACAAAAAAAGTATACTTAATATAAATAAATGTTTTCGTAACTCTATAATCGTGAGAGTGAAACAACAATATATTGATCAACCCCATTCACAGGTCTGCTTACCACCATATAGTTACAAAGTCACATGCCGTGCTCTAGTAAAAAACCTGACAATGATGACTGCTGGGAAATTTTGTCATCACTAAATCCAATTGGATATCACTGTTAAAATTCGTCGCGGCTTCGCCCAAATTTTCTAATGAGTTATAGAGTTATATGACGCACCTCTATGACGTCAATTCATGATATAATATATCTTATGTTATGTATGATCTCTAACTTGAATAGTCCTATTTCAATCTCTATCAATTCAGTATTTTTGTTATTTACATACAGACATACTCTATTCACCCAGACACGGCTGTTGATACTTTAATTAGCTACCCAGGGCTGGGTTTGAATATAATAACAAATAACAATGTAGGTAGTAATTTGGTCAAATAGTTTTTAAAAGCTTTTTGGCTCAGTTTGCACATTTGACAAGGTCAAGTCCAAATGTCTATTTTTGAACGTCTCCGTTTCTTAAGGCGACAGAGGATGTTCATAAACTTTGTTATAATTGAGAATCTATTTGTTTGCTATACATTTTATCGGTCCTGGAGTTAGAGAAACCTCTTTCAGAAAAATCCTATAATTGAAGTATCTTAATACTTAATAGTAATTTTTTTTTCCAAGTTTCATGCACATGAAACTCTATACAGGGTGTCCCAGAAATCAACGATAAACCGAAAACGGGTGATAGGCCAAGTCATGACAGTTATTAGAAAAATATAAAAAAAAATCTTTGTCGTGTATATTTCATATTATAAATATTTTAAAAAATATCGGAAAAACTGACATCCTGTGATGATCTTTCAAGTCCTAAGACTACAAATATTACTTTTTTGAATATTTTTTTTCTGCATTGTAGTCATGACTAACCCTTCTTTAAATAACAGTTCATATTTTAAACATACCTGCCTTAGTTTTAATAAAATGGTGTGTTTTTGCCCAACAATAAATTCAAAATAATTACTACACCCAACTTTAATCGTCTGTACTGTAAAAAAAAAATACTACCATATTTTGGCAAGTAACTTTAAAAGATGGCGCATTTAATCTGGATTCCAAAATGGTATGATACTTGTTAGATTACTTCTTAATTGAAGAAAAAAATTTTTTTTAACGGAACCGGGTTTCAAGCCAACTGTTTAATTATTTAAAATGTTGGAATTAAGTTGTTATGTGACGACTATGAGTGACGTCATCTTGTCTAGAGTGAGCGAGACAGATTGTGACGCTAAGTGCGAGTGCTTTTTTATCAAAGGAAAAAATGGGCATTTTTATGTCTACAATTTTCAAGTATGAATACACGATATTTTGACAATGTGAGTGATTTAGATACAGACGCCACCTTGTTCTTGTTAGCCACGGGTTATCAAGTAATTAGTTAGTTTTAGGTGCAAGTTTAAAATAAAAGTCAGTCATTGGATTTCTTCAGTTATTAATTTAATTAAATTTGCAAAGATTTACAGCAAATGTTCGAACTGTTTGCCTTCAGCTGCAATGCAAGCTCTACATCTCCTTAAAAATGATCGCGTAATAAGACGGGCGTATCTTCTTGAGTTTATGTGTTCAGCAGCTTCTGTAATTTTTTGGCGCAGCTCGGCTAAATCTTGTATTGGTTTAGAATAAACTTTTTCTTTTATCGTTCCCCAATAAAAAAAATCAATGGGGTTTAAATCAGGTGAACGGGCAGGCCACGAAATTGTACCGCCCCGCCCAATCCACCTATCAGGGTATTCTCGGTCGAGAAACTCTCGTACTGTGCGAGCGTAATGTGCTGGGCAGCCATCTTGTTGGTACCACATGCTGCCGTAAATGTTCAGCGGCACTTCTTCCAACAAATCAGGTAATTGGTTCTGTAAGAAGTCCAAATAAGCCTGGGCAGTTAAGTTCTCCGGCAGCTCAAATGGACCAATAACAGTACCGTTCAAAATCCCCGTCCACATGTTCACCTTAAACCGGTACTGCGATCTGTCCTCCCGCATCAAAAGTGGATTTTCCACGTGCCATTCGTGCAAATTGTGGAGGTTCATGAAACCATCCTTTTTGAACGTTGATTCGTCTGACCACAGAATTTTTTCAAAGAATCGCGGATCATCTCTGTGTCTCTGCAACATCGTTTGACAAAACTGCACTCTCGCTGGGTAGTCTCGGGATAGTAGGCTTTGTACTCGTTGTACATGGTAAGGATGGAACTGGTTCTTCTGCAAAATACGATGTGCAGTACTTTTGGGTACGCCGGTGCTCTCTTCAATGCCACGTACTGAGATACTTCGGTCTTCTTCGACCGCCTGGAGCACTTCTTCCTCGTAGGGCATGACAGGCCTTCCCTCGCTAGTCATTTGATTAGGGAATCGACCCTCTGAGAGTGACCGATGCACGTTAATAAATACTCGATAATCAGGATGACGCTCAGCGTTTGGGTATCTCTCACGATACATTCTAGCTGCAGCATTAGCGTTGCATAAGCATTCTCCATAAATGAGATGCATATTGGTGTATTCTTGTGCGGTGTATCGAGATGGCATGATAACACACAACAATGGAATCACACAATACGATCGAAGATACGACGATTAAAACAAGTCCAGGGTCGTCAGAAACGGGGCAGATAAATCCAAATCACAAAGCAAATCAAGTCTAATAAACAGTAGCACAGTTGTAGTACGAAGTCAATACGGATACAGAAAGATGCGCGGTAAACGAATGATCGTAACGTACTGCGGTTTTGCAAGACGTTCCTGTTCATTGCCGTGTTGTCAGGGTGGCGTCACTCTCTGTCTCACTCGCACTTAGCGTCACAATCTGTCTCGCTCACTCTAGACAAGATGACGTCACTCATAGTCGTCACATAACAACTTAATTCCAACATTTTAAATAATTAAACAGTTGGCTTGAAACCCGGTTCCGTTAAAAAAATTTTTTTTTTCTTCAATTAAGAAGTAATCTAACAAGTATCATACCATTTTGGAATCCAGATTAAATGCGCCATCTTTTAAAGTTACTTGCCAAAATATGGTAGTATTTTTTTTTTACAGTACAGACGATTAAAGTTGGGTGTAGTAATTATTTTGAATTTATTGTTGGGCAAAAACACACCATTTTATTAAAACTAAGGCAGGTATGTTTAAAATATGAACTGTTATTTAAAGAAGGGTTAGTCATGACTACAATGCAGAAAAAAAATATTCAAAAAAGTAATATTTGTAGTCTTAGGACTTGAAAGATCATCACAGGATGTCAGTTTTTCCGATATTTTTTAAAATATTTATAATATGAAATATACACGACAAAGATTTTTTTTTATATTTTTCTAATAACTGTCATGACTTGGCCTATCACCCGTTTTCGGTTTATCGTTGATTTCTGGGACACCCTGTATATTCCTTACCAACTTACCTGTATTCTAAGTCCTGTTTTCCACTCCACTTTCACTCAAGGAACGTCTGTCTCAATTCCATCAAATGCCAAGTCAAGAATGTCATTACGGCGAGGGCACTTTTTTTAATCCAGAGCGAAGTGAGGGATTCTAGAGTAATTCTTTAGTAGAAATCCTGAACGTTGCGAGGATTCAAAGTACGTCGCCCGTGCCAAAAATATATTTTGCGCCCGAGTCTCTACTTTTCATCACACTCTATGGGGTGCCATAGAAAAAAATAAAAAAATAAAAGGCGCCTCATATTTTATTGTAATAGGTATTTTTATTTAATAAAACATAGAGTAACAACTAAATTGAAATTAAATAGTATCTAAAAATAAAACAACAAATGTATCAAATGTAAATATAAAAAAAAACTTATAAGTATTTTCATTTGATACATTTTCGCAATTATGAAAATTTATTGTTACAGTTTTAGAGATTTGTAAATTTTATAATTGCGTGTTTGAAATAATGTCCGAATCTGGCTCTGTTCCATATTCAAAAAGTGCGCGCAAAGATAATTGCGGCGCACTTATAAAGAGGATTAAAAACTCATTACAGCCCGTTAAAAGTTTCTTATAGAAAACACCACCTTTGGGTGCACTTAAAGGCGGACCAAGTCGTCCTTTTCGAATAGATGGAATGAAAAATTTTGTACGTACTTATAATTGCACGAATTAGTAATTGACAGAATGTATAGGAATTCTACAAACTATGCATGAACGGTATTTTCCGAAGAAACTTGTTAAAACTAATAACTCTTACCACGGGATATAGGTAACAGTAAAACAACAAAATAACAATAATCACGATTTCGTTATTGTGATTGGCCAACTATTTGTCGTTGTTCTTATTCACGACTTTGTTTTTTTATTTAGTTATACGAAAACGGTACATAAACATACGGCGAGATATGGACTAGCCGGCTAATATACCTACCCACAGCATGCAAAGCTCATACAATTTAAATGCGGACCATATAGCATGCGTTTAAAAAAGTTCTCTGAATGCGAGATTACACCGCCAAAATTAGCGGAACAGAATAAAAAGTGAGACATGCCGCATGCCTATATATATTAGTTATTAATTAATATTATAATATAATAAATTCTTATAATAATTCTGATAATAACGTACTGTTTGTGACAAATGTACGCACCATTTTAGTGAGTTTTTTTTGATAATTATAGTTGGCAAACTGGGCTTGTTCCTATTGTGGTCGGCTTCCAACAGGTAGAGAGAATATCGATTCCAATAAAAAATCTATTAATTTAAAAAAATAATATAATTTACGAAATATGATTATCCACTTAAGAGTTTCCAAAGTGCGAATACAATGGCACAATGACAAGGAAAATCAACTAATTATATCACAGTGGCTTCCTATGAATTTAGAAGATGATTAGAAAAATAATAATTAATTATCAAATACTTTATATTTAATCGGATCGATAATAAAATATGATATTGAGATATTGGTAAAATAATTTTAAAAACAGGTTCAGTAGTTTTTGAGTTTATCCGGAACAAACAATCAATCAAATCCTTTTATATGGTATCTTCTGTTTAAGTTCTTTGTCATTTCTTTCCACATATAAAACATCCACATGTTAGGTGTTGCCTTCGAATACCATCGGCGTAATGAGGACGGGTCCCTCCGCTGGGTACCCTGAGGCTGTTTAAGCGGTTCTCGGAGCCAAAGAGGCACCCGTGATGGTATTTTTTTCTATAAAACAAAGTCACTTTTCGCTTCTGTCTTACGTTTAGATCTTATAAACTACGAAAAGGATTGTGATACGGTTTTCATTATAATTTAGAGAATTTATTCAGAATGTATTATAAACACATGCATGTATTATTTTAGAAATGTCAATTTTTCGTTAACACACATTATTTTTGGTGCTTTTATTGCGAACGCTGAATGAACTGTGCGAGATATATCAAATAATGTACACGGGCGTAGACAGTATTTGATATCGGGAGGGGGTTTAAATTTCTGTTTTTTCTTGTCCAAAATTGGTAATGAGCAAAAAAAAAACGCTATCGTCATAATTTCACCCACCCACAGCAAAAAAAAAAAACGCCATCGTAACAATATCACCTATTTTATGTAATATCTCCTTGGCCAGAATTTTGGATGAGCAAAAAAAAACGCTATCGTAACAATAACACTTATTACAGCACGAGTTTTAAATATGTATCACAGCATGCTTTTTAGAATTTTCCCGTAGCCTGAATGAGTATAGGCCTACGTTTTATTGTGTGTATTAGAATGACATAAATATTTATTGTACAAAATCTTATATTATACATAGCTGGACCACCTAACGTAGAGAGTTCTCACATGTCTAGGTTGATAACAAATCGTATGTGACGGCATTCTATCAAGGTTTCATCGTTTGTGACGCAATACTTTTTATCAAAAAACATATAAAACGTGGCTCAGCCAGCGAGAATTTCAGCTTTTCGAGCACATCAGATCTCAACCCCAAAGTGTTTTAGGGACCCATTTCTTAACAAAAGTTTAGTGACGCGATTTGTGACGACATCGAAAGTAGTTTCATCTATTTTAATGCAATAGTTTTTTAAGAAATCTTAAAAAAAACAAGTGTCAATACAGCCGGACATCCGGCTAGCTGGACCACTCTATTTTGCGCCATACCTCACTAATTATAAAATTTTTTTTCTGAACTTTTTGGATAATAGTTTAGTGACGGAATATGTGACGCAGATTCAACAGAGAAGACCTTTCGTCACAAACGATAAAACCTTAATAGGATGCCGTCACATACGATTTGTTATCAACCTAGACTTGTGAGAACTTTCTACGTTAGGTGGTCCCGTCAGCTTGAATGACATCGAGCTTAATGCTTTGGATTAGACATTATCTACCAGTTAACCCCTGGTTAATTGGCCAACAAATAACAAACAGAAATACATATATACTTACGACATACATGGTAGTATGGTCGAAAGATTTTGCCTTTCCATACTGGTAGAAGAATAATTTAAAAAATACGACATACATACCTACATTTACAATACACATTCTTGTACACATCATATACTCAATACACTATAAACAGGAGATTAGGGTAATCTATTTTGAAAAGAGAAAATGGGAGTAGAGTTTTTTATAGGAGATGGTTCAGAGAGACACTGCTGTAACCGTGAAAGATTAAGCTCCAGTTGCACCAAAGTGTCTGTTAAAGTAATTGTAACGATTAAAGTTAAAAATGGCGTCGAATGTACCAGTTTTATTTTGAAAGTCAAATGACAGCTGGTACATTCGACGCCATTTTTAACTTTAATCGTTAGAATTACTTTGCCGGACACTTTGGTGCAACTGGAGCTTGGAGTATCTGATTGAAGAATGAATAGGATTGCTATAAATATATATATTACTAAAAAAAAGAGTTGAGTCATGCATGTTTCTTGAATTAAATGGGTTTTATCTTCTTGGCTTTTATGGCAAGCTGTAAACTATTGCTATTGGGTGACACTCTCCGTTTAATACAATTATATTAATGGGTTAGTAAATTCAGAATTAACGATAGTACAATAGGTATTTCCAAGGGTTTTTTAACGAATTGAGATAGTGCGATATACTTATCTACTTGCATAATTCATGCCAACATTTCAAGATAAAAAGATTAAATATTTTATTTAATTAGTTAAGTACCTAATTTATTGATATATTATTTTATATTCACTTAAATATAATTTCAGGAAACACCACTTAATTTTAAGATTAATTATTGTTTAATATTTTTTTAGTAAGAATAGTGAAAGAGAAATGAAGAATAACATGTTTGGTTTGAGAACAGACAATGCTAAGGCGGGACCAACGTCGTCGTCGTCCAACAACGCCGATCATTGTTCTTCGGCCAGCGATAAACCACGTATATGGAGCTAATCACAACAAAATAACTAACAGTATAAAAACGTCACAAAGTATTGATATATTGGCCAGTTTTCCCAACATTTAAGTCAAATTCACAAGTTATGTCAAATCGTACATCCCAATCTGTGCAATACCTACAATAGCATAAAATGCATGACTTAGTTTCGTTTTTGCTGACTGTTATAAGTATTTTTTATAGAATTTCTTTACTTTGACAAGTTCCCTTTATAAGAAACAGAATATGGCAACAGATACTTTATTAAAGGCTGATTTTTCAGATGTCACATAAAGTTATTCGACTTGTATGAAGAACTTCTCTAAACTAACAACTTATCTGTTGAATAACTTTATTTGACAATTGAAAATCAGCCTTAAATCCACATTTTAAAATTACATTATTGAAACGGAACGTATTTCGGTATAGATAGGTCTACTCTTAAACTGCTCGCCACTCCACTAAATTTAACGGTGTCATGTGAGTGTTTTCCATGTTCACATCCTGATGGTGGATGACGGTGACTAAATTGAGTCTATAACATACTTTGCATGCGCATTAATACAATGAATAGAATATATATAGTGGAGCGCTCAGTTTTAAATTAGATTATCATATCTCGTATATAAAATGTACCTATAGTATACGTTTCTCGTAATGCAGAAAATTAATGATCAGTTCGTCAGTAAATATTCGAAATGCATAATGAAATCGAATAGCATAGTGGGAGCGGCCAATCCTGTTAAAAGACAATGTATTGTTCGACCTCATGTCTGGATTTTTAGTTCTGCTTACCATTAGGTATAAAGTCGGATCCCGTGCTATATATGTTTAGGTATTACTAGTTTGACGTAAATCATTGTAGGCAAAACGATTTGTTCATTTTCTTTAGGGATTATCTATAGTTTAATAGTTAAACAAGAATATAAAGTGTGTGTGTTGTAATTTTTTTATTTATTAAAAGTAAACCAGTGAGTTTTTGTTCATAGATGTTTAAAATAGTTATTGTTAAATAGTAATATTTATATTTATATACAATTCATATCTAAATTCCCGTCCGTTTCCTTAGTACCTAAGTATTTTAAGTAACCAAACCTGGCCAATTAATTAAATGGTGATAGACCTAATACAGTATAGGACCCATATTTAAATATAAAACCTAGGTATAATGCTAGAATTGACTATAAAGTACATAAACGTACCTATGACATTTTCGTTTGGTTTCGAAGTATTCTAACAATGTGACGTGTATCGCTTGGGGCCTGAAAAAATGTCGGGGACATGTCGCCTCGCCTCAGTCAAAAACGTATTGATTTTGGCAGTTGATGGTCTTGACTACTGTCATCAGTGACATCTGTAAAAAATCATACTCTTTCGACTGATGCCGCGTCTGTGTTTTCTCTAAGGCCCCTGCAGAGTTCGTCCTTTAAACATAGCGAACAAACGTATGATCGAACGATGGGCTTATGGATTGGGATGCTACAACAGAATCTGCTATTTTTTTACCAGCAATACAATAGATGAAACAGATGTTGCATCTGTTATCATATTTAGTATTTTTAATATTTTGGTAAATTTCATATGAAGATCTTATCTAGAACAAATTACAAACAAAATATTTTGGAGAATATAGAGTAATGCTATGTAAAAATTAATTTAGAGTCTCTTAAGTGTTCCAATAATATTGTCATCCGACATGTATAAGCAATGCTGTCAAAAAAAAAATAATTGTGGTGAAACCAAAAGGGTTGAACGTAAGCAGGTCTCAGGTTTTCCATGGTTGCCAAATTGTATTATTTTATATTTATTCTGTCACAGCTATAATAAGAAGTACATTTCCACACAAAAGAGGTGTGGCAAATTTGAACAGGTATTTAAAAAAAGTTAGAAATGTTATATAAACAATGTAGGTATTAGGTAGTTGTTACTGTCAACAATCGAGTAATATTAAAATAAAACAAAAATAGTTAAGACGTAAAAACAGGAACATTTACCCTTGTAACTTTCTTTATAGAAGTATACTTGTTCAACTATAAGTAAGACTGCCTCCTTGGTGTAGTGGTTGCGACGTTGGTATTGTATTTGGAGGTCAAGGGTTCGATTCCCGCTCATGGCAACAAAATATTAGTACGTTTTTCTGTACAGTTTGCCATGGTCTGGGTTTTTATAAGATATAATGTATTAGTATTGTTTTTTTCCGGTAGTCAAGTATAATATATAAATATAATTCTTACTAAATAAATTGGCTAAAAATTAATATTTCAACGGCATATCAAAGTTAAAATTTTACATATTTCCCTTACAAAATATGTAAAATTTTGCCTTTGATGCATATCACATTTAGTAGAAATAACCTGTGCTCTGTGTCAATGGATCGACGCGTCCCTCGATCGAAAACGAAAATCAATTGTATGTGATTTGACGTTTCTCGTCGATCGAGTTCGACAAATTTTCCGAAATATTTTTATCAATCGACGAGGCCACCGGTTTGTCGATGTGGCTTCCCGGTAGGGCCCCTGGACAATATGTGTGTAATGCCCTACATATTATTAAGTTGGTACCAGCTATTTATAATTTTGTTGTAAGTGTTTTGTTAATTTATTTAAGAAAATATATAAGTAATTAATTACGTTCAACATTATAATACCACAAATACATAATAATATATAAAAATACTTAAGTTGAATGAACTTATACATAGGGGCTTAGTTTACAGAATATATTATGGGCGAGGAGGAAAATGACTAGGCATAGTTCCTATTGCATAAATTTTCATTACCTCTAGACATTGCCTAATACTTCATTTATATACCTACTGATATTAAACATGTGGCAGGAGTATTATCCATGGATAAAAGAGGGTGGTGCCTGGGGGCCTAAAATCGCATTTCCAAAAATGAGAACAGATGATGCTTCCCCGTAATACAAACCAAAACATAAGGTGAGAAGAAAAATCTAAGTAACTAACTAAATTAGGTTGAACAGAATTTGCTTGGAACGTGTATGACGTTTCGTTCTATGGGCGATTTCAGGCATTAGGATATCCTTACTTTCATGGTATTTTCCTCCGCCACCGATGAATTTATTAAGCGTCCTCATTTGTTTTTTTTAATATTCATTAAAATATAAAAATTTGAATCAAAATCAATTTCCATTTCTAGTCATAAAAATGGCAAGTAACTTATTATCATTGTTATATTTTTGTTACGAATTCTATTTTATAGGTAGATTAATTATTTCATAAAATGAAAAAAAAACTTGAGCTATGCATAATGTCTTCTGTAATGTTATTATTTAAAGTATTTATTTTTAGTTAGGTACCTTATAGTATAGGTATACATGATTTGTTTTATATAATGTATTATGAAATTAATGTTGTAAATAAATTTACATGGTGACTTTGAGGTTGTACTTTGGGCTAATGTGAGGCTCTTGTGATCAAATCAAACAACCTTGTGGCGCAAATGAAAAAAAAATATGGCTTCTCCATACAACCTAGTAATGTTACGGCAGGCTTTCCAGTTTAGCTGACTTTTTTTTCTCATTTTAAACTGTGAAAAACTTTTAAATAGTACAAAAAATATATGTTATAGAAGACCATTTTATTCATATAAATATGTCAGTAATATATTTCGCTCGATAGAAACTAAAAGTTGAAAACAGTAATTTTTGTAAAGTTTTTTTTATAGTTTAAGTATAAATTAAATGAAAATCGATTTATACAGAATAAAAGTAGACGTATTTTATTAAAAAGATGTGAGATTATATATTTTTATTATAGCTCTAAATACTTTAATTAATAACCAATTTAAGCATATATTTTTTTTTATTAGCGTCACATGTTTTCATGAGAAAAGTTGTTTGATTTAATGAGTAGAGGCTCATATTAGATAAAGGACAATCTTCTATTATCTCCTGTATTATTTTTACAAAAGAGACAAAGAACTCAAATTATTTTAACCATTACTTAATTTAAAAGTAATGGAGAGTAGGTATTATTAAAAAAACAAATACAAAAGGGGTCACAAATTTTATTGTTAAATAAAAACTAAATTCATTAATTGAAAACTGAAAAAATATTTTTAAGTAGGTATATTGTAAGATATTGTTTTATTTACTATATTTTTATCGTAAAATGTGTAAAGTTGATAAGTTGATGTTTGTTAGTTGTTATTTTTTTATTATAGATACAGTTATTATAGCCTATAAAATTCACAACTATATTGTTATTTTTAATGAAATTTATTTTTATACCATGTTAATTTCAGTTTTATCAATTATTATTTTTATTTTGATCTGAGAATTGTTACATTTTTTTAAAATTTAATAATGTCACAAAAATTTTGTTGTCTGTGATGAAATGTAGGGTATTTTATGCGTTAATTTTTAAGTACATGACATTTTTTCTTATAATATAATAAGACGTCAATTTAGTGTAAATACTATTATATAAGTCAGTAGACTACTGCATCGATTTCTTGTCGATATGGCAGTCTCCTTTTAGGGTGCGGTTGCGAAACAGGCAGTTGAGTTCATAATGGAGCAGCAAAATTATTAAAGTTGACTAATAATGCAAAATCGTTTTTTTAAGCCTCCCGTTTCGTAACTGTATCTTTTAATCGGAATAGTGGGAGCGATCAATGCTATTTTAAACAACAATGTACTGATGAATCCCATTCATGGACTTTGTAGGTAGGTATGCCTTATGTCACATGCCATGCTCCAAATAAAAATATATTAATATTTAAGTATAGATTATATTTTAATAAATTTGTAAAATTTAAAACTGTTGTTTCTTTTCCACTTTTATTGGATTATTTGTTCGAATAAAATGCGGTCCTGAAAAAAGTAAAAAAAAAAACGAATAAAAATTCTAATCTTATAACTAGTAAAAATAATTATTTAGATCGAAAAATAAATGTCAGTAGATAGATTTTGCTGTATATAATTTTAAAAATTATTATTCCTAGCAATTATAATGCTGTAAAGTAACTGATGAATATCACTTTTTTATTAGTCTGTATTTGTATATTAATTGATTAAAAAGTTAGTGTGATAGTTAACTAATATTGTTGGTACAGGTTGTTTTTATTGACTAATATGTATGGTGGATGGTGGAGTAAAAGAGATCTATTCTCTAATTTTTTATTTTTTTATTTATTTTTATTTTTTTATATACGTGGTAGCCGAGTTGGTTAGTCCTTAAATTTAAAGACTACAGTTTTTAGGTTGCAGATTCGGTATGTATCAATGAGTTTTTTTTATTATGTACATTTTGTTCCTTATATTGTGACACTTTGTCCCTAGTGAAACTGTTTATAGGATGCAGTGGCGTGTGGTTCATATAAGCCAAAAAGCCACAAATGCCCCAGAATATGGAGTATAAATAATGTGTTAGTTGCTATATTATTTTTAAACATTTATAAAATAAGTTTTCTATATATTTATAAATACTAATTAGACACTAGATTATTTATACCCTAGATTTTAGAGTTGGATGGCTTTTTGGGTTATATGCCACGCCACTGATAGGATAGTACCTAATTACAATAACACTATTTTTAGGTTTAAAAATAAGGACAGACAATTTATCCTTATTTTTAGACCTAGAAAACAATTAAATTATTGTACCACCATGAGTGCCATACAGATAACCCAACTGTATGGCACTCATAATGGTACAATATCTTAATTTTGACCTGAAAAAAAAAGATAATTTATCTAAAATTTCAGGTTAGAAGACAAGCAAGATACTTTTGTTTCGTGCGCATTTGGAGGAAATAATTTATGAAATGAATAATAGGTAAACAACCGTATATTGTATAAAAATACTTTATCAAAAAAAAAAAATCCATGGTGTTTGCTAGTCTGGTGACCAGTTCCAGTGATATTCCAGTCAGAACATTCCAGTGATTAAATAATATCCATTCGGAAGAATAGGGAAAATAATTGCAGATTTTTATTATAAATACTTATTATGATGTCGCTTGCTTTACCAAGCTATTATTTACCGGGAAGCCACATGAAATACCGATCAACACGTCAATCGAAAGCGAAAATAAAATGTATGTGATTTGACGTTTCTCGGCGATCGAGTTCTAACCATAGACAATATTTTCCTATATATTTTTATCCATCGACGCGTCGATCGGATTGTTAATGTGGCTTTCCGGTTGGTACCTACTATAGATGCCATTTCTAACTTAAATCCGCCACATGAAATACTAATCAAATCGACACGTCGATGGATCGAAAGCGAAAATAAAATGTATGTGATTTGACGTTTCTCGGCGATCGAGTTCTATCCGTCCATAGGCAATATTTCCTATACATTTTTACCCATCAACGCGTTGATCGGATTGTCAATATAGCTTCCCGGGTGGTACCTACTATTTATGCCGTTTTTAATTTAAATCGTTACGATTAAAGTTAGAGTTCATTTTGATGCATCTCCATCTTAGTTTTTTAAAATATTACAATACCTATATAAGTATCTATTTGGTTGAACCATAAAAGAGCTAGCGATAACAGTCGCTTTATGTAAGTAGTACTCATATTGAGAACACGTAAATTAGCTATAGATACATACAGACCGACATCTTTTTAAAAGATTTTTATGAAACTCGCATATTTATTGGTGGAACAAAATTACAGTTTTTTTTATAGAAAATGTTTTTTAACTTATATTTTCTTTTTCAGTATGACATCACAAACAATGTTAAGGCTGAGTAGCTCCAAAGTGTCTGTTAAAGTAATTGTAACGATTCAAGTTAAAAATGGCGTCGAATTTACCAGCTGTCATTCACCAACTTTCAAAATAAAACTGGTACATTCGACGCCATTCTTAACTTTAATCGTTACAATCACTTTAACGGACACTTTGGTGCAACTGGAGCTAAGAAAGCTAGTCACTAACTATAAAAAGCGTCATATCGACATTTATTCTATTATAAACCTAGGTACAAACCTATTTGTCGGTCTGTAAAAGTCTTGTCTATGTCAAATTATCTATGTCTACTGTAGGATATGATATTTAGAATAAAAGTAGATACTTACCTTATGGTCCGAAACACAATATAATCGCTTTTAGCGAAGAACTTGTGATTTGACAACCCACGGCGCTATAAACCACCGCTATTTATATTAAAATTATTAGCGTGATCGCCTTTTATTGGGAGTTTTTATTATATTTACTGTTTAGTTAACTATACTACCGCTGTCACCTTTTCACCAATTAGATAAGCGTTAAGATTTTGAGAGTCACCAAAATAAAGGGATCTTATTGGTATTGAATATTAACGAGCTAAACTTACACTACTTCTAGTGACTTTGGGCACCTACAAAAAAATCACTTGAGGGAAAAGACTAGCTTGTAACTAACGCTATTCTCTCTTTTTTAATCTCAAAATAAAACGCCATAGTAAATTACATAAATAATTTTAGATATTATATTTGTATCACAAAAATACAAAAAAAAAGAATTATCACCTTTTATTTTAGCAATTAAGTTTCTTTAAAAATACGTTTATCTGACAGCGCTCACAGGATTTTATGCAGAAGCAAAATCACTAAAGACCGGTTTTTCAAAAAAAAAAAAAAACAATTAGATACTTAACTCTCAAATAGTTAAAAATGATCTTTTTGCAAACAGATTCTATGATTTTTAATTATTTAAGAGTTACGTAATACTTAAGTTGTCGATAAACCGGCTATAAGTCCAATATGGCGTATGTAATGACGTCACCATTAATGTCAAATCATCTACCGTTAGTGCGCTAACACTCATTCGGACCGCTATGGAGAGGGTTAACATCGATTATGACATGTTTCGGACCGTAAAGTTACTTTTAAATTTAATATATAATTATTAATGTAATAGAATTTAATTTGCATAAAAGTTTTTTTCTTTTAGGTAAGTATTTCATTGCTTGGTAACCTTCCTCAGAATTGCAAATGAAGCTCATCATTTCAGCACAGCCCCAGGTTAATTAACTAATTAATTCATTTAAATACCTACCACTTATTATAGGTTTCTGTGAAAATGTCTTGTAAATTGGTAAACAAGTGCAGACATTCCTGTAAAGTTTTTTTTTGTTGTAAGATAAAAATGGAAATATCTACCGTAATCTACTATGAAGCGAGGTTAAAGGTGAACTCACCATTATCGTTTAGGTACATAGGTCAAGTGTTAGCGAAATTGGTAGCTAAAACCTTCAGGCGGAGACTCAATACATATCTTATCTTTGGTAACATTTTTTTTTTTGACTGGCTAATACAGAGCGCGCTATGCTCGGCGTTTCCTTGCGGGATCGTATTCGAAACGATGAGATCCGCAAAAGGACCAAAGTAACCGACATTGCCTACAGAATCACCAAACTTAAGTGGCAGTGGGCAGGCCACATAGCTCGCAGAACGGATGGCCGTTGGGGCATTAAGGTTCTCGAGTGGCGACCGCGTGCTGGAGGACGCAGCAGAGGCAAGCTCGCCACAAGATGGACCGACGACCTGAAAAAGGTCGCGGGAAGCCGATGGATACAGGCAGCGCAGAACCGGTCGTTGTGGCGATCCTTGGGGGAAGGCCTATGTCCAGCAATGGACGCGCGAAAGGCTGGCATGATGAATACAGAGAACCTGAGGCTCTACCATGCGTTTGCGCATTGTAGAAACGGAATAGGATTTACGTATACATGAGCAACAACCAATAGGGCCGGTTTATTTTTGGTAACATGATTGAATAAAGCGATCCTATTGGTTGTTGCTCACGTATCGTAAGCCTCTGAGGGGCATTATCTGTTTCCAACGGTGGCGTGGCTGCGTGAGTCGCTAGCCGAGATAATCAGCGAGAGACAGCCTCCGTAGACAAGTGGTTGCGCCTTTGGCGTTGTATCCGGGGGTCGTGGGTTCGATTCCCACCCATGGCAAAAAAATATTAGTACGTTTTTCTGTACAGTTTGTCATGGTCTGGGTGTTTATATAATATAATATGTATTATATCGTTGCTTCTGGTACACATAGTACAAGTCTAGAGCTTAGTTTGTGACCAGAGCAATATGTGTAATTTGTAAAAAAAAAAAAAAAAAAACCAGTTAAAAGCTAGCTGGTGACCTGGTGCCAGCAACTTCGTGTGGTAAGTTATTAATACCTTGGTAAAAGTAGTTGTTAGTGGCGTGTAAATTAGTTTTATAGGATTATTTTAGATGGCTGCTTACAGAAATAGGCAGATTATATTTTAATACTATTTAATATTTTCTGTTTTAATCCATTTTTGTTCCTGTGATGCTTATTTTATACTGCCTTGTTGGCTACAACGAGACGGTTGGCTTTCTGTACAGGGGCCTAGTCACGTACTGCGATGCGATGCACGGGCCTAATCAAGACGTTGAGTAAACAATAAATATAGAAGTTTAAGTTCTATTCTGTTAAAAATAGCTTTGAAATTACAATGCTCCAAAGATGTTCATACTGGCAAAGAATGCGTGCATTCAAGATGGCGGCACTTTTATAGTTAACCTGATAGACTATATGGCCATTGAAATAGAACTGATATTTAATTTTTAATTAACGTCGTCGTAGAGGTTGGCAGCCCGTGATGTGGTGCCTGACTATCCCCCGTAAGTTGTGTATCCTCACCTCTATCTTTCACTCATGAAACGTCTTAATTTATACTTTCTCATTTGATGTACAGATTCATATTGATTGACTAAAAAGTAGAGTTAAGGATACCACCTTTAATTTAGGACCGTCGTAATACTCGTATATGTGCACAACACCAGGGTTGTACTGGGCCCGAAGTGCCCGGGTAGCTCTAAATAAATTGAAAAAGTTCAGAAATATCCAAAACTTGTCTCAGGTTTAACCATTTTTAGATGTTTTCTATTTATAAAAAAAATATAGTTAACATATATATAGTGATATAGTTAACATTTAGGTCGCAAGAGCTGGGCCCTATCCTGCGCGATCCCCTTACGCTACCTACATATACCCGGGCTGGGGCCTGCGCCGCTAACGCCACCTCGACTATTTGGCCAGTCCGACCCTGCACAACACTGGTTTTCCAAATTCTCTCTGCACATGGATTTAAATCGCAATGATTTAAACCGTAAGGTGTATAGTGGGCATTAGTCTCACTTCTCTTTTACTATCTCAGAAGAAAAAAAATACAAATTCAGGGAACGGAATCATTTATTGAACCCATGACAATTTTCAGTAATAATAGTAGGTACTCGTAATAAAATACATAGTATAGTAATTCTAGACTTGGTACCGATGCTATTACTCTCTAATTCTCAAATCTGTACACAATGGCTTAACCGATATGCACTTATGCCACACCGTACAACCAGCCCGTACAATTGACTTGTTTGTTATCGTATATCGTATGTATAATATACTACTATTAAATATTTCTTGACAATTAATATATATGCTTCGATAGAATCGTAATCGTGTCATAATAGAGTCACACGCGTTATTTTTTGATAGATTTCTATGGGCTGACAGAATTCGAATTGTGAAATAATTTGTGATGCGATTGAACTAAAGTTTATAAAATTTAAGAGAGACGTAGCGTATATTGTTTCTTTTTTACTCCACATATGTATATATATGGCGACTTTGAAAAGTTGTACTTTGTACTAATATGAGGTTCTACTGATCAAATCCAACAATATTTCACATAGAACTGACGTGTAAATAAAAAAAAATGCCTTCTCTATACTAATAATGTTAAAATTACCATTTTTTATGGGGAAGTCAATTTTTTTTTTCATTTGTGACACATGGTTCTATGGGAATAGTTGTTCGATTTGATCAGTATTAGCCCTAAGTACACCTCAAATTCACCCTGTATATTAAGTGTTTCTATTATTAGGAATATACAATAGTTGGTTTAGTTGTACAGATTTAGGTGTACGGTATGGAGTAGGTGGAAAAAAAATCTAACCATGGTACTTTACAGCCCAGCTAAGGTTTTATTTCGTTGATAAATTAATTACTATCTATTTAAAATTCTAAAATTATAAATAATATAAACATAAAATTAAACGCAAACAAAAATTACGTTAAACTGTTATTGACTTTTTAAAACCTATATTTCTATTTATAATTACAACTTGTTACAAATATAGAAAACTAAAAAAAAATGGATATACATTATATTAATTCTTTTAATGATACCATGGTTAGTGAATCTTTTTTAAATTAAATTTAATAAGTAATGAGCCAGAGTAAATTCACATTCAGAGATTCCATTTTTAATATGATACTAAGTATAATGTAGGTAGGTATGTATCGTTAGAATCATAATGAAAATGTCTTTTATTAAAATAAATAATATTACACTTTTATGGGCGATTTTTTTAATGCAAGGAAAATATGTTCAAAATCAACCGATGATTTCATTTTATATTTCGCATGTGACTTAGTATCTACCTGATGGAAAGCAGACCTACTTTTAATCCTGGTTATTATATTTTTATAATATAGTTGTTTAATTATATTTTTTAATCAACATTTTTTTTTAATTTTGTCTCACGTGCTCTAGGATTCAGTAAGTACTTTTACCTCTACGATTTTGCCACATTTTTCCCAGCAGTAAAAAGTTACCTATTAGAATAGTAGGTAATACCTATACTAATATGTAACACCTGGATGAAAACAAAAAATAGGGGAACATACGGTACTTCTCTATAATTTACTATCGAAACTTACTTGATCAGTAGCTTTATTAAGAGTTTTTGCAAACAGTTTTTACTATAGTCGTTAGTAAGTATAGTAACCCCAGTTAGTTTACTCATGGTAGAGCAAATTATATATATATATATATATAAATCTCATTAGTAAAGCTATTTTTGTTAATTTCAAGTCACTACTTAAGTTACTTTTCGTTATATTAATTTTATAACTGAAACTGAAACAGTATAAGGATAGTAGTCGTTCGAAATTTAAAAACAAATTACGTGCCAGAGGCCTTACCCCCTTATTCTAAGTCGTATTTTCCACTCCACTTTCACTTAAGGAACATCTGTCTCTTTCCACCAAATATTAAATCAAGAAAGATAGTAAGAGACAGACTATCCTTGAGTGAAGTGGAAAACACGATTTAGAATACGGGGTTAGAGATAATTCAGTGTCGCGTCGCCTCAGTCGAAAACGTATGGATTTTGACAGTGACTAAGGCCCTAGCTAGGGCATTAACTAGGACATCAATAATAGTAAAACAATAGAAGTGTGTAGTTATAGTAACAATTATTACGTTTATGAAATAGGCCTATTATAGTTACAAGTACGTACCGTATCTACCCATTTTTTATTTTAATCTAAACTGTAATATACTATTCTGTCAAAAAAGAGTAGAAAATTAGAGATTTCACTATACAGAGGACAATTTATTATATTAAAAAATAATATTCTATTAATTTATTTTCTAAACATTTTTGACAGACAAATCACCTGATACATATTTATTTATATACCACATTAGATTAAGTATGTTAACGTATGTTTTTTTTTAATTCTTAACAATTTTACACAAAATAGATATATAATATAATAAGAATAATTAGAGTGTTACTACAAGAGGACGTTTTTATATTACTTGATCCAACTATTCTACCAATTCATCGAATAAACCTCACAGAATTAGGCTTTATATATTATGTACCTAGGTATATAATTTTTTTATTGTCTTAAAAACTCTATCATGTTTAATTAAAGTACAAACAAAAGATGAATGCCCATAAAAATATTTTATTGATAATTAAAAAGCGGTTTGTGTACATGTAGTATACAATTTCAACAAATTTATTAATTTTGGTACATACTTAATTATTCTAATTATTGAGGAACTAAAAAGAAAACGTATATGTCTAAACTGAAAATATTAAAAATAGATTTTCAAGTTGATGTTTTTTTTTATTATTTCTCTTAGACAAATATCAAAAGCGATATTTTCCCCGTGAGTTCGATTTTAATTAGATACGAATTTTACAAATTATCTATACCCTATTTACACTATGCTGTGAGAATAGATATAAACAAACCATATACACAAAGGTATTTTATACTACAACAACTAAGTACCCATATAAAAAGGCCTTTTATGTTAAACTATGCTTATTAAACTTTAAATTATTAGTAAGTTTATCTCGTTTAATTTTAATCTAAGCTTATTTATTTTAATTTATTAATCTCGTTCCATGTTTTGGTACTACAAAGGTTCCAAAATTATTAACCAATGTCATTTGAAGATTTTATAAGTATGAATTTGTCGTTTCCCTAAAATTTATAAATCATTTGTAGATATTTTAATTTGTAAAAAACTTAATATTAAAAAGTTAATTAAAAAGGTCGTTGAATAAAGTTTAAATCTTTGGTCACTTTTCCATTCTCAGAGCAAAGCGTATAATATGGTATAGTGTATATATCTCACCGAAAACGTATAGATAATAATAATTTAATGTATGAAGGTACGTATTGTTTATTTTATTAAATTATACAACCAATTTTAATTTCTGTTACAGCAATTAATATGATATGTAAGTACCTAATTGCAAAGCAAATATAATAATAATTAATAATTTAAAGGTTCGTTTAGGTATGTACACTTATTTACTTTAGTATTACCCTTCAAATAAATAGTATCCGTTAAATTATGTTATTAGAAATTATTAGATACTTATATAATTTTAAATAGGTATATAGGTATGTACGCCACAGTAGGTGTTACAGATAGACAAATTAATTATTACGTTTTATATAACATTGATTACCGGTTAAAATAACTTGTAGTTAGGATTTGACTTAGGTAGTTAACGTTAGTAGTTTAAATTAAATTGTAGGTCTATAAACTCACAACAAGTCTCACTCACCATACAAATTATTACAATGAAATGTATTTTAATATCCGCCAAATAGTACTCGTAAACAGAAAAATATATCTATCTGTAACATTAATATTGTAAGGGTATTTATTATACAACGTGTTCTCGAATTAACGTAAAACTATACTAACAACGTTTAGTATTTTATTTTATGAAATTATACATGGTAACTTTGAAAGGATGTACTTTGGGCTAATATGAGGTTCTGCTGATCAAATGGAACAATTTATCCCATGAAACCATGTGTCGCAAATGAAAAAAAAATATTACCTTATCCATACAAACTAGTAATGTTAAATGACCAATTTGTATGGGGAAACCAATTTTTTTTTCATTCGCGACATATGGTTCCATGGGAAAAGTTATTCGATTTGATCAGCAGAACCTCATATTAGTCCAAAGTACATCCTTTCAAATTCATCCTGTATGTATTTTTGGTATAAATATTTAATAAAAGTGCATTTAAATGCGACTAAATAATTAACAAGTTTACAATAAGTAAATCGTATAATATGTCAACGAAAGCGGATTCAAGGATTTCGTATAAATATTTTGGAGTTATTTTTTTATTTTTATAAAAAAAAAAGTTTTTTTTATTGAAGTCGAATCTATTATTGATAAAGAACAAATTAGTTTCACATTTTGCGTTAATTCGAGGACTATTATATATACCTACTTAATATAAATTATTTAATTACATACATAAGTGTATTTAAACACAAAACACTACCAAAACTTATACAAAATTAAACGAAGAAAACTTGTATTTTCCGAAAATAACCAGGACTTACAGTATGTACAAAAATATCACATTACTTGAGGCCGCAGCTTTCCTTACTCAGTAATCACTAAATCCTAATAATTCTTAAAAATAAATTATTAATACAAATAAATTGTATTTCGGACTTTTATTCTGTTCTTAGAAAGCCAATTGCAAAGTAACTTAAACAAATCGTTGTATCTTTGAAACGCGGTGCTTGGACTAAGCTATAACTTATTCAATGAGGATATTATAGAAGGCGGCGATAGTTAATACAAAAGTTAAATAATAAACCCGAGTTTGCCTTCAACACGCGGCCATCGTCGATCCTACGTACGGCTAGATAACTAGGAAGTAATACATCGTCGATTCTATGTGCGATCGTCGTTAGGTTACATACAACTAGCAAGTTAATATTAAAAACTTTCGATATAGAAAGACTACTATATCTACAGATCTAAAAAGGCAACTTCTTCAAAGCCAAAGAAGCTATTCCTTAAAAAGCTGCAGCCCAATGGACGCCGGAGCCGCTACAGGGCCGCTCCTAACTAAATCTATTTGGCTTACATAAATATACATTTACCATCTCCACAAACCATTCAATCTTAATTTTGCCGTCGTATAATAACGCTTTTTGGTACTACAAAGCGGCAAAATTATATTTGTGTTGACAGTAACCTACTAATCGCGCTCAAGAAGAATGGATATGCACTAGAATAGCGCTCAAAAAGTAGCCCATTATCTTTGAGCACGATTGCGTAACGCGAAAGCGAGTGTCGCGTATCGTGATCTGGAAGCGTGTCCGTTCACAACAATACAAAAATATATATGCTTACTATTCCCAAAACGTGTAAATAGATTTCGCTCGTACTACAATTAGTCGGAAACGTTCGTTATTGCTACGTTTTGCAGTCTTTAGAGGTTATAGATTCAAAACTTTAGATGCAGTCGTTAGAAGCGCTAGAAAACATGTTTTTGTTAAAAGAAGTGCATGCACCTTTTTTGCGTTGATTAGAATATGTATTTAAACTTATAATATTTTTCGTTTTTTAATAGAAAATAATCTCTTAAAATAAAATGAATTGGTCTTGTTAACATTAACTGTCTCAACCTAAATACTAATAAATTATTAACTTATCATTTATCTAACAATTTATTATTAACTATTTAAGCGCACTCATTTCAACATTTTTCTAGCGCTAAAACCAAATCTAAAGATTTAAACCCCAATTCAGAGGTCGTCAAGGAAGTCGAAGCTTGCCACAGCGTCTTGTTCTCGATCACCGAATCGCACGAAGAAGTCTTCTCTGCCGATGATGGAAGGCCGGCGAGACCGCGGCAGTCGAAGCACGGCGAGTCCTCGACTTCGCAGGGCCGCCGCTGCAACCACTTATCCACTACAACCTGCGCCCTCTGCACAAACACGCACTCAACACCCGCACTTGCACTCATGCAAACTTATCATGACAAGAACAAGAGAGAGAAACCTCCGAATTCTTGAATATGGATAATATGAAAGTTTAACCCCTAGTTTCTAGAACATTGATCTAATTAATCCATGATTAAATAGCTAATAAGGATCATGATTGGTTATAATTAAACGTAACGTGACATAACACTAAGTATGTGCCTTGTTAGATAATTTTAATTGTAGATTAATTTGATCATCGTTATAGAAACTGGGGGTAAATCTCTGCTAATTCGACAAAAGACAAAAAGCTGCTTATTTCTTATTTAGCTTTTATAATGATTCGTCATTTTAGTGTCCTTTTTTTTAATTTGACTTCAAAATCTGTAAGTAAATAAGGTCCAAAAAAAACGAATTAAAAAAAGATTTTAAGGTAAAGCGATTTCATATTCATGAATTTGGAGATTGTTATTTTAATACTTAATAATCAAAGACAGTTGAAAACCCTTGTCCTATTAGTCATGGTAAGTCTGCTACACTTCTACCACTATTACACCCTTCAATTTGTATTACTGATGATAAAACAAGTAAAAATGCTGTTTGGGGTACTATGTTAGTCGATAGATAAAGAAAAAAATAAAAAAGAATCAGAAAAACGATTGTTGATGAAGTAAAAAGATGTACATATTGGAATTCAGAACATTTTAATAATAACTTGGATGAAGGTATTAGATGAAAGAATTTAAACAGAAGAATAAAAGACTTAATAAGATTATTAAGGAGGAACCAGTAAATAATATTTGAAGTTTATAAAAAATTATGAATCAGCATTTTTACGATTCTATGTGCAATGGTAGAGTGAGATATGAGTGCAATGAGGGTGAGTAGAAATGAGTGACGACACATAAAAACAAAACATTTATTACATTAACATAAATTATTTATTTATTCTTTATGAGTACAACATTTTTGATGATTGCATAAAAGATAAATAATTATACTTATAAAACATCTGAAAGCTTAACACACAATGACGTTTGAATTTAGAAGTTCCATGGTATTTTATTTTAGGTAATTATTTTTTCAAATGCTTAATTTAAAGATTTTGTTGTTAATAATAGTTTAGAGATGGAACTATATAAATCTAACGACAAAGGTACCCAATACAATCAAAAACTGTATATTTATAATATAACGGTATAAAGTAACACATATGAATGAAAGAAAAAGCAACAAATAACTTTGAACCACATTTTAATCACAAATGTAAATGTCTATGAATGTGATGTGTCTGCGCAGTAAAATCACTAAACAGAAACACTTACAAATTACCAGGACATGCTTACAAGAGACTGAGCATTCATTTACCTAAAACTTGACAAAAAGCTTATAATTTGCCAGTTAAATTAAGGCACAAGTTAAAACTTAATTTTATTTTGAGCTTATATTTAAAATAAGCTGGTTGAGCTAGTTACCTGTCTTTTGTCTCCTTGAACGATGAAGCTTATGCAGTCTAGAGTAAGGAAGTGGGGCTTCCGCTGGTGAAGAGCCACATGAAGATGGAGAGGAATCACTTGATGCTAACATAACATCAAGCAAATTCGCACGAGCCTGTAAATCAGGTATTTAACATAAACCAAAAGTAATATTTAAAATAGCAAGAAAACTTTTAATTCTGGGAAGTCACGAATAAGAACTAACGATAATTACCTTAGGGTCGCTGAAATCAATATCCTTTTGCACATGAACCCATCCTGTAGGAGCCCAAAGAGCCGTGTCTTTATGTGAACGAGATTTTGTTTCCCTTTTATCATCAATACAATTTGGCTCCGACGTAGATGCCCCTTCACTCTGACGAATCATTCTAAAAAGACATTTGATATGAAAAATATTGAAAAAGGCACATTAACTACAACAAAAAAATAATAGACTACCTGTTTAATTCTTCAATAACATCTTTCGACGTAGCTGCTTCATGAAAACTCAATTTATTTTCTTGTTTTACAATAATATTTTCATTAACAGATGCCGCTTCTGATGTAGTCGATCGAATTTTATCAGATATTGGTATTTTAGATTTATTTTTTGGTGAAGATGGCGGCCTTTTTCCTCCCATGAATGTAGGAATTCGACTCTTTTCAGTTTTAGTAATTTTGATTTCCCTTTTATTAATTGCTTCATTCTTATTACTTATTATCACAGTTTCAGCAGTAGAAGTACTAGTAGTATTAGATTCAGTCATTTGAGGCGAGTTAGCATCAGGAGATGATCCTTCCTCTTCTTCAGGAACAGTTAATAAAGCTCCGATACTACGTCTGCATGAGGTTAATGCCTCTTCAACAAGTGAGTTGTCCGTGTCAATACAAAAAGGGAAGCTCGACGATTTCGTTAGTGTTTCTGATTCTTTTTTCTCGTTCATATTATTGTTTTTAGAACCTAATAAAATATTAACAGTATTTTCTTTGAGAGCTGTACTAAAGTCTGTACTTCGACTCGAAACTATATCACATAATTTATTTCCCTTTTTATTAAAGTTTGAATTTGGAGGGATTTCTTCTCCAGAACTACTTAAATTTATAATTCTATTTATTTCATTTATTCTTTGGACTTTGACAAGATGAGGATCTTCCAATTCGTTTTCTGTGTTTTCTATACTTGAAGACATATTATTAAAATATGCTTGCGACTCGACGTATGGATCCTCTCGTTCTATAAATCGGGGCGTTGAAATTGGGTCAGAAACTGTTTCACAGTATAAAATTTTCGTCTTCTCAATATTTAAAATATCGCATGAATCATTCTCAGAAAAACTTCCAAATGAATCGGGGCGCGGATGATCATCAGACATTTCACTTCTTGGATCAACAGATTCTTCATCAAAATCAGCGACTGCATAAGGTGGAGGAAGTTCTCTAATTTCAGAAACTGGACGTGACGGCATCGAGTCTGACTCTTCTCTATCACGACAATATTTTTGCTGTTCTACTATAAAACTGAGCACGTTTTGTAATGCTTGCTCCCTATCTTGTATAGCCATCGTTTGAACGTCGCTGACTTTTAAGTGGGATGTGCTATCAGTGGGAACAAATCCTCTTGAAGAATTTGAAGCTAAACTTTTTGTGCTTTCATATTTTACTAAGCGATAAAAGTCTCGCGTGAAATCGAGGCCAACATTAGCACAGTCACCGTCATCACTTAATGCTGTGCTGGATTGTTTTTCAGGGCTGTCACTAGTACTTGACCATGACCCGCTAGGGGAGTGAGCCCCAGAACAATCCCATCTCTTCTCACTTGCATCTTCTACGCGACAGTCATCAATTTCTACGGAAGCAAATCCACACTCGTTCCATAAACATTCTCCTACATCGTCCTCTAGTTCTAAAGCATCATCTTCCCGAATACTGGGCAGCGTTGATAATGATATTTGGCCAGGAGTTGTAATTTCCGCGAAAGGAGACTGCCTATCTCTGAGATCTTCGCACGAAAGAGATAAGCTCCAATCTTCTAATTCGGCTTGATCGTATTCCAGATCTGCTATATCTCGATGTCTTTGTTGTAACGCTGATCGTGCATCATCTAATTCTAGCCAATGTTGGACATAATCGGAATCATATTGCGAACCCTCTGCTCTTTCGTCAGCCGTACTGCCCCATGAAACTCTTTCTGAACTGGTCGTTGAAGCTATCGCTCTACATATAGGTCTTTCAGGAGTTGGCTTGATATCTAAGACTAAAACCCCAGAACTGGGCGTAGGGCTATCAAGACAACTAGATGCACACGTGGTTCCAGCTACAAATTTAAGACATAAGTGAGAATCACTAAAACTTCGTACTACATGTTGAAAGGGTAATACTGGCCTAGAAGGAGGATAGCTACCACGAACACCGGCAAATGCTATGCCGATTGGAAAATATATATAATCGGTCTCTGCTGCTAATAACCGAGCGTGTCGTCGACAGTCTCTTGGATTAATTGAAACTATTGTTTGGTTATCAGTTTCGTCTGAAGCTTCATTAAGATCAGGTAGAGCTCGGTCTGCCGCATGGTCGCTTTGCCTCGAAGCATCTGCTTGCACGTCACTAGACATTGTGGAGTAACCTTCGTCTTTGGCGCCACTCTCTGGTGATTCTACTACCTCGCCTGCTTCCCCATTATCATCATCAACTATCTTTTCAATATGTAAACCTGAACGATAAAATAATAAAATAATTAATAAAGGTAATTTAGAAATATTTTTTAATAATTGTTAAATGTATTTGGTTTATTACCTTCTATGATTTCAGTGGTAGGTTGTGGCATATTAAGGCTGAGTGTTGCGGGTCGGGCAGGTGATGCCCAAAGAGTAGGATCTACTGCAGATAATGCTCTAGCCAAGTTCGCTGGAGTTACTTCCAGACCCTGAAATATTTTGCAATTAAAATTAAATTTTCAATCAAATATATAAATTAATCTCATTATTACATTTCTGTATGACGCTTAACTAAGTTATGTAGCAGTCGAATTACCTTTAATTCAGTCCAAATTTCAGTTAGGATCTGGTGTCTCCTTTTATCGTCTTGGTTAAGCGCGTGAGGCTGCGTCAGCGGAGGCGCTGGGGGCGGCGAATCCCGGAATGACACGAGCGAACCACAAGAACCTACATCCACTAGTTGCACTGAAATCCAATTTAAATAATTATAGTATAAGATTTAAGTATTGTGTAGATTACAAACAGACGCTGCAGTTCATAAAACATGTATTTAAAATATCTTTCTATTCAACTAGCAGGAGGGTGAATGATCCTTTGGACCACACTAAAGCTGTTGTTAAATGCAGAGAGCTGCATCTATTCTCAACTGAAACTTCTAAAAGCCTGATTGATAATGTTTTAAGCAATCGCGGCTTGCATCGTTCGCACAAAAATATTATATGTTATAATACGATGATTTGAAACGAGATTTATGAACATCGTATAAGTAGTTCTCTAGTACGTACTTAAGTACACAGATGAATGATATACCGAATAATGAACAGGCAAATATAATCTGACTTTAGAGAAGGAGCATAATAGGTAATTTTTATCTGTTGGTAAGCAGACTTACAAAGTAAATAAATAAAGAATACAATACAATTTATTTCTGCCGATAGTAATTGTAATATCTACCTTGTAATTCTCTATGTGGAGTATGCGGCGTGGCTGGAGATGGTCTGGGCTGAGGCTGCAACTGCCGCACTAGAAGTGTACTTAGTGCCCTATTTTGAGCTTCTAGTTCCCGAACCCTTGCGCGTGCGCATCCCAATTCTTCTCGTACACTCTGAAAATATTAATGTATTTGTGAATAATATTTATATAAATAATAACATTTATGTTAAAACATTTATTACGTAAATAAACTTGTGCGCGCAAATTACTAGTTGCTTAGTAGTACCCATGAGGCTTACTCACAAAATTAGCTAACACGTTAGGGAGGATTCACTTACAGCTGCTATTCTACAAGCTGTTCTTTTGCTGGATCCTATTGATAGACGCTAGTGACTAACATTAGGAAAAATCACGCTAAAGATATAGGCCATAGGCAACATGGTCAGAGTTATTTGAATGAGGATTAGTGAATTAATCAATTCACTTTAAGTTCACAGGAAATGGATTCGCGAACTCGAATGTCAAAAAACACGTAACATGTTAATTTCAGTAATACATATTTTTTTGAAAAAAAAAGAACTTGGAGGTAAAGATTTTACTTACTCGATCTTAATTACATAATTTCTACTCTAATACCTAATAAATCCTCTAAGTTTTGAAGTGACAAAAACTTAGGTTGTCTTCTCGAAAGTTAATAGATTTTTTATAAAGAGACTATCTAATTAGGATCGGGTAAGTTAATATTCACATCTGCAAAGCTGTTCTTCTTTTAAAAAAAAAACTTAAATATCACCGAAAACAACATTTATACGATTTTTTCTACCATCTACGAAATCTAAAAAAAAAAATACAATATATTAATTTAATTAAACTTTAATTTCGTCTATTATTAAGCCTCCGTGACTTACGGATGAAAATTTCAGGCCTAAGATCCCCCCTCCAAGTCGCATCGACAAAGTTTCAAATAAATGTGTATATTTTAATTATGCTTCATTAGTTAAATTAAATTCGAGAAGGTAATTGACGGTTCGTAATGAAGAAGGGGAGATAACTGGAGACCCAGATGAGACACGGAGAGACTGACAACCTACAAGATATTGCTCTTAATGTTGTTATAGAAACTGATTGTATCTACAATCAGTTTCTATAATAAATTTCAAGTCTTGGGATCTCCCAAGACTTGAAATTTAATTGAATACTATATTAAACTCTATGTGTTATTATTAAATCAATTCTAGGGTTCCATCAATAGAATTGAATTTAGAGCTTCTAACCTTCATAGTAGCTACCTTCAACTCGATAGCTTATTGATGAAATAAACGGAGGCTTCATCCTTTCTATTCCAGGAGAGAATTTAAAAAAGTAGGCACGTAGCATGTAGGATAGATACTCTAGTGATTTACACTATCTTTTTTTTTAAGTGAATAGACGTTAGAATTTGGTACAGGCTCTATAGCAGTTTCATTCCGCTTTGTACTAAATCTGTTCGTCTAGACTCCAAAGTTTAAGACACTTTAAGAGAATAGTCTGGCGAAAATAATTATTATATTTTCGTGTCCTTGCTGTTCGATCTGATAGTTTGTCACGCCGAATTTGGTCCGCGTAGTGCTAAATCGCCTGTGTAGAACCTGAGGCTCTACCATGGGTTTGCTTATTGTAGAAACGTAACGTATTCATTTACGTATACGTGAGCAACAACCAATAGGCCTCTGAGATGCTCGTTACGTTCTAGAGTTAGGATTGTAATCGAAATATGAAAGAGGCATTATTTTATTTTCTGTGACGGGATCAATGTTGCCTCTCCGCCAATCGCAATTTTTGCAAGCTTCGATAATATTGATTCTCAAAATAGCGCCCGGTCGTCTATATAGGTAGGTTCTTTCATCAATATTTTTATATTGTTTTGCTCTTTCTACAGACTAGATGTGTATTATGTATTTACCAACTACTAATTAAATTAATTTTCTATGATAGGTATGTAACATGTTAATCTTCCCCTATTGAATATAATATTAAGTAAGATGGTCTGAAGACGTCTGTGCCCCACATGTCTCTCTTTTCCATTAATTAAGTTAAACTGTAATTAGCGACATCAGGATGGGGGTACTTGATTATTTTATGGTGAATTAACCTAATGATTGACGCTTCTTTAATGGTAATAATTAATATTCATGTTTCTTATTTATTTGTATGTTGTCATAAGTATGGTATTCTAACAATTTCTCCTTCCGTGCCTAAGCTTATGTGCTTTAGTAAGATAATCTTTGTTTCGTTTTATTGCAGTTATTATTTGCGTAGTAGGTTGTTCTATATTTGCCTCATTGCTATAATCACCAGGTTGTGTAGTCCAACACTCAATATTATTTCTATTTAATTATTCAATTAAATAAACAGTATTTTTAAGCAATTACGTTATCAATAAAAATATAACTAAATTGGATGAATGTTTTTTTTTAAGCATGTGCCCAAAATACTCATACTGTTGCACCTCTGAATTTCCAGCGATATGCGATGGAAAAAATATGATGTTTTAACTAATAATTTTTTCAGATTTCTTCGAATTTAATTAGCACTTATTTAACATTATTCATTTTATTTAATATTATTAATTTAAACCACGGGATACTGCTAACTAATAATTAAAGTAGCAATAGGGTATACGTAAAACTATTCGGATTCAGCTAATAGTTTGTTTATTTTAGTTCTACCCAGTTTTGGATACAAACGAGCCACGTTATCGCCGAGATTATTGCCAGATTATAGTAGCCAGGATTCTGGAAAATTATTACGGTACCAGCTAATGCCGGGTAGCTGCTATGTCCCATTTTGTGCGATTTATGTGCGAAAACGCTGGCAACACCGCCGCGTCCGTAATCCACGGATACAGGCCGCCTTTAATTATGAGAAAACAATTTTAGGGATGTATCTGGTCTGGATTAAGAAATGGCTGGATTAGACGAAGATATTCGGGACGCATTTACTTTCGAAAAACGACGGATTTTTCTTGAGAATAAAAAAAAAACATTTATTTAACTTACTGTTCTGGATTATATATTTTAAAAAAGTTTTGATCTAGAAGTTACAGAGTTTAAAGAATTAGAGAAATACCTAATTAGTTTTATCATTCACAACCAAGACGTCGTTTTATTTATTGCTGTACAGTGCAGAAAATCAATCAGAAAGTTCCTGATTGCATGAACTTGGAGGAAATCTTAACCTTGGCCACTGGTTTTAAATATGTAACTTCTAAATCATTTTTTTTTTAAGAATATGAAACTGGCAACTCGCCGCAGTTTTTTTTTTGTAAAATAATACGTTATAATCTAGCAGCTTATTCAGCAACATTAGCCGCGTATGATACAAGACTTAAGAAGGCAGGAAAAGGATTCTCGATCTTGAACGTCTAAAAACGTGTTCGTTTTCAGTGATATAAATTTTTTTTTTAATGAAAAAAGAACGTAGAGGTGTGAATATTACTTACTCGATTCTAATTAGATATTTTTTTTAACAAAAAAATCTATTAACGTTTGAATAGATACCCAAAATTTGATTTATGATTCTAAAAATATTACTTTGAGAGTTTTTTAGAATTATAAATCAAACTTTGGCTGTCTTTTTTAAATTTAATACTTTAATATAACTGAAATCAACATTTGGACATTCGAGTTCGCGAATCCATTTATGTTAGTTCGGCACAATCTGTTTCTTATAACGTAAGCGCTAGATTGTCAAACTAACGAATTCCGTTATTAGCGCTCTCTTCTCCAATCAGCGACGGTTAAAAAACTACTCTGATTGGAGGAGAGCGCGCTAATAGCGGAAATCGTTATTTTGACAATCTCACGATCACGTTATAAGAAACAGAATGTGGGCGCTGGCTTCTTAAGAGCCATTCGTACCTTTTGCGTGAGGAGCGCCCTCACGACCTGCTGAGCGACATCATCGAGTCTCCTCTCGTGGTCTCCTTCGCCAAGAGAGACAGACAGCGCAGACAGCTGTCCCCGGAGTCGTTCGTTGTCGACGCTCAATGATGACACTTGGCTTTGATAGTGAGCCGCTGATGCCTGAAAAGAGAATGATTTTTTGATATTTTTATGTATACAAACATACACCACCACCGACGGCCCCAGGGTACCCAGCGGAGGGGTTTAAATCCCACCTCGTCATAGCCGATGGTATGGGTCTACACCGAACAAATGGCTAGTTCATCGCGATGTTTTGAATAGACTCAATAACCCATCTATAAACAGTTTCATAAGTTGGTATAGTGAAACCGGGACTGATAGCTGTTAGTGATGTTGTCAAACAAATGTACATACATTTTTAATTAAAAACTCATTGGTACACACCGGGATTCAAACCAGAAACCTAAGTGTTTTTAAGTCCAAGGTCTCACCAACTCGGCCACCACGTAATTTTTCTATATATATTACAATATTTGATTATTATTATATGGTGTGTTAGATAATACCATCAATCACGAATTTACAACATCCGTGGTCTAGTAGTCAAGACGTCGCGTTGGCGTTGTATCTAGAGGTCGTGTGTTCGATTACCACTTAATCATATTTGAGTGTTTTTTTGTACAGTTTGCCATGGTCTGGGTGTTTATAAAATATAGTAGGTATCATTGTTTCTGGTTCACATATTACAAACCTAGAGCGTATTATAGTTTGTTATCAGGGTAATGTGTTTTTTTTTTCAATTAAGTATTTACGTAAAGTATTTCAGTCAGTAGCTCTACCACTAGTTTATAAAAACAGTTTTTACTATAGTCGCTAGTAACTATAGATAAATCAAACAAAAGAGAGATTTATTTGAAAAAAAGAAGCAGCGGCGCTATTGATTGATCCCTATCTATACCTAATTACTATCGACAATAGAAACTGTTTGCAAAAAACTTGTGGTAGAGCTACTGGGCTATCAACGATTCAACGTGAAAAATCTTATTTCATTATATTTATTAAAAAAAAAAACATTCTAGATATAAATACAACTTTAAATTAAAGTTCTTTATTTTTTAAATTTCCCGCAGTATGTAGTCCTTATATTTTTCCAAAAGCTTAATTACCGACCTCCCACAGCGACCACAATGCGGTCCCACTGCCCTTTCAAATAATTCATTACTCGTCACCAGAACCAAGGGTGGGGTCACACAAAGGAGTATTTGCACAGCTCTGTTTGTCTGTCTGTCTGTCTGAAACAACATTCGATAACGAAACATGGCAAGAACTCAATTAACTGACAATTTTTTATATTTTTGTTTTATTTCATTTTGTATGGATGATTACTTGCAGATATTTTTATTTACTGTGAATAGTGTTTTTTTATTGGAGCACGGCATGTTTATGTGTATCTAGTATCGAGGTGACCAGACCTAAAGTCATGAATGGATGAATGGGGTCAAACAATGTTTTGAAATAACATTCTTCTATTAATATTGGCTAAATGGTGCGATTACGAAATGTTTGACAGCATCCGTAGTCTAGTGGTTACACCGTTGGTGTTGTATCAAAGTCAAAAGTCAAATTCATTTATTTCATGTAAATCTTTACAGATATTTATGAATAGTCAATAAAAAAAAAGTAACAGTGAGGTCTTAGGGTGCATTTGATTAGGCAGCTATTCATTAACCAAAGAACGACAAATATTTATTAAATCATTAACTGCCATACAAGGGAGCCACCAAGGCGACCATCTTCACCGACCATGTTCGCCTTAAATATATATTGGAAATAAAAGGTTCGATAACGACTCATGATTTAAACGTTTTTACGTACAGTTTACCATGGTACGGGCGTTAATAAAATAATATACTGTCAATGTATATATATAGTATATTTATTATAAAAGATTTCGGACAGATATTACCACATATAGTAACACAAGTATAGACTCTACATCAAATACAGTTGATATTTACAGTAACAATCGCTAAGCCAATCGAAATACAATTACAATTATTAAATTGGAATTTAAATTAGACTCAAGCGAGTAATTACATTAGGTTCAAAGTCGTTTACCAAATAGCGAAATAATCACTAAATTTAAAGCCGACTTGAAGTTAATAAATTTTGAAACAGTTCCTGAAATCCTATTTGCGTTAATCAATAAATTAACCACTGAGTAATATTTATAGAGACCGCAAGTTAATGGATTCGTATACTGTCTCTCACATTTTTCATCTCTTAGTCGATATATGTATGTAGATACTCGGAGTAATTAATTTAAGTTACAGTAATTCGGTAAATTTATTTGGTTTGGTTATTATTATACTAATAAAATAAATCAAATTATTTTCAAAGTCACGATGAGTATTGAATTCATAGACTTGACGTTGTATTGATTGTTTCATTTTAAAGGTAACAATAATAAAACAAAAAAACACACTCGGTAGAAAGGACATTTGTTTAATTTTCTTTGGAGATACTAAAAGTAACTAAAATTAAGTTGTTTAACAATTGCCAAATTTAATTTTATTAAAATGCATTAATTTTTAGATTTTAAATAGAATTTTTAATGGAGTACGTCAGTGCATATTGTGGTAAACAAACCTAGAAAGTTACAAAATTAGCGGCGACAAAGACAAAATTACATTTCGAGTTTACTTTAATATTCTCGTAGTGGAGTGAACTGCAGTGTACCTGGGATCCATTGAGACCCCGACGCAAGGTTGAAAGCCTTTCAGAATTTTTCCCTTCTCACTGTTTTAGCACCTTCTCTTCCCAACCAAATACTCACCGATCCTGTCACCGCCATCTTGAAAACCATAATAGTTCCGACTACCGAATTGGAAAAGGATCCTTCAAAAAACCTTGCTGGAATCCCTTTAGCATAAACTAAGTATTACATTCACCGACTTCCACTGCATAAATTGAGTAAGTATTACAAAAGTTCCTAGTAATTTCATAGTATCTTATGAATATATACATCGTGGCCGATTTGGTTAGGTCTTAGACTTGAAACCACATACGTCCCTGGCTCGAATCTCGGTGTGTACCAATGAGTTTTAAATTCAAAAAATTACGTACATTTGTTTGACAACACCACTATAGTGCCTCGGAGAGCACGTTAAGCTGTCGGTCCCGCTTTCAGTATACCAACTTGTGAAACTGATTATAGATGGGTTATTGAGTCTATTCAAAACATCGCGACGAGCTAGCCATTTGTTCGGTGTAGACTCATATCATCGGGTGGGTACCCTGGAGCCGTCTAGGCGGTCTCGGGCCCCGTAAGGCACCGATGATAATATGTATGTATCAATGAAAAATCGTCAAAAAAGGAGGGTGCTAGTTATGAGCGGTTAATTAATATGGCTCAAAAACAATGCGGTATCCATCAATATAGTAGTTTGATGAGTGGGTCTTCGTTTCCTAGAAACAGCGAAGTTAATGGACCCGGATGCGATGCGGATTAAATCTTATCCAATCTACAAGTTTGCAGGAAAACCCTCTCGAATAACATTCTGACTGAAGGATTTGACTGTGTGTCCATAACACCGTGCGGTACGAAATTATTGCTAGGGAACTAAAAATCTATGGATGCTATTTGACTTTACTCAATTCTATAGAATCTTCATTACCTATCATGTTATTTTATTTTAAATTTAATAATGGTAATAAAATAACTGCTTCATTTCTTTGTTATAGTTTTGGAGTTATTTATTCTTTATTTTTATAGATAGAGATGATATACCACTTTAGTACCTACACTTTTTGTTTTATTATTATTAGTATATTTTTATTAGTTAATTGTGTACTAATTGCCCTTTGCAGTACAACTAATTATTATTTATTCCATAAATAATATTATTAATTTGATTTCATAAGACATACAAACAAAACATATTAATAAACCTATTAATAGAAATATTGTTTTTATAAAATAAAAACCTAACAAAAAACAATTTATAAACAATATATATATAAAAAAATAACGAATTGATTCATACATACATACATACATACATGTCACATACATATCATAAACGAATTGTATCAACATAATTAAATATTTATTTTTTAATTTAAAAACTTTTTTGCATAAAAAAGAGTACAAAAGCGGACTGAAATCTGGTAAAGAATGTTACCAGATATCTTTATCAGTTAAACCTTCGGGGCAAATTAAGCATTAAGTAGGTGCACAACAACAAAGATACGATACAGAAAGAATAGTGGATTATTCGTAGTAGCATCGTAGCGTATCGTAGTAGACAATGGAAACCCGTTAATTGGTTTCGTTATATAGTTCTGCAGTTACTTAGGCTAAAACACCGTCATAAATCAATGAACCAATTTATGAAATACCACTGGAAGCCACTAAAATAATTGCTTTACAAATTGTGTATTTATTCATAGGCTATTTGGTTTGCAGTTGCCCAGTATTTTGTTTTCATACTAAATATTTAAAAATATATATATATATAATATAAACGTCATTACAGTCATATTGCCTCTAAGCTCTAGGGTTGTACTATGTGTACCAGAAACAACGATTTAATACGATCGATTTCTTATCGACTTTATTTTACATATTATGGCGTCGATATTTTCAAGTTTATGGATTAATCGTTATTACCTACTTGCATTGACTCTGGTTATGTTCTAAGGATATGTCAGAAACAAAATAAACGAATGGAATGGAGTTTCATAATGCCGTGAGTTCGCGTGAAATGAATACCTAACTACAGGTGCATATTTTCAGTACTTCATTACACCACAAGTTTAGTGCATAAAATGGTCGCATAAAAGCTGTTTAAGCCATAAACTTTATGCCCTTTCACACTCGAGCACAGAAAAATGGTGCCGTTAGACACGCTAGCCTGACACAGCTAATGATGTTCAGAACAGGCCATGATTAATGGAAGTCAACCCTGAAGTACGCCGCTCCGTCTAATTCCGATTATTACCACAAATGTAATCACGTTGGCGAAGAAAAGGGGCTTAGTTATTAATAGTCTTTTTTTGTGATTTAAAAAGAAAAATTACAAAATTAAGATTTTTGAATTTTTGTAAGGAATTTGCGTGGTTTTGAACTGAAACTGTAGCACGGTGGCTGTAGCGCTTCATTTTACTGGGCTGTCAAAATAAACTTATGTGATTGGTGGAAAGTTAACGCAGTAGTTATAGTATATTGGGCAGTACCTATAGTATAAGTTAAAAAGGGACCTCTATAGTTAGGGAATCGCCAACAATATATAATACTTAAATAACATTAAATTATTATTAATAAATATATATTTTTAATATAAAATACTTTTTAAATTATGTTTACCCGCCTAAATTGTCGATAGTTTCATATTCCTCACTTAATTTATTGTTTTTTTTTTTAATAATAAAATACGATTTAGGCCTTAGTGAACTTCCATATTATAAACTTCCATTATACACTTGTAAAAGTTATGGTTCTAAATCCTTGCCATGCAAACACGACATAAACAAACGAGTGCATAACCTTAGGCGTAATCTAAACCCTAGATTAATAGGCACCTATTTATAACTGATAAATGTAACCCCCGGTTAAATAGGTAGTTAATTTATCAGATACAATTAATTTTGTGTTTGCTTTGTGTTAACAATGCTTTACATTAATTATTAGATAACTATTTTTAATATTTTATTTATACTATTTCACGATAATATTATACGTAGGTAACTAAAAAAATAAAAAATAAAAAAATATTAATATAGATTTTAATAAATTAATATAATAATAAATAAAATAGGAAACACCCCTAAGAAATAATATATTTATAATAGGTAAGTAAAATTACTAAATAATAAAATGCTGTGAAATAAATAGATACATAGGAAAAAATATATAAGAACAGTTTTTTTTTGTAAAAATAAAAAAAAACAGTGTAGGTAGTTAAGTAGAATGGTTTCGTGCTTTAGTCGACCGTATGCAATCCCTTTTACACTAATAGCTTTAACCTATACTCATAGACAGAACTGAAAATCAGTCGACCACGAGTAAAGTGTTAAAACAAAACATGAAACAACATTAAACAAATACGCAAAAGCGAATAACTCGTAAATGCAATTAGTGGATGAGTGTATATTTGACACGAGTCGCCCGTACACGCCGCTAGGGCGCGCTGTTGGACCTTGGGCGGCGTGGTAACAACCGTGGTTTATAGATAAACGTGCTCGATCCGCCCTACACGTCCGGTTTAGGGATGATAGCTGATAATTTAAATAATTTCATGTCGATGTTTTAATACTTTTTTTTTAAATAAGTATAAGAATAATCATTACACATGTATAAGATCGAAAGTGAATAACTCATGCTTAATTTTGAATGAGGATAGTACAGTTAGTATTTATATTCTAGATTTAAATCTTAACATATTGATTTTGGGGCTGACATCAATGAAAACCCTTCTACTCTATGGGATCTTTTGTGTGTTCCCCATCCTTGATAGTTTTAAGTCGATTTATTGTAGCCTTATTTCTTTGTCCTATAGACACATTTTGAAGATATTCTTGCGCCATTGGTGAAGAAAATTTTCGAAAAATAGCTCAATTATTTATTTTATGAAGTAATTAATCGAGATATTAGTGTATCTGCACAAAAATAACAACCCTAAGAAATAATATATTTAGAAATCGGAGAATAATCTGTCCTCCGTTTTCATAACAAAAACACGCACAATTATTACATATAACTTTGTTACAGTTGGTACGATGAAGTTTTGGACTCGATAGACATAATTTGATGTCTTACTATTATCATTATTTGTATTTAAAATGGCGATATTCTGTAACGAATATTATAGTACACTATTCAACGAGCTTTCTAAATGTCGATTTTTAATTAAATTGTTTAAAGTTGACTTTTAAACAATGTAAAATCAATCAACGTCTTGCCACGACTTATTTAAAATATCGATAAAATAATAATCGATATAGAAACCTCACTAGCCTTTGGTTGCCCCTGTAACTGCGCCCTTGCACTTCGGAAGGGTGAAGCTGAATTATTGTTTAGAGGGGAGGGGAAGAACGGGCAGAGGGGCGCACCTTTTAAACCGGGAAACCCCGTCATTGTGCAGCGCCGATTTCCCGCTTTCCCGTCATTTTAATGTCCCTGTACAATAGGGTGTCCATATATTTTGAAATATTCATACTAATCCCATCGTAGGTATAAAAAAATATATTAATAATACAAAAATTATATTGAGGATCAATAGAAAAAGTTTGTATTTTTTTCCTAAACTTACATTTTGTTTTTTTACTTTATTAAATACATCAAGGCTGTGTTCGATTTTTGGCCAAAATACCACGAAACAGCATATTGATTGTTTCATTTGAATATAAAATAATGAAATATGGGACAAAATTTTAAGCCTTTTCGAACGTAGCCTTAATTGTGACGTTTGCTCACAACTGAGGGTACTTTTTAATATCAATAAAATTTCATGAAATAGTTATTTTTAATTTTATTATGTTTTTTGTTAGAATTTTATGTTCAGCTTAACCTACATGTTTAAATTTTTGTATATACCTACTTGATTTGAGTCATGGCAGTTTTCATGTATTAAGTATTTTCAAGTATAAAAATAGTTGACAAATATTATTTATTATTATCTATATTCCAATATGTAGCGAAATATTATTATATTGAAAAAAAAAACTATGGGGACCCTACAAACTTTCATAGAAAGAAAATTTTTGGCTGTGTGAGTAATTTCGGTGAATGTAGTTACAGTAAAGCCTAGAAGAGGCTGTATTATTGTTTGGAGTGGACTTTTCAGGTTTGTACGCATGTAGATGTGCAGAGGGGTGGCCAGAGAAGTACCGTAATGACTACTGGGGAGTGACGAAGTGGAATGCTCTTTCTAGAGCTGGTTTTTAAAGCTTTAGAGATTATATGTACCTATTAAGATTTTGTCTGATATTTTTATTTCTTGGTTTTCGTTCAGTGATTTGACACCATCATGCGAATCGTTAAAAACTATTGTGAATAATCATATTAAGATGAAGGCCCCTCGTTTAAGATTCGTTACTCTCTGTCAATGTTAGTTGAACCTTAATTCAAAGGTAGAAAAGCTGTGGTGTAGTATTGCAGTGGACTGTATTTAATTTAAACACCGTTTTGTTGGCACACAGTTGAATTTACTCAACTTCACATAAAATATTTGTTAATTACATTTAAAAATAATAAAACGTATACACGGCGAGACAAAAAAAATATTCAATATTAATAATAAGTCAAAGGGTTAGGTGTAATATTTAAGGCGTGGATACGGTTGGTCGCCTCGGTGGCACTCTTGTATGGCAGATGATAATCGGATGGTCAATGGAATCAGCTAACCACCTAGTCTTACACTAGTTGGTTATGTAGCGTGCGTTCGGTTGGTTGTTTTTTTTTTAAATATTTTTATTTAATGACACATTTTATTATTTAATATATATATAGCAGCCTAACCAAACGCGCTCTAGACCTTATTGGTCTAGAGTAAAGACTCTAGAAGAACTGTTTAGTTATAGAAGGTTTTGTCTCTTTTACGCATATTCATCTTTGTTGTTAAAAAAAAACATTCTATAAATAAATTGTACTTAAGTTTTTATGAACGGTGTTAGTATATAACTTAAATTTGCTATTGGGAGCGTTTAGGAATCGCCTGTAAACTTCATTCAATTACGAAGATATAGTATAGAAACCACTTAGGTCCCTGGTTCGAACTCCGGTGTGTACCAATGAGATTATAATCTAAAAAAATATGTACTGTTTAACAACATCACTATAGTGCCTCGGAGAGCACGTTAAGCTGCCGGTCCCAGTTTCACTATACCAAACTGTTTATAACTAGGTTATTGAGTCTATCCAAACATCGCGACGAGTTAGGTTCACTTGTTCGGTGTAGGTGGGATTAAAAACTCCCGTGATGTTATTTATTTATTTAGCATAGAAATAAATATTACGATGGTAATATTATTATTATATTTTTATGCTGTATCATCATGTGTTCAGATTTTAGGAAATAAGCAATTATTTTTTTAAATAAAAATATTAAAAAATATAGTAAGTACGTTTCGATAATCGGTATCCTTGACTTTATAGGTACACACTTTATTTTAATATATATTTTTCATTGTTTAGTTGAAGTATAAACTCTCTACTTCAGTAGGTAAGCAGTAGCCTAGTGTGAGTTTTTTTTAACGTTTACTTTCGCGTTAACTATACTACCGCGTTAACATTTAGACTAATCACACGACCGCATTTCTAGTTCTCAAAATTTCCGCTTGGAGCGCTGGTAATAGTTAGAAAACTCACACTAGGGGTACAGATAGAAAAAGGCTAAACCAGCTAAAACCCCTTTTTTTAAGTTAACCCTGAACGAAAAACTTGTCATATTTGTACACGTAAAAATATTTTCTAAACCATAACATAACTTACAAGTAGCCCATAATAGTAAGGTCCCAAATGGGCAATGTTCATAAATTACCCGTACACTGCGCGTCGCAAAACATTTCGAGAGTAAAACGACAAAGTAACAAGGTTTGAGGGTTTAAGAAGACACCTATTTGAGGAGACAACGTCAGCTCCAGCAGTTTCCTCGATCGTCAATCCCTTAAAGGACACCTCAACTTTCATAACGTCGTCAGCGGCGAGCTTGGGAGTAATTTGGGCGACCCTTCGTCAAGTCTTTGTGACATTTCGGCTATCTAGCTAGAGTGATGGTGTTAGGTAGCGGAAGTAGTGTCAGAGCGGGAATAATAGGGTTTTTGTAAAATATGTATTATATTAATGGGTTGGGGAAAAAAATATGATTTGGGTTGCATAAGGTTTGGTAGTTTTTATTTATTCATTTTAATTAATATAATACTACTTATATAATTTTTTTAAAGATAAAAATGTAATGGAAAATTTTCTGGTGGGCGGGACTCGAACCCACGAACCTCGCTTTCGCGGCAAGGCGCTCAACCACTGAGCCAACCAGGTTCCAGTCACCCCTCACGAATTTTGTCATTGCTTGTTATCTACTTATACACAGACGCCCTCTATTATTTTTCTTCTAATACGAGTGAAGTTAGAAGTCCTAGTTTCTAATACTAGATGGCAGAGGAATCTGATTTTTGTTTTTACTTTTTTCAGTATTTTATATTTAGGCATTTTTATAAATACCTTATTAGGAAAATCTTATATTATTTTTTTTATTAAAAAATACTGGTGGGCGGGAACTTTTTAACTCGAACCCATGATTTTTTTCATTGCATTTTTATCTTTAAAAAATAATAATATAAGATTATCCTAATAAGGAATTTATAAAAGTGCATAAATATAAATAAATACTAAAGATATTCAAATTGGATTTTAAATGTATATTTAAACATCTTAGAAACTATCTAGTAAGTAGTGTTCTTTTTTAACTTATTGACATTTAAAAGTAATTTAACCTAAGGCTGTGATAAAAAACTTTACAAATTACAAAATTTTCAAAATAGTTTGATCCAAGAAATTGTATCACTGTCTATGCCATGATACGGTTTTTACTGCAAAAATATTAAGCCCACACAAGTTCTTAATAAAACCTTAACGGTAAAAAAAAACTGAAATTATTTGAATTACTTTAATTAACTTCGCTATATCAGGTTATACTGATTAATAGCTACTTATACATACAGTTTATAAAAGCGTATTGTTAAAAAAACGCTACGCTGAACGCTCATCTTTAACAATGTATAACGCACACCGGTCACATTGTTTGTCAAAACTAATCTACTTTTAGTGCATCCCCAAAAATATCTGCCGCCGAAAACGCTTAATTTGTGCCGGCATTTAGTTGACATTAAATCGCGTTTATCTGGGCGAGGGCGGGCGGCGATCATTTTTGGATTATGGCCCCTGGGCGGCACGACTCTTCGAATTCATTTTCGACCATCGCAAACCGTTCTTAGAAGGATTTCGAGCTTCTGTGGTGATTGCACGTAATGTTATTAGTTTCTATTAGTACTATGTGATGAAAATGCGACCGTATACTATAATATATGTTAGCCTCTATATTAGAATAACTACTTTTGAGTAAGTTAGTTTTTAGACTGTATCCAATAATTTAATATCCAATCGTGTTAAAATATAATATATACCTGTATTTATAAAAATACATAATATATATGCCTTACGACACCCAAGACCGCCTAGACGGCTTTAGGGTACCGAGCGGTAGGGTTTCATTCCCGCCTCGTAACCGATAATGATGTATTTTTAGTTTACGACGAACAAGTGGTCAGCTCGTCGCGGTTTGTGGATATCATGATATTGTGGACTCAATAACCCACCTTCACAGAAGAAATAATAGTATCTTTAAAAAGTTTTAGAAGTTGGTATAGTGAAGCTGGGACCGACGATGTCAACATTTGTTTGACATACATTTAAGTCTGAGGTCCAGCCAACTTGGCCTACACGTTTTTATTAAAAAACCTTATGTTTTTTTAAAAGAAACTAATTAATTATATTTACAAAGTGCACGAATTTAAGTTGTTTTTGTCAAGTAATAAAAAAAACAGGTAAGTTACAATTTAGGCTGAGTATTTAGTTTTATGTTTTTTATTAAACCCTACATTCTATTGCATGTATTGTAATATTTTACTTTCACCCAGCCATACTCGAAATTCTTGGAGTTTTCAAATTGTATAACTTTTTTATTGAAAGCTCGTACATTGTACGGAGGGCGGACAATGCCTGGCGAAGACGGTTAATGAAATATTTTGAATATTTGTATTTGATTTTCCCTTTACCCGTCTGGATATTTCAGGCGAATTTTTAATTTGCTAGTCAAAAATCATCGAGGGAGCAATTTGAGTAAAATTTTTACAATTAGAAGAAAAAAATGAGAAAAAGTATTATTTTGTTCGTACTACTCAAAAATATATTTATATTTGAGTTTTATGATAAAATAGAATAAATATAATACCTAATATATAAAAACTAAAACACGATATATTTTCTATAACTACGATACTTGCATTTTTCCGATAAAATTTTAGTTAAGTTTATAATTACAAAAAAATAAAATTATATATTTATTAATTATACCTACATTTTATTTAGTATTTTAGCCATTATTAAAAAACGGATATAAATTTCTATGAATTTTAAACAAGACCACCTGACTAGACGTCGAAAAATAGACGAATCTTAAGGAAACTTATCATAATATGTATTAGTATCGTAAAGTATCGTCAAGGAGGAGGTCTTGGGTTCGTTTCCCAACATGAGTGATCATGTCGTTATTATAGTTTTTATGATCTGGGTGTTTATAAAATGAAATATGTTTTAGTATCGTACAGTATCGTTGTAAATAGGTATTAACCAATAGGATCGCTTTAATTTTTAAATAAATCTCTCTCTTATTGGTTGATTCCAATCTATAGTTACTAGCGACTATAGTAGAAACTGTTTGGAAAAACTTGTGGTAGAGCTAAGAAACGTTTAATTACGTTATTAATACTACTAGTATTAACACTACGTTAATACGGTAGCAAAAAGTAGAGCCTCTAGGCAATATGTGTGAAATATCCTTCATATAAAAAAATAAATAAAATCTATATAAAGAGCACTTAAAATCTCATATATTTTGTTGTTACTCATAATATAGTTTACCTCTAACGCTGAGGAGAGAGACGCCTTCTCTTGTTTTAACGTCTCCACACGACTCTTGTACTGCAGTAGCGACCGCACCGTATCCTCCATCCTAGAACAAACAAAACAAATAGGTTATTTTTGTTACACTATTATTAACTACCTATTGTTGACCTGGCTTTACTCGTCATACTTATACCAAAAGCATATCCCACCTCCAAACTGTAAAACATCTATAAGCTATTCACCTATAAACTATTATAATATTAGGAAAGAATAGTATCATTATTAACTGAAAATTATAGTACTAACAACAATTTAAGTATTACCTACTTAAATAATAAAAAATGGTGGATATTCATAAGACCCGTTCATAATACTTAAAGAGCTATTTGTAAAACCTGCCATTAACTATTGAATTATTTTGAAAACCCTGGCGTATGTCATAAAACAGAAATCAAAACTATTATAAGAACTTCTATAAAGAAATAAAAATCTATTCTTCTACAAATCTGAATGACAACTTATATTTTATTACCCACTATCAATGCCAGATATAATGCCAAAGTTTCCAAAACTTCAAAGACACGATCTGTATAAATCTAGTGAGCTAAAAGTTGTACTTGTGGGTAATCTGTGTGAGTCGCGCCATCAGCCTGGGAGTCTGCAAAGTGGCGCGTGAATCGAATCCGCAAAACCGAACTATGAAGAGGCTACTCTTTAACTTATAATGATTTGTCTGACCGCCTTCGTCGATTAGTGGTTGCGCTTTTGGCGTTGTACCAGGAGGTCGTGGATTCGATTCTCAGCGATGGTTAAACATATTAGTACTGTACAGTTTGATATGCTTTGGATGTTTATATAATATAATATAATATGTATTATAATCATTGTTTCTGGTAGGTACACATAGTTATTTAAAGAGTTAGTTAGGTTGTCGTTTTGTTATTTTCTCTAATATTTTTTTTTTCTTTTCTACTTTGCAGCTAATTTCTAAAAGAAAATATTAATTATGTTTTATGCAAGTAAGAGCTGATAAATAAATAGAAGGTGCTTAATTTATATTGAGCACATTTTGGAGCTCTAACCGAGAATTTATATCCAAGTGAAGATTATAGGTTTCACTTAGAACACTCGAATCGTCGATAATAATATACTTTAACGTTGGAGTACCAAATTGGCTTTTTACCGTTTATACCTACCCAATTATTAGCATTTTACAGCCTCCGTAGACTGTGCGCCTTTGGCGTTGTATCTGGAGGTCATGGGTTCAATTCCCACCCATGGTCTGGGTATTTATAACCAGTTTATTATTTGGTAATTCCCGTCGCTCGATTGTATGGTTCAATTGACCGATCCATTCTATTTATGGTTTCGTAAATCAGGCGGATACAGAGTCACACGATACAGCAAGTGATTAAAGGTCTTGTAATTTTTGTCTTGTAATCTACGAGTAGTATCCATAACTTTTTAAATGATACTTGTACCGTCTCTTTGAGCAGCGGAAAATATCAGATTCCGGGAACGCGAAAAAAATATTAAGGATTTTAAATAAGATTTATCAATATTTTTTCTTCAATAAAATTTATTCATAAATATAATAATAATCATCAATTATTTACTCCAAAACATACAGAACTGATAAAATGCAATATTTAAGTATGTAATTTGTTTTATGAAACTGTAGCCTGAATTAGGTAAAAGCCTCTCAGGTCTCCAGGATACTACTCCCATCCTACAAGATACATGAACCCATATTATTTATTTAAAAAGGGTAGAAAAAACTTAATTTTTTCTATTAAAACTTGAATAATGTCAAATTAATAATAATAATTCTTCCGCTAGTATTCAAAGTATTTATTTAAGAAAGGTCATAATTTGCTCAACATATTTGAGATAATCATCAAAGTTCAATAAACCATAATTTCGAAATACTCCATACATGTCAAAAAGGATTACATTTGAATATTTGGGAACAATTAGAAATAATTAAAAATTCGACAGACAGCCTAATCAATGAACAAATCAACGTTACAAATTCACCTATATTCAACTTATTTCGGCCATCATAAATAAAATTTAGTCCTGAAGATGCTTCGTGGAGAAGCGAAACATGTCGACGTCGTTTTAATACTAGCGGAAGAATTTGCAATAAAGTAAATATTACATCAACATTATTTATTATATTAAATAATGAATTCTGCAAAATAACGCCTGATTCTGGACAAATTACTTATACTACTTATTAAAAATTAAATAAAAATCCAGTATAAACCTAGCGTTAATAACACTGTTCTTTTCAAAGATCTATCAGACAACAAGAAGATAAGAAATGATCCAGTCTCCTTAACTAACAGCTCTCATTACCAAGACGGATTAGTTCCACGCTTAATCCACTACAAAAGGACGGGGATTTGCATATCCTCGTGCCAGAGAAAGAGAACAGTATACACAGTTACAAGAAGAGTAAAGAGGACACGCATAGGAAGTTAAGAGTGCAGTCGGCGCCACTTCATTAACGACTGCTTCCGACGCGCTGCTGGCAAATGACACGCTCTGTAAATCGCTGGTTTGATGTTTTGGGTTTTTCAACACACTCGCCTTTTTGTATCAAGTCGCTCTTGTTGGTTTTTGACGTTATGGATATGTATGTGTGTAGATAAAAAAACTGCTTTTGATTTGTAGTGGTTGTTTTGCAGTAATCAAATTGCGTAGGAATAAAGAAAGAAAAGAAACAAAGAAAAACTTACAATATATAATACATAATAATAACAAATATGACAAATTATTAATCTTATACTCGAAACTCTAAACATATATAGGTAATATATAAGAGTAATAATAGAAAATGCTAAACTAAGTTTTATTTAAATTATGGTTAAGTTTTATTAAAATAAAACATTAGGGTTTCATGGTATTGAAAATTATAATATTAAGATAGATTATCTAAATAAAGATGCTTAAGCAGGGATCAGTCTCATTATAGTAGGTAAATAATAATTAAACGAACGAATAACTAAAACAATTTATAAAACAAAAATTGAGAATGTTAGTGGATTACGTGGTCGACCAAGGCGCGTTTATCTTGATCAAATAGGTGATCTTCTGAGGTGAATCTCAGGAAGGGACAAATTCGCAGTCTCCGAAATAGACGCGCCTGTATAAGAAGATGTATGAATGTTGAGGAAGCTAGTGAAGTATGTAGGGATCGAACGAAGTGGCGTACATTGTTCTCTGCCTACCCTATAATTGGAATACAGGCGTGTTGGTATGTTTGTAATAATTATTTTACTTTTTTTTTATTGTATTTTAACTTTTAAAGACAATAAATAATAAGAATAGGTACAATGAAAAAAATCCTGGTGGGTGGGACTCGAACCCACCAGGAGTCGCTTAGAGCTTAGTTTGTGACTAGGGCAACGCGTGTAACAAAATCCTATATTTCATTTATTATTATTATATAATAATAATATAATACATTTAATATTACCTGATATTCCCTTTACCTATTATTTGTTGAGTCAATTTTCTATGCTGTAACCCGAAAAGATCTAATTATTAAAAACTAGGTACGGATTGATATAATTAAATTTTCTTAAACACTGATTACTTCCTAAGATTATGATTATAACAACATTTCTATCAGCCAGTGAACCCTTCAACAGGAATATTGTAATAAAAGACATAATTTGGTAAGCTTCCCCTTTTCATTAGAAAATACCCGCGGAGAGTAAGATTAAGTTGTTATAGAAGAAAGAACCCATTTCAATGCAATTTCTAATTTTGGCTTAATTATAAAATAGCTATTAAGCCCCGGAAGGATTGCTTCGGTTTAGGATTAGCGAAGTTTAATTTATTTATTTATGGTTAGAGATTTATTTAAATTTAGATTCGCTACAGATTTTTCAGTAAATATTAATGAAAACGGAAATTGTTTTCTCAAAGTCATTTTATTTCAATGATTTTAGTAATAAGTTTGTATAATGATAAAGGGAACTTTAAAGGATCGCTACTGTATGTAGCAGGAATCATACAGTATGACTAATAAGGAATTCCTGTAACATCATAAGGAATCAAAGATAGTCATCCGTCTCGCTCGCACTCATTTGAATATACATTATGGAAAAAATATAAATAAGCTGCCTTTTGTTTCGTTTAATTTTGGTTAAAATAATTTTTGTTCGTATTTGTTTTGGTTTTGTGTGGTGGGCATTTGTCGTATTTTATTTTAGATAGCTGACCAAGCTTATATTTTTTTGTAATATAATTTGGTTGGATAAATCCTTAAAATTATCGGTAATGCGCATGGAGATATAATAGACAGTCGCCCTAATGCCTAAAACCGCCTTTTCAAGCTTGAAAAAACAATATGGCCCAAGCCACATAAACTCAAAACAAAAAGTTTTATGGGCAAAAAATATATAAGAGAATAATTAATTATATATAAGCAGTGACTAAGCGTTGATTTCGCTTTAAAGGCGATTTTAGGCATTAGGTCGGTTTCATATATTGGTTCTTACTGTCATGGTAAAGCGTCAGATTTTTTACAAAGAATTCAGAAGTAAAAGTTTAAAAGTTAAATCAGTTCATTGTCTAGTGACAGTCATCGCCCATAGAGAATGCAGGCCTCACACAATGGGAAGCGTCATATTTTCTAAAGAAATCTTCAGATATCCTTCTCCTTGAGAAGGATATTCATGAATGAAGTCCTCAATGTTATTACAACCATTCATAACTCGTAGAATGCTTTGTTGAAGGGATTTTCTTATAACTTTTAGAATAACGCCCGGATGCTCGATAATTTACTGCTGCAATCTATCAGTGACTATTCAGACGTAAATTATCATACAGACTATCATAGAAACAGAAAAGTAAATTGATAATTGCGCCTATTTTATTCTGATTTACGCATCTATCTTCCTACATAGATATAAACTATTAATCTACTTTAGTCGGTTCCATACGAGTTTGACGATCTAGCAAATGAATAGGATATCTCTCTATTAACAAAGTTTCTATGATCTCTATAATATACAAATTAATATGACTCTATAATTAATATGACTCTATAATTAATATGACTCTATAATTAATATGACTATTAAAAATTGTAGAGTTTAATATTTATGTATAATTTAACTTTAAAAAAAAAAGTTTTATTGTTAAAACTGTAATAAATAGGTATTAAATAGGAAAACGTTTTTATATAGTATAACAGTTATATACTATTTAAAAAATCCGTATTGTAAATTATAAGTATAGTCTTGGTTAAATACTCATTCGTTACAGTCTAGAAATAACTTCTTCATAAAAAAAGGAATCTTTAACTATAATTAAAGGTAATGCCAGAGTAATACAAGAAATACTTGCATATAAATACAGAATATATTGACTCGTATATTCCGAACTTAACTGCGCTGTACATCTTACAAACCAGTATACAATAGACAATAAAATATATAGATTATAGAGCCGGCACACGCTCATCCGCGCCCTCAAAATCATTTGTTTTCATTTAAATGGTGGTTGCACTATCTTCAATCTGTACAGCCGATTTATGATCATAGAAATATTAACAAAATGCAGCTAGATTATATAAAATGTTTTTGTTATTTGATGTAAAGCGTAGGTTAATATGGTTTGGAATTTTAAGTCGTCAGTGTCAAATTATAATAAGTTAACATCCTTTACAGGGACTGGGAATTAGACTTATAATGCAAATTCCTCTTGTCGCCGCCATAGAGTTTGTAGGTCTGCTTACCATCAGGCAATATACAATATATAAAGTCAAAAGGCGTGCTCCAGAAAAAAAAAACCACTTCGCTATCTCTATACCTAGGTACTGATGTTGCCTCGTTCAAGTTATATTATAACTCTTTTACCATATACACGGTGATTTTTTTAAAATGTTATTGCATTAAAATTGTACAAAGACGGACTAAATGCCGCTAGGCATTCTCTACCAGTCAACTTGTCCCGAACAAGTGATAATAATTGTGATTGTGATTACAGTAAATTCAATATTTAAATGTATTAAGTTTCAAATCTTTCATTATTTACATACTTTAATTAGAATATTTATTTTTAAGGTCCCGTAATTTAAAAAACAAAAACGGAACTCAATTGAGATAGAAAGTTAAAATTTGGAATAGTAGTACATCTATCAGTGCCTAAACTTATACCAAATGAAAATATGATGTATTTTTTATTTCATACAAATAATAATTATCTCAAGATAAAAAAATAACATATTGTTTTATACATATATGTGAGTAATACACGTGTTAAGTACGTCATACTATTATTATACAAACTACATTTAACTTTTGTCGATTACCAAAAAAACTTTTGGGCGTCGTAGCTTATTACTCCATAATTTAATGCTGTTTTTTTCCTATGAGTTGTTTTTAGAGCCCTCTGGTGGGGAAGAGGGGAGGTTTTACTGCCCATAGTCACGGCAATGTATCGACCACCAGTCGTCGGGTTTCTGGTATGTTGTTTATGAATAAAAACTACAGTTCATCACTATTTCTTTTCGGCAGTTTTTTTACATAAACTTTTCCTTATTTATTATTACACATGTTTCGAAAATGGCATTTTTTTAAAAAGATTTACCGCCTTCATGGTATTGCACTTCTGCCTCAGACTTTGTCCGCGCGGAATTTGATCTTAAGTAATTATTATTATTAATATAATATGTAGGACAATTTACACATATTGCCCTAGTCACTAAACTTCAGACTTGTACTATGTGGACCAGAAACAACGATATTAATATATATTTTATAAACACGCAGACCATGACAAACTGTAAAGAAAAACGTACTAATTTCTTTTTTGCCATGGGTGGAATCGAATCCACGACCTCCGGATACAACGTCAAAGGCGCAACCACTAGTCCACGAAGGCGAAAAGGTAAACAGAGTATATAAATTATTGACCCGGTAATTCAAAGGAAACTTTTTACCTGATTAAAATATGGTACTGAATCTTACCGCACCTACCTGTGTGCAAAATTTTATATAAAACGGTTCAGCGGTTTTAAACTAACAAACATTCAAACTTTCAATATACAACTTTAGAATAGAAAAAAAATACAAATAAATAAACAGATGACGAAGTTAAATTTATAAACTCCAACTCCTATTATATTAAAATATCCTTTTAAAAAGTACCAGGGGATCATAACACCCTCAGTGTTCGAGCCCTAACGGCAGCGACACATAGCCCGAGGCCAGATGAGGACTGACATAAATCTTTATCTAATAAATCCCGGCTCGTATACCTACTAATCCTTGCTATGTATGCCAGCCTGGTACTTTTTCGCAATATCACATGTACTGTTATAATTAATTGTTTTGTAATTTGCCAGTTGGATTTCGTATACTGTTTTTTTTTAATTATTGAACAAAAAATGAATGCGTATTAATTTTGTTTAAAAATATGCATAAACACAAAAAAGTACCAGAGATTGTTTAGACGGCATCAGAGAGGTTTATATTTCCTCCTCATCATAGCTGATGATATTTTGAGTCTACACTGAACAAGTGGCAAGCTTATCGCGGTATTTCGTAGACTTATACTGGGTCCTACAACTTGCACTCCGAGACACTATTGTGGTGTTGTCAAACAAATGTACATACATTTTAAAACTAAAAAAGTAATTGGTACACACACAACTGGGTCTAAACCCGTGAACTAAGTGTTTTTAGTCTACAGTCTAAACAACTTGGCCATCACGTATATTCACATATTTTTTTTATCGAAATTATTTTAATATTAAATTCAGACTTCACTTATCGTTTATAATTATGCATGTCGTCATATATTGCAACTTGTTAAATGTATATGCTGCCCTGGTACATCATATTACTTATTTAATAAAAGCGAAACATTTTTAATACTTTTCCACTTATTCTACTTTAGTCTCAAGTGAAACTCTCACGAAATTTCCCACGATATTTTCCCTATAGGCTATTTCCTGTCGTACATTTTTTATAAGTTGGCAGCCGGTTGCACCTGAGTCCACGCAGCACCCAATTACGGTCCGCACTATACCTGCCGATACCGTACGTGTGGGGTCACGGGGTCGCAGATTATTTCGAGTTATACCCTTATTAAAATCTTTTTGGGGCACGAACGTTTTCTCTTGAGTTTTGTTAAAATATTGAGTTTGTTAAAATAATGAAGCGGTATCGTTTACATGAAACTGAAAATATGTAAGCATATAATTTTTCATATGTAATATACTAATATATCATAAACTAAGCTTTAGGCTTGTACTATGTGTACCAGAAGCAACGGTAATATTTTATAAACACCCAGACCATGACAAACTGTATATAATAACATACTAATTTTTGTTTTGCAATGGGTGGGAATCGAACCCACGACCTCCGGACACAACGCCAAAGGCGCAACCACTAGTCTACGGAGGTTGTCTTAATAAACATCTAGACTGATTAATAATATTTAAAAAAAAACATGTATTGTATTGTACTTTCTTTCGTATAGTTTAAAACCTCATCGGCAAAAAGGCTCGTACATTTTACATTAAATGATTCAAATAACATTATTAAAAGTAAGTACTAAGTTAAGATGTTGGGTTTTCATTCGTACAGTCTATACGAAGAGGTAAGTACTACTGTAAAAGACTGTCTGTAAACTGATCGCCAACTTGGGTTGCTTCTAAAGGCCGATTCCTGCAGGTAATCTACGGTCACAGCTTTCTTAAACTTTTCCGTTAAAATTATAAATATATACTATATATGTATCATCACGGGTGCCATACGGCGCCCGAGACCGCCTAGACGGCCCCAGGGTACCCAGCGGAGGGGTTTTTAATCCCACCTCGTCGAAGCCGATGGTATGAGTTTACACCGAACAAGTGGCTAGCTCGTCGCGATGTTTTGGATAGACTCAATAACCCATCTATAAACAGTTTCACAAGTTGGCATAGTGAAACCGGGACCGACAGCTTAACGTGCTCTCCGAGGCACTATAGTGGTGTTGTCAAACAAATGTACATAATTTTTTAAATTAAAAACTTATTGGTACACACCGGGATTCGAACCAGGGACCTTAGTGTTTTTAAGTCCAAGGTCTAACCAACTAGGCCACCACGTATATAATCTATACTAATATACTAATAGTATTATAAAGAGGTAAAGTTTGTGAGTCTGTGTGTTTGTGAGGTTGTAAGGGGTAATCTCTGGATCTACTGAACCGATTTTGAAAATTCTTTTAGTATTGGATAGCCCATTTATCGAGGAAGCCTATAGGCTATATAACATCACGCAACGACCAATAAGAGCGGAGGATCAATGTAAATGTTGGGAAAATAGGTAAAATTTGTTCCTATTGAGAGCTTCTCGCTGCGCTGCGTAAACAGTTAAAGTTACGCAGACGAAGTTGCGCGTGTCAGCTAGTAATATATAAAAATCAGCTATGTTTTCCCTTCTTATCAAAATTATAAAAAAATACTGAATCTATTAGTTTTATTAGAAGTGACTACAGATAGTCAAAACAATATATTTTATGACTATTTTCCAGTCGGTATAACAATTATTAAGGATAATACTTTAATACAGTGTTGCCAGAATTACCTTAAAGTGAAACTCAAAATTACCGTACTATATTACTTTACAAATATTACATATTAATTAACACATACTAATGCATCATTCATCCAATTTCGGTTGTACCTATATTACGGAAAATTATCGTACATAATGTATTTTTTTTTAATTCCTTGAAATTACCGTACTTTTGGCGTACGGTAATAGGTTGCGATAGATTACGGTACCGGCCATGAGATTACCGTACGGCAACTCTGCTTTAATAATTTGGTGACCACATTAAGAATAATAACAGGGACGCTAACAAACCCTAATATTTCAGGAAACCTTAACAAGATCGGGCCATTACCTGTCACACAATTAACGACATCTGCTGGGCGATATCGGTAACTAACGACCGGGGTCGATCGCCCGCAGAATTACTCTATTTGAGCTGTAATCGACGATCGACCGAGAAATGACCACGCGTTAACAGAATGGACGATAATTTACTGAACTACCTTATTGTAGTGCGTATTTATTATAGAAAAGTAGGCGTGCTAGATTGTCGACTTATATGTACCTGCGCTATATTAGCTGCGCGACTTCCTCCGCGTGGAATAGTTTTTTTTTTCATACAAACATCATCATCCCCTATTTTATCCCCTTGGGGGTAGAATTTATCAAAATCCTTTCTTAGCGGTTGCCTACGTCATAACATCTACCTGCATGCCAAATGTCAGCCCGATCCGTACAGTGGTTTGGGCTGTGCGTTGATAGATCACTATGTCTGTCAGTCACGCTTGAGTTATATATATATATATATATATAGATTATGACAATTTTATTATACAGCGGTCATAAATGTTTAGATGCATACAAAACAAATCCCTACGTAGTAAAAAAGGTATATATAGCTGATAGAAGTGCTATTAGCCTGCTCGCCTGCTCGCCTGAATACGGTTTGAATAGTTTTAAATGAAATATAATGAAAAGTATCGTGTTGGGTGGGACTCGAAACCACGATACAAACACTCGTGTTAAGTTACCCACTATACCGTTGAGCCATCCAGGTACTTTTTTTTTTGGAGCACGGCATGTGACTTTGTATCCACGTGATGGTAAGCAGGCCTACAAAGTCCATGAATGGGGTCGATCTATACATTGTTGTTTAACAATATTAATAGCTCTTAATGCTGGCTAAATGATGCGGTTACAAAGTGGGCGGCAATAAAGACGTGTTTTTGCATTACGAGTCTATTTTAATTTCCTCGTTGCTTTATCGTGAAATCAATCGCCCGTTTCGTAACCGCACCATGAAAAGAGACTACCACCTCGACAAGAAATCGATGCAGTAGTATCCGGAAACCCGGTGAACACATAGACTAAAACCGTAACATGACTATAGGCATCTTGACGACTTCGTTTTATGTGAAGTTAAAGTCGTTTTTAAACACTAGATTATTAATATTTTAAACACTAGATTATAAATATTTTCCAAACGAAAAGTGCCAAATATGCCTTTAATATCCTATTAATATGTGATTAATTTTATAGAGTACAGTAAAAAAAGTAGAATAAAGTTTTACTGAAATCGAAATTATTTCCTGCCTACAATCATTAACAACAAATCTTTACAGTGTGTTTTACACAAGGGACAGCAAAATGCAGACCTATTTTTCCGATGAGCACACTGCTTACTAGAAAGAACCTTTTAAAGGCTTTCAGATCGAGTGTGGGCTCTCGACTCAGACGTGACGCTACATCATGCCAAGCCAATCTATGGTTAAGTGGTGGCAGACCTTTTATTATAGTGTACTTTGTGTTTTTCTTTTGTTTATTTTATTACATTGCTAAGGTACAAGGCTAGCCTAGGCAATAGTTTTTCCACTCGTTTCTATATTTTTTTTTTTGGAGTATAGTAAGTGACTTTGTAACTTCTTGGTACATTGTTTGTTCAACTGTATTCGCTTCCACTATGTCGGCTAAACAAGCGGCGTCAAAGACTAATTTGCATTACGAGTCTACTTTAATCACTGAATTATCGTTAAAGCAACCGTGCGTTTTGTATCGCACCCTGTAAGGAGACTACCACCTCGAAAAGAAATAGATGCAGTAGTTTCCTAAAAACAGGAGAACCCACCGAAATATAGAATAGAATATCATTTATTCAATAAAATACAATCTTATACTAACTTATCAGTGCGTGTGATACTTTGCAGTATCACACGCACTGATTTTCAGGGCGCACCGTGAGTTTCTTACAACTAAATTGTTACTTTTTTTTATTGGAGCACGGTGCGTGACTTTGTATCTACCTGGTGGCGAGCAGACATACACAGTCCATGAATGGGGTCGATTAATAATTGTTCCTAAACAAAATTGATCGCTCCCACTATGCCGACAAAATGATGCGATTACAAAATGGGTAGCGACAAATTGCATTACATGTATATTTTAATATACTCGCTGCCTTGTCGTCAATTCAACCCATTTCGTAACTGCACCCCGAAAGGAGACTACCACCTTGACAATAAATCGATGCAGTAATATTCTGAAAACCGGTGAACCCACAGACTAAAACCGAAACATGACTAGATCACTTGACGGTTTTTGCATCTGTATGGGCGGTGGCTACAAGACCGGTCGGTCGGCCGAACGCAGTTAAAGAGACCTTCCTTCCACTAATCTTATTACACAATATTTATTAATATTATTTATGACTAAATCACTCGACGGTTTTTGATACTGTACATTATTATAATAGTGTATTTATAGTTAACAATATTATTAAAGTTATATGTCGATGATTCCCTAGAGCCGACAATTATCTTTGATTACACTAGTTTATGATACCCGTGTTTACTCTCGGAGCTTCGCGATCGTTTTATTGATGTCGCTGCTGCATAGCGAAGCAATTTCCTCGAGAAGCGCGGCCAATCACTTTGATGTAAATTGCTAGGTAATCTACTAGCTGCTAGAACGGTGGGCTAGGGCATTGACCTTCTGAAGTTACTGTTTAAGCAGGGTCGTGTCTATGATATATTTTATTTTTAAAGAGCTTCCGGCCCTTTATCATAATTTTTAGAGGAATTTTTGTATGAACGCTTTCTAATAAAGACATAAATTGTAATGTTCGACGCTTAGCAGGTTTTAATCATTTAGTTATAGAACCTTATGAAAAATAGTCGGCATTTTTTATCATAATACAACCTGTGAGTGAGAACTAGTGACTCAGAAGTTAAGTCTTATCCAGTTTTAAAAATAAGTACTATCATGCTTCTAATATGTAACTCAAACTTATGAACATATTTTTTTTATTGGAGCACGGCATGTAAGTATGTATCTACTTACTGGTAAAAAACCTACAAAGTCCATGAATGTCGTCGATCAATACATTGTTATTTCAGAACATTGATCTCTCACTAAGTCAGCTAAATGGTGCAGTTACGAAATGGGCGGCGACAAAGACGAATTTGCATTACGAGTATATTTATTCTTAAGATCTGAGTAATATACATTTTATTATTATTATAAGTACCGATTTAGTAGTTACTCATCATAGCCGATATTAATATACGGTAAGGGCAGAAAATGAATGGGCGTTGCTTAGTCCAAGTCATTGAGACATATGCAGTTTGAACCAGTGGCTAAGTCTTAGCCTAAAAAACGACTATTAATCCAGACATAAGTATCTAATATGGTCTTACTCAAAAAGACTAAAAGAAGTTTTAGAAATAGGAATATTAGATCTTTTTAGTAAGGCACCACTTTCTTCTCCAAACGATCTTTAAGACAACTTACAGCCGCTTCGTAAAAACAATCCACATTGCTGACTTACACGGCATTGTTAAGGCGAGGCCGCACATTTGCCCGAGATTTATGCGAGTCGTATAATTGAATGGCTCGTGTGAGCTGACGAGCGTCCCGAGTCGGCAGGTGCTGGGACTCCACTTTATGGACCCGGTTAAGTGTGGCTAAGGGAAATAAATGCTGTATTTGTTTACGTTCCGAAAGTGATTTTTATTGCTGGTATTGTCATTGATTGTTGGGAAGAGTAAAATGGTGGAGTAAATAATTTTATTTTATAAGTATTATGATCATCTTTCTACCTTTGTTTCAAAACCTTTTTCAGTTGCTGCTGCAAGGCTCTGGAATGATCTACCGGTGGACATTAGACAAGCTTCTAACAGAGGTATCTTTAAGAGACTAGCGTATAAACACTTTCTGAATGTGTGAATGTGTCTTCTCCTTTTTATTATTCGTTTGGGCTGACTCTCTCTCTCTCTCTCATCTCATCCTGTGCACCTATTTTACTTACTTACTGCTTAATTTGTCCCAAAGGTTTGACTGGTAGATAATGCCTAGCGGCATTAAGTCCGCCTTTGTACTAAATTTTTGTAATAAAGTTATTAAATAAATAATATAGTAAACAGACCTACAATGTCCGATAGATCGCTTCCACTATGCTAGCTAAATTATACAGTTACAAAATATTTAATAAAATCAACTGATCGCACTATGTAAGGAGACCACCTCAAAATAAAATCGATGTAGTAGGTTCCTGAATGAATCCACAGACTAAAATCGAAACATTGTTAGGCCACTTGACGGTTTTTAAATTAGTTTTGTAGAGACTTGCTTCCAACATAAAAAAGGTATACATTTTTGAAGATATCTGTATTTGTTAATAACATTGAGGTAGGTATATAAATAAATTCTATGTTCATTTTTCTGTACATTGGCGAACTTAATGACTTTGAAATTTTATATTATCTATCATATTTCTAATATGATACAATCCGAAAAAAAAAAAAATCCTTTCTGGGTAGTGATTGAGTATAGACCGTTTCATAATTTTGCTCAAACAGTATAGTATCTAAACAAACCTATGTATGCTCACAATAGTAAATAAATAAAGTACATAAGGTAATAAAAAGGTTAGACAGTTCCACCTGAGCAGTAACTTTTAAGTACTTATTACCGAAGCGTCGTAAACTTTGATCGTTACTGTACGACTTTAATTCTTAGCTTTGCCTTTATAACAATGAGGTTAGAGTTCGCGACAACAAAGACACTTTACATAAGAGATTTTGCTGTTTTATGTGTATCTTATAAAAATAGTACATAGCTACTGAATATTTTGTACTATATAATATATTTATTATATACTATATTTAGCGTTTGGATGATACAGATTTATATTGTTCCGTATGTAAATATTTTTCAAATTAAATAAATATTATAAAGATAGACGTTTATTTTATTTTATAGCAGCTTACCACCAGGGGGCCTATTCTACTAAATAAATTGGATATGAACTGCATGTCAAAGTTAAATTTGACATATTTCCCATACAAAATATCAAATTTTAACTTTCATCCGACGTTGATACACGATAGATTAGTTGAATAATGCCTGATTTCACCAACCATCCTTAACTCTAAAGGAGCCCCTAAATAATAATTTTGACATATTTGCTGTGAAACAACTGTCATTAACTATGTGAAACTTATCGTTAATACGCGTACGTCCATAGAGGTATTTTTTTAATGACAGCATGGTATTTGACTTAATATTTGTATTAATCTTTTGAAAATCAGATTTATAAAATCATTATTATTTGTTGCCCATTCTGCAACTAATTATGTGTAATTTTATATTGAATAAATGAATTATGAATTATTAGTGGCTGAGATCGACCATTCGAAATGTCCGATCCGTTGCAGCAATATTGCTGAAGCTCACAATAAAATATTATTAAAAAAAATGTAAGCTAGTAATATAATAAATAGAATATTAAATGAAGAAATAAAAATCTTTCAGCGTTCTGTCCTGGTGCGTACTCTAGATTTCATATTGCGCCCACTTATTAAATTTTAGAACACGTTTCTAGAACGCCCTCTCTCAACTAATATGTTTTATTGTCGGCGAATGAAGACACATTTTGGAGGAATTAAAATAACAGCGCCATCTTGCTTGGCGTGACAAAAGTTCGCTAAGATTTATTTCGTTCGTTTGTAATTTGACGTGTGACGCGCCTTAATAAGTGCTTGAGCTGCGTTCAAAATTAGATTTTAAATTGTGTGCAATTTACTTAAATGTAAATGTTACGTTTTACTTAAAGTACTACAGTTTAAGTATAAGTAATACTTATAAAATTTTATTTGACATTGTAAAAAAAACGCTTTGTTGAGATTCTAATTATTTTTATCTGCATTGTTTAACGACTTGATCTACGAGTATACATGCATACATACATACATACATATCATCACGGGTGCCTTACGGCGCCCGAGACCGCTTAGACGGCCCCAGTGTACCCAGTGGATAGGTTTTAATCCCACCTCATCGTAGCCGATGGTATGAGTCTACAACAAGTGGCTAGCTCGTCGCGATGTTTTGAATAGACTCAATAACCCATCTATAAACAGTTTCACAAGTTGATATAGTGAAACCGGGACCGACAGCTTACCGTGCTCTCCGAGGCACTATAGTTGTGTTGTCAAACAAATGTACATATTTTTTTTAATTAAAAACTCCAAGGTCTAACCGACTCGGCCACCACATATAAGGATATACTGTACAACTTTTAATCCGTAATTTTAATTGTTATAGTAGTTTCAGTTACATTGCCCTTATTATTATATACATTGCGTAATGAATGGAAGCCCTACAGCCTGCCTACAGGATTAAATACTGAATGTATGACGCAACTTATATAGAACCTTATAGGCCATTACTAACACATTTTTTTATATTTATATAAGTACAATTAACGTAGCGGTTAAATGCTTTTTTAGAATAAAAGTTTTGAGAATTGTAACAATATAAAATAAAAAATCAAAATTTATTAAAACATGATAAAAGTCGAATATTGGTCTATTTTAGTCAATAAAAAATCAAAATTTATTAAAACATGATAAAAGTCGAATATTGGTCTATTTTAGTCAATTATTAACACATTTCTTTATATTTATATAAGTACAATAACGTAGCGGTTAAATGCTTTTTTAGAATTAAAGTTAAGAGAATTGTAACAATATAAAATAAAAAATCAAAATTTATTAAAACATGATATATTTCTTTTGTAAATTTCTCTGATGCTGACTGAGCTAGCCACTTGTTCGGTGTAGACTCACACCATCGGCTACGACGAGGTGGGATTAAAAGCCCTTCGATGGGTACCCTGACGATATCTAGGCAGTCTTGGACCCCGTAAGGCACCCGTGATGATATTTATTTATTTTATGTTTTCTTTAATTATATTATGGTAATAAAATATCTGTATTTGTATCTGTATTTTTATATGAGTTATCTGTATTTTTTATTTATTTTAAATAAATTTTTGTACGATGTGGATTTCCATACACGATACATTTCAGTCAAATAAACAAAAAAAAACTAATATAATATTGACCAAGTAACCAAATTTTGTAACAAAAAACTTTTCTTTACGACCTTGTCTTAGGGACGATTTTCTTATGTCAAATGACTTCAGCGGATACAGCCTTCGTGGCGGCAGGAAGCGACTTTGCGACACAATGGCGCCTCAAAGATTAGCGGCACAAGAATTGGAGATGTTATTCGTACTGTAGTCCCCTCTATTGTTTGTTTACGGTTATATAACTTCATATATTACTTATGTACGCATTAAAAAGCTTTAGTTAGCTATATCATGTTATAAATAAATGAAAACCCAAGTTTTTTTTTGTTCGGACTTTTTGTCACAAATGACATACTATTTATAATATAAAATATTATTCAAAAATAACACTTCACAATTTTTCTTTACATTATTACTCACTTTGTGTGAAATTTGTCATGGTCTAGCTAGAGTCTAGGAAGAAGTCTAGAGTCCTAGACCTTTTTTTTCAAATCTTTTAGGCCCAAATACAACTCTGTTTTGGATAATTATCCTATGGATATATTTGCCTGATCATACAGGGTGAATTTTTAAATTCCTTCGAGGCCAAATCATAAACTACAAGGAATAGCGAAAAATACTCAAAGGAGTCTCGGGGCCGAATTTGTTAAAAACTAAAACGGCATCATTAGATTTTTAAAAAAATCTCCTAGCCGAGCATCGGTTGATGCACAAGCACATAGCTCTGAGTCACTATAGTGGTGTTGTTAAATAAATGTAGGTACATATTTTTTTAGATTAAAAACTCATTGGTGTTTTCAAGTCTAAGGTCTAACCAAACTCGACCACCACGTATATTTATTTACCACGTATTATTAAAAACAAACTAAGATAATTGACTCGAAGACCCACTGTGTAAATGTTGGGTATAAGTGTTAACATGTAACTCTTAGTACAAAACACTGGTAATATGACGAAAATTGGACAGGTGTGATTAATAATACAGACTGGAGAGGAAGTCTTGGGAGTGAGGAGGGTAAAGGGGTAACAAGGGGTGAGGCGGGAGTAATTTTGTTAAACAACGTTTTATAACCGCTCTGAGGCTCTACTATAAGTTTTTGCTTCGTATAAACGTAACGTTAATACGTGAGGCACCATCAATAGGATAGCTTTATTTCAAAAATAAAACGATCATATTGGTTGTTAGTCACGTATAAACATTATGTTAATACGAAGCAAAAACTTATGGCCTCTGAGGCTCTACCATTGGTTTGCGCATTGTAGAAACGTAACGTATTCGTTTACGTATACAAACAACCAATAGGATCGTATTATTTTTGGTAACAGGATTGAATAAAGCGATCCTATTGGTTGTTGCTCACGTATACGTAAATGAATACGTTACGTTTCTACAATGCGCAATCCCATGGTAAAGCCTCTGGTCTCAGAGCAGTTATAAAACTAGTTGCTAGTCTTAGCGATATATATTCTGTATGACGCAGAGTGTCTGTTGACAAGTGGACAATTTATTAGAGTATGGAGTTCGATTCTAAGGGTCGGATTAATAGTCATTGCTTAGCCTGAGCCATTGCTTGGAGCTGTCAAAATTTTGTTTTTTTCATATGCAGTTTGACAGTCCGAAGCATTGGCTAATCATCAGCAATTCCTTAGCAACGACTATTAATCCGACCCTAAGTCCAGGAGGTTTAGTTATTAGTGAATTTATGCAACGGCTTTATTTATTATTTATTTTAACACTTTATTGCACAGTAAACAAAAGTTTTAAAAAAAGGCGAACTTAACGCCTTAGGCATTATCTACCACTACCAGCTAACTTTTAAGATTGTGTTCGAAGTCGGGTCAATATGGCTTTAATCAAATATTTCGATAAATAAAGACTAGCTAAACCTTTGTTTTCTTCCTGTGATATTATACTATTATAACCAGGTTTAAGATAAACCTGAGAGTCTACTATAAGTTTTTGCTTCGTAAAAACGTAATGTCAATACGTGAGTAACAACAAATAGCATCGCTTTATTTTTAAAATAAAGGCATCCTATTGGCGGAGCCTCAAATATTATCATTACGTTAACACGAAGCAAAAACTGATGGTAGAGCCTCAGGTTTAGCAAAACGTTTCAGTATATTATTTGATATAAGAAGACAATATATAATATTATAAATCTCTATAATTATATTAAAGTTCAATTCTTTTATTTATTATTAGTGTTTTCGACTTCTTAATGATGATAAAAAAATATCGCACGATATGGATTTAATTAAATCTTTATGAAAATCTTTGAAATGGCTAAAATCTTGAATAGAATGGTGAACAATAAAGTCGCGTTAAAAGTGTTCAACAACTTTAGTTATAGATCTCTATAGCAATTTAAGGGGTTCTCTACACTATAGTAAGTGAATGTGTATTTAATTATTATTTAATGTTAGCTTAATTTATATTGATATTAATTAATTATAATCTAATAAAACAATGGTTGAAATTAATAATAAAATAACACTATTAAAAGCCAAATTTTTATTATTTACTGCCAGTCTCAATAATTTGTTTCTTTTTTGATTCGTGTAACTATCGAACTTTGTATTCAAGTATTTTATTTATAAGTTTTAGCATTGGCAGTCGCTATTGGAGTAGCAGATTTCATGACAACAGTAGTTTTGCATAAATAAAACTACTTATTAGTTCAATAATAAATAAAATAAATGTGTATATATCTATGAAGGTGAAAGCATAAGGTCATCTTCTTTGTATGAAGATTCAATTACCTTAAAAGTTATAACAAAATATAAAAACTTTCCCATCCCGTACATGTCATGCCAACTTGTTTTTAAGTCAGTGGCTGGGACCACTTGTTTTCTTTCACATTTTAATTTTTTTCTTCTATACTTTATTTTAAAACATGTAAGTTAAAGGGCCTACAAGCCTTAAACTTCTTAGACCTGCGATTTGACGAAGACATCTTTATGTGTACACCTCCTTATGTAGCCTAACAATGCCCCTTTAGCCAGGCGAGGTGGCTTCTATTGTGCAGACTTTTGACCTGGATTTGTAGGGTTCTGCGAGGATACCTCCCTATTCTTATATTCCTTTTTGGAGGTAAGAAGTGTATTTTGTGGATTTTATGAGATATTTTTCAATTTATTTTCGAGATATTTAGAGAGTTATATTATTAATAAAATAGTTGAATATATTGCAGATTATTTTTTTGACACAAAGACAGTAAATAAATACATACATCTACATTTTTTAAATGATTGTTTAAAATTTTTATACAATAAAATTATTCCTATTCTCTTTTTTAAATACCTACATCTAAAGATTTAAAATAATAATAATGTATTATATAATTTATTCAAAGAAATAAACTTAGTCGGGGTAATTACATAAATAAATGGCTTCAATTAAATATAAAATGATACATATACAATTTTTCACACACCTTTAAGGCTATACAAAAATACAGATATAGGTATATTACTCTAAAAATAATAGCTATCGCATAACAGATTGGTCAATCAGCTTTACTTGCTCTAATGAGAAAACTATTTTATTATATAGACTCAATAACTCATATATAGATAGTTTGACGGGCTCTTCGAAGCACTATTGTGGTATTGTCAAACAATTTTTTCCTAATACATATAAAACCCAAGGTCTTTTTCTATGTATGTCTGTTCGACTGTTTGTGTTGTTATTACTCGAGATTCTTCACCCTTCTTGTCATTCATATTAATAATAATAATATGTAGGACAACATACACATATTGCTCTGGTCACAAGCTAAGCTCTAGGCTTGTACTATGTGTACCAGAAGCAACGATATAATACATATTATATTAAAGATACACATTGTCATAATTAACAATCACCGTGTAAATTATTGTGAAAACATTGGAAGCAGGAAGACTTAAAATAATATTATCAAACTACCTACTTATGTATGCACAAAATTTACATGTCAGAAGCATGAGTTATGACTTTCTGTTAGCGAAAGCTTGTCTGATAAGTTTCTTGTAAAATTATGTATTATGTGCGAGGGAAAACTTTTCGTGATGAAAATAAAGTTTGAGTTTTAATAATTGAAAGGATTTAATAACAGAGAGGATTTTGTAACTTCATCTATGTTGATACCGGGTCCATGACCAGTAGAGCAGTAACGACTGTTGTTAAACAACATTGTAACGGTAGTTACCGGCTTATCAACAGGTAGATACAGTGTCACATGCATAATCTAAAGAGTATAAAGAAGTCGAAAGGGGCACGGCATGGGACTTTGTTTCTAATGGATTGTAAGCAGATGAGGTAATATATAAATCGATGAGGTCGATGAATTGTTGTTTAACACCATTGATCAGTCTCGGCTAAATGATGCGGTTACGAAATATAATTGTTCCTGGTATTGCCTATTATGCCTGGGAGGCAACCACCGACGAGTTCAAGTAGAGAATTGCGATCAATTATGAAGTTAGTAGTAAACAAAGTGATTAGCGTATTTTTAGTTGACTTTTATAATTTATTTTATATTTCATATTTTTTTATAAAAACTAAATTATAATTGGTTCTAAGGATATCATATTCATTTTTTTTATTGTTCTCAATGCATCATTTTCGAATGCTAATCGAAGTACAACTCAAGTCGAATCAGTCGGTAATTGCCTTCAAAACAATATTACCTATGTAAAATATCATACATTTTTTTTTTATTATTTGTAAAAAAAAAATGTTAATTTGTTTGACAACACCACTATAGTGCCTCGGAGAGCGCGTTAAGTTGTCAGTTTCAGTTTCACTATATCAACTTGTAAAACTGTTTATAGATGGGTTATTGAGGCTATCCATACTTCGCGACTTGCTAGCCACTTGATCGGTGTAGGTAGACTCATACCATCTGCTACGACGAGGTGGAATTAAATTCCCACCGCTGGGTACCCTGAGGCGTAGGCGATCTCGGGCGCCGTAATAATGAACGAAATCTGGAAAAATAATAATAAATAAATTTGTTATTATTTGTCCAGATTTCGTCAAATAATACTTTATGCCATGTTTCGTAGATTTATCTATAACCTAAACCGTTGTAAATTGTATTTATTGTCATGCATTTTATTGTTTTTATTATATCTTTGTAGGCTTTATAACTTATAAGTACGTACCAAATATGTTATATTAATTAATATAACATATTTGGTATGTAAAACCTAGTTAGTATTATGTAAATATCTAAAACTGTTTTGACTGTATATTAAAATATATATATATTCAGTATTAATTGAAACAAAATACTTTATAAAAAATCAAAAACGATATATTTCGCCACAGGCTTCTTTAGTTGTTTGACATTATTAATTCGTTTTTGATTTTTTATAAAGTATTTTTACCTATTTTTGCGAAAAACGCTAATAAAAATATACTTATACATATACTTATTTTATCTAATAAATGATATTAGCTTATTTAAGTATATATATTCAGTAAATTGTCACTTTCCAAACTTAATGCAATAAAATTATTTGTATTCAGAAGGGCTCTCTATACAGCGCTAAAGGGTTCATTCTAGGGTTTAAGAAGTACATACTAAAACAATTGGGAGTAGTACCATAGAAGGGGATAGCCCAATCCTGCATACATCAAAGCAAAGGATAAGATCATAAAATGTGGGCGATCTTAAAACGCCACTTAGGAGCACAGAATGGCAAATATATTCCCATCACAAAACACCATATTCTCACATATTTCGCGCACAAAATACAAAATATACCCAAACGCTGAAAATGTCACCGGTTTAAGCGTGTTCATGACGTCATAAACTGCCTTATCAACTTTGCCCTATATAAATCATAAGGGCGTAATTGTAAGCAAATTGATGCTCTGTTATCTTCGGATGAAGGTACAAAATTCCATTTTTCAGGTGCTTAAAAATGGTTATAAAACGTCGTTTAAGGGAATCAGGTTGTAAGGCTCATTAAGATTGGGTGCTTGGCCAAAATGAAATTACTTTATTTATTTTTCCCTATTTATAAATAGAATTTTGATTAAATAAACCTAAATAAATTTGCTATTGTTTAATTACATCAGATCATATATATTTTCAGAATGTCGTCGTTTTTTTTATCAGGGTATCCTTATCAATAAACTTAACATACAAAGTAATGTATAATAACCTAGATATTATTTTATGTTTCATGTGTATGCAATTTGACAGTCACAACATTAATTATAAACATTATTAATTTAGAATTTTTGAATTCCTTTTCTGTATTTTAATTTAATAAGTTAATTATTATGACTATTTTATATTTTCTGAGTTCAAATAAATAAAATTATAAAAAAAAGTTAATCTAAGTCAATTCTGTCTACAAATAATTAATTTTAAGGAGACATTTTTTTTTGGGACCTATGTATACAAAATATGTCCCGATTTATTAATAGATTATACAAAGATTTATAGTAAAGTCTAACCGGAATTCTAAATTATTTTAAATAATGAAATGCAATTTAGTAAGTCAATTCTCCATAACTCCATAATACAAGTACATTTGGACATAATCGATAAATCCTCACATATTTTATTTAATGTGATATATACATGGTGAATTTGAATGGGTGTACTTTGGGCTAATATGATGTTCTACTGATCAATACGAATAACTTTTCCCATGGAACCATGTGTCGCAAATGAAAAAAAAAATTGCCTTCTCCATACAAACTAGTAAAGTTAAAATTACCAATTTGTATGGGGAAGCCATATTTTTTTTTCATTTGCGACACATGGTTCCATGGGAAAAGTTGTTCGTATTGACCAGTAGAACATCATATTAGCCCAAAGTACACCCATTTAAATTCACCCTGTATAAACCCTTTCATTACTTACATGCGCACTCTGTTTTAACGATTTAAAGTTTATTTTAGGTGAGTAACAAATTTATTTCGTATTTTCCTACAAATAGTATTACAAATAATTTTCTCGAATGTTCGTGCCTAGTTTACATAGAAGTCAATGTCTTTAAATAGCAAGATTCCTAATTATTAAATTCAAAAAACGATAATTCAAACTTAAATTATGAAAATAATAAGATGTCAATGAAAAAAGCTATAATGTCAGTAACATTAAGCAATTCTTTCATCAATTTCGACAATACTAATGAAAACTTTTCTTTTATATAGTTAAATACCTAAGATATTTCGATACTTACGTATATTAGTATTTTGTGGATAAAACAACTGATTTTTTTATCTGTTATATTTAGCAATGTAATTTTATTTTAAACATAAAAATGACACCATAAATCCAGGTTTTAGTTAAACCTTGTTATGCGTCGTGCGTGTCAGAAGTACTAACATCGAAGCTGTAAACCCACGCGCCGTTTGCGGAGGCAATACCAAAACCAAAATTACTTTTATAAGTTAATCACTGAATCAAGTTTCACCAAATCGAAATATTTATGTCTTATATCACGATATCCGCTTTATTTCTTTGTACCTTCTAGGTACAGGGTGGTTCTAAATTGGAATAACATATTTAATTTCAAACTATGGGCCTTAGCACAACAGCATTGATAGGCTCGATAAATCGATACATATCGATTTTATGAATCGAACGTCAAACTATATCGATGTGGTTATGCTAAGCCCCTATAATATAGTTTAGGTAAAGACCTATAACTTCGTTAGGCCGACCGACCGGACCGCCCGACCGACGGACAGAGGCAAAAACCGTTGAAGTGACCTAGTCATGTTTAGGGTTTAGTCTATAATCTATTTCTTGACGAGGTGGTAGTTTTCTTTCATGGTGCGTTTGCGAAACGAAAATATACTCGTAATGCTAATACGTCTTTGTCACCGCCTATTTCGTAACCGCAACTATTATGTGGCGAATGTTCGGTTAGGTTGCTATACAATTTTGTTATTAAAAGAAAGACCTAACTAAGCGCACACTTTTATCATATACTATATTTTTTTTAGTAGGTTTATACGTAAACCTATTACGTGAAATAAATATTTCAGTATTGAATTTGACATCAACTGCTAGGGTATAGTGTCTTGGTATCAGTTGATTTTTAAATATTAAAGTTTTAAAATAATACGAATTTTGGGAACACCCTGTGTACAAAATAAAACCCAACCTATTTGAATTCATGAAATCGACTCCGTAAGTCATTTTACGTATATAGGTACCTATGTAAATATATATATTTTCTTATTGATCCGTTTACGGACACCTGTAAAAGGTTATGGTGAATATTCTTTTATGTTTTATGCAGTCATAAATCCCATGTTTTATGCGGTCGCGTTATTTATGCGGTTTATGAGTCAATCCGCCTTTGAAGAGCGCGCACATAATATATTTATTATGCGGTATAGGATATCATAGTCGGATTATGCGTTGTTAGAGCGGTATTTAATGTTTAATTTTGTTAATGCGCGCTTTTGATTTTATGTTAGATTATTATTAGTGGTATTTTTATATTTATATGAAACTAATGTAACAGTATACAGTAAAAATAATTATTCCCTTGCTTAGTAGAAAATATTATTAAATAATTTAAATTAAATTAAATATACTTAACTAAAAAGTAACCCTATAATAAACTAAAAACCTAAAAAGAATATATAATAAAAATTAAACTATGTGTTCTACTACCAAGTTCCATTAAAATGTGTTGTTTAAATTTATTATAATACTAGCTGTGCTCGCGACTTCGTCCGCGTGGAATAGTTATTTTTTTATCATATAAACTTTCATCCCCTATTTTATCCCCTTGGGGGTAGAATTTATCAAAATCCTTTCTTAGCGGATGCCTACGTCATAACATCTACCTGCATGCCAAATTTCAGCCCGATCCGTCTAGTGGTTTGGGCTGTGCGTTGATAGATCACTATGTCAGTCAGTCACCTTTGAGTTATATATATTTAGATTATTCTTTAATACATATTTTTTGTGTATCTTGAACCGTTTTCACGGCGCACGCAACGGAAGGCTTCAAAGATGAAATAATTTCTCCCGTTTTTTACACATTTACCACTATATCTTTGCTCCTATTGGTCGTAGCGTGATGTTATATAGCCTATAGGCTTCCTCGATAACTGGACTATCCAACACAAAAAGAATTATTCAATTCGAACCAGTAGTTTCGGAGATTAGCGCGTTCAAACAAACAAACAAACAAACAAACAAACTCTTCAGCTTTATAATATTAGTATAGATTTTATTTTCTTATATTATATTTTTAATAACAATTGTGCTGTGGGTATTGCTATACTGTGCTGTTGCTGTAATATTTGCTATTTTATTATTATATAGGTATGTATATTATTTACATAAGTATTGGTATGTATGTACCTATATGTAGTAAATATTAGTATGTATGTTCAATATTTGTATAGGTACTCTATTTCTTATATATATTTTACTGCATCTATCTATCTTTTAAAACCCATCTTCACTCTTTTCTCCTCAATAATAAAAACTGTTAACATTTTTTTCTTCTTCTGTAAGTATGCGAAATTATTTATTTATGTATGTATGTATATAAATATATCTACTTATTTATGCATGTCTATATATTATTATTTATGTAAGCTTATGTATACTATTAAATGTTATTATATATTACATTCATTAGCACTCTGCCTGTTTTTGGTCAATCTGCCAAAGGTTAACTGGTAGATAATGCCTAAGGCATTAAGCTTGCCTATGCAATAGTATTAAGCTTTTGTGCAATAAAGATTGTTTCATTCATTCATTCATTCATTCATCTACGTACTTACTGCTTAATTTGTCCAAAAGTTTTTAAAGGTAGATAATTAGGGTCATTAAGTCCGCCTTTGTACTAAATTTGTGCAGTCAAGTTTTTTTTTTAATACTACTAGTCAATCATGTTTAGGATAAATCTATTTGAAATTTAGATTTTTTGGGACCGGGCAGCTGCACGTATTAGGTATTATCATCAAGCAAAATAGTACAGTAGGCCTAGTGCGAGTTTTTTTAACGTTTACTTTCGCGTTAACTATACTACCGCGTAAACATTTTGACCAATCACACGACCGCATTTCTAGTTCTTAAAATTGCCGCTTGGAGCGCTGAACCATTTCCCATACAAATTTTAGTTAACTCAAACGCAAAGTAATAGTTAGAAAACTCACACTAGGGGTACAGTAGTAGGTATTTATTAAGATTAACTGATTCAATTATTATCAACGTTTAAATTGTTATTTGTTTAATGCAGTTAGTTATATTTATAATACACATAATTAGTACACCAACATCATAAGCGGAATAATTGCAAAGTAATATTATAATTATACTGTCATTTAAATAATGAACTTCCGCAAAATAACGCCTGAAATTAAATACAATTAGTTATATTTATGTTTGTTTGGTGTATACCTAAAATATCATAAACTACAACGAGGTGGGGATATAAATCCCCTCCGCTGGGTACCGGGCGGACGGTTGTCGTACGCCGCCGCGGTTAAACCAGTTAAAAAAAGATACATTTAACACTAAGTTAATGTGTTTTGACACGTGTTAACTCTTCAAAGGTACGTAGATTCTGACATCAAATGTCATGTCACGTAAAATATACTCTTTTCTTAGACGGCTTCTGATAAACCAAGTGTGTATAGTTAATTTAAATATTAATCAAACTGTGAAATTAATATTGAATTGGAAGTTAATATTATAACAGTCTTACGAAATTAGTAATGGCTTAGAAGTTATAACAGAGTCTTACGAGTTTTTTTAAACTTTTTTTAATTGAAGCACGGCATGTGACTTTGTATCCAACCTGATGGTAAACAGTCCATGAATGGGGTCAATCAATACATTGTTGTTTAACAATATTGATCGCCCCATTATGGCGGCTAAATTATGCGGTGACAAAATGGGCGGCGACGAAGATGTATTTGGATTACGATTCAGTGATTTATAATAAAATACTTTTATTTGCCTATTACCTACTATAAGAAAAAAAATGCTATTAAGATCATAGATGCCTTAAGGGTATTTAAGAGCTTTCTGTGTTCTCAGAATTCTAAGAAATGTGCTTTCATCTCCAATATGGCATCTAAAAGATGTGAAAGCGATTGCGTATGATAAATACGAATTATTTAAGGTACCCTACCCGATTTAGGTAAGTATCATCAGAACAGACGCTCGTTTAGAACTGCATTCTTAAATTAGACTTTTATTACTATACCCGGGTAACAGGGTCGCGGTAAGATAACTGTAATGAAATACTTTTGAATTTAAATACTACATTTGACGTAAGAAGCTATTTTATATATAGTCATCAAGCTACATGTACTTTTGACTACTGGCAAACCCATAGACTGATCTTGAAACATTATTAATTTTATTTCTAGGTCAGTTGACGATTTTTAAATGTCTAGAGGGTGTGTTAAGGAAAAGTTTTTGATGTCTTGGCATAGTTCTTAAAAAAGACTATACTCTTAGTCTAAAAATAAATATCTAAATGTACACAAAAAGAACAGGTTTATAAAAGAAAAATTTTCAACAAAACTCGTAAGAATTAAGGCGCGGTAGGCAAGTGAAATACGAAATAGGCTGCGAACAGAATTGCGATAAAAAAACGAATTTAAACGTTAAATTAGTCCCTGGGCGAATGTAGTTAGACTCCATTTTATGTCCCTGAAGAAATTTTCCGCTTACGCCAAAATTTATAATGTCTTTTTAGCATTATTTTATTTTGTAACTGACTTGTTATTTAACAATGTTGTAATGCGAGATTTTTATGTGTCTTTTTACTTATTTTTATACCCTACTATATTCATGGATTTTGTTATTCTGCTTATATTCAGGTATGTCACATGCCATGGCATCTATAAAAAAAAGTAAAAGAGCACGTGTGTTATTTAACGCATTGATCGCTCCCACTATGCCGGCTAAATTATGCGATAACAAATATTTATGGACTAATTAGGTATGTGTTTTTTGCATCAAATGTAATAAATGGGCACGACAAAACTTAAATATCTATTTACAATGGACAATCAAACATTTAATTTTGCCGCACATTTAAAAATGATCCATTGTTCTTTGCAAAAGGTCGATCAAGGTCGTTCAGTATCTAGAGCCCCTTAATAAGGAAAGTAATAACAACAAAGCATTTAATAAAAAAAATATCAACTCAGTAATCTCGTCCCAGTAAGTACGTAAATCTCTAAAGCGTGTAATTTTTCACAGTCCTCCTTCATAACACCTCAGACGTCACTCGCAAATCTCTGGAACGGCGAAATTAAAAATAATATTACTCCTCAAAACCTTCCAGTTTTCAAAATAGGGTCCCGGAGCATTTTGCGTAGTTAATCAGTTGAAATATTTAATTATAGACGAGAAAGTCTCGCCAACATTAGGCTAAGATATATGATTGGTTAGACACCGCAAAAACCGTTCTCTGTTATACTGTTTTTAGATATCACTTTTTGTGCGTTTCATAGGGTTGAATGTATAAAAATGTGCACTTGGAATTGTTAAAATATTTTTAAAATCAGTGAAACTAAAAATAATATATGGTAGCTAATGCCTAAAATCGCCAATAAAACGAAATGTCAAAAGTGTTCGTTGCCGCCATATTTTGTTCTCACTGCAACTAATGTGATTGCTTATAACAATATTTGTTCTCACTTTTTGTTTTGAATTTGTATGGCGGAGGCCATTTCTGTTCTCACGTTTGGAAAGACGATTTTAGCTCCCTATATATATATATATATAGGGAGATGGTTATATAAAAAGTTATATAAACTGATTATAGATTGAAATATTTGTTACATTTATCAAAATAAGTGTAAAATAGAGAATGGATTGTAATTGCTAGGTTTAGGGCCGATTTTTCAATCGTCTTGTTCATGTTCATGGCGGGCTCGTTTTCCGCAATTAGCCAAGAGATTAGGCCTTGTTGCGTATAATAATATAAATAAAACACAATTTTATTTGGTTACGATATATTTCGCCTTACATGGCATCTTCAGTCGTATGATTGTATATATATATATATATATATATATATATATATATATATATATATATATATACAATATGCACATACACCTACACACACAAGCAAACTATGGAAGTATATAATAGATAACTCAAGGGATAAAGCTTTTCCAATGCGACAAAATGGCGTGCTCATTGTGACGCATTGACTGGTTAAAATATTTTATAACATTTCATTAAAAAAAAAACAAACAAAACTGTTTATCTCCGTTCCATATGTAAATGCCTGCGACATAACTACAGCGCTTCCATATTGTTCATAATTCTATGGTTCAAACTTATACCAGCCCTATTTTTTCGTCGGCGCGGATAAAATAAAGAATTGCGTTCTCTAAATATTAGCTAGAAGTCCTTTTCTGCCAAGACTGCGGTGTTCCAACCCTTTGAGAGCGAGGGACCTTAATTTTTCATTTAGAAAGAGAAAAAGCTTCCAAATTTTGTTCTTGGTTGTTAATTAAAGTAATTAGGGATGTTTTATATTCAGTATTAATTGACGTGTAATTGGTCGATGGAATGATTTGATTTATTTGATGTGTCGCTTAGAGAATGGGTAATTTTTGTTAGGGACCTACTAATGAAATTAGGCAGTTAATATACGATAATAATTTATAGGGGATTTAATTGTAGGTACGAGGTGACCATTTTTTTCTTTTCTTTTTGTGTACGACATTTTTACACATATAGCCCCAATTTGGTTAGACCTTAGTCATAAAAACATACCAGTTTTTAGGTCCCCGGTATGTACCAATGAGTTTTAAATTTGAAAATTTATGCACATTTGCTTGACAGCATTGCCTCGGAGAGCACGTTAAGCTTTCGGTACCAGTTTCACTATACCAACTTGTGACAACTCGTAATAGAATACCATCGGTTACGACGAGTACGAATAAAACCCCGCTGCTGGTTTAGGCGGTCTCGTGAATTATTTATTTATTTAAAATTCTCTATTTGACAAAATTATTCATAGGCGAGCTTAATACCTTAGGCATTTTCTACCAGCTAACCTTTAACCATGTTAAGAGTAGGTCCCAGTTTCACTATCAGCTTGTGAAACTAAGTGCATGTAAACTGCAACGAGTTTACCACTTGTTCGATATAGACCCAGAATACCATCGCCTACTACGCGACGCGGTGAAAATAAATCCCTTTCCCTGGAGATAGTATTTTGAAGGCTTAAATAGTATTTAATTTAAACATTTAAATAAAGAATACTTTAGTATTTAAATTAATTAAATTTTTAAAATTTTCTATTTCACAAAATTGTTCATAGGCGAGCTTAATGCCTTAGACATTTTCTACCAGCTAACCTTTGACCGTGTTAAGCGTAGGTCCCAGTTTTACTATCAGCTTATGAACTCTAAGTGCATGTAAACTGCAACGAGTTTACCACTTGTTCGATATAGACCCAGAATACCATCGCCTACTACGCGACGCGGTGAAAATAAATCCCTTTCCCTGGAGATAGTATTTTGAAGGCTTAAATAGTATTTAATTTAAACATTTAAATAAAGAATACTTTAGTATTTAAATTAATTAAACTGAAGTAGGTAATGAACATCAGGGGATCTTAAGTTGTAGGTCGTTTCATTTCATCAGAATCTCAAGTGAAGGGGATGACTTGGATGGGAGCGGGACGGGCAGTTCTGTCACGATAATTTTGTTCCAGAGATTGTCTCGCCGAAAAGGCTGATGGAAAGGCTTTCACGGAGCAGAGGGGGTATAAGAAATGCTTTAGAAAGCGCAGTAATATTGTTCATGTAAAAAATGATTTAAACGGTGTCTAAATATTCTGTTTCTACCACAGGTTTCCACCTAATTATTAATTTTATTTAATATCACGGGTGCTTTGACTGTTTAGACAGACAAAGCTAAATTGCACCAAATAGTAAATTAACAAACACAACTATGAATCCTACGGCCACATTCTGTTTCTTATAACGTGAGCGTTAGATTGAAACAATCATGAAGTAGGATGATAATAATTATGTAGGCACAATTTACACATATTGCTCTGGTCACAAACTAAGCTCTAGGCTTGTACTATCTGTACCAGAAACAAAGATATAATACATATTATATTTTATAAACACCCAGACCATGACAAACTGTACTAATGTTTTTGCCATGGGTGGGAATCGAATCCACGACCTCCGGAGGCAACGCCAAAGGCAAGAACCTAACTTTTGTATGCAATATTTAATTTACGACACCGCGCTTTCTATAAATGTAAAAGCTTGGTGGTTATTAATCATGGACTTAATTTGGGCTTTAGGCAGCCCGATAAAGCTCCCTCATCAGTATTCGCGTTGCGTTAAAAGTTCGGCCTCCGACATGACCTTGTCAGAAAATTTTACTATTATTTGAGTTTAGTAAAAGTTATTATTGAAAGACATTAAAGTTAATGAGTGATACAATAATTACAATTTTAGATAAAGAAATGAAGAGCAAAATATTATATAAAAGCTCTTAAGAAATTGGAAAGCGACTCTTAATTCCTCTCGAATCACAAGGTATCTTGCCAAACATCCTTAACTGGACATTTTCCTTAAGTGACGAATCGTTCTATTATTTCATTTGATATTTGGTGTAAAGTGACGTTCCTTGAGTGAAAAGTGAAATTGAGGATATGACTTAAAATACGAGAGAAAATATGTAGGTTTCCTTTTAGAGCACGTCTTATTGTGACCCTAATGAATGTAGTGTTTAGAGCCCAGTAATGAAAACAACTAACATTTAGTTTAAATTGTTATTATTCTCGTAATTTCCAAAATTGCCAATAAAAACTTATAATCCACTTTCTTATTTTTTTTTCAAATTTAAATTATTCGTGCATTTACAAACTGTAATAAATGACTAAATACATTTTTTAATCTACGCTAGGTTATGTTACGCGGTTTTAATAAATATAAATAAAGCTTTTCATGCCTTTTACATTAATGAAGAATTGATACTCAAAAATGTTCATGACTTACGCATTCCTCAATCGCAATGGAAGTAGAGTGCATTAAAATTACCTGAAAACAGAAAAAAACCCATAAATAAAAACTCAAATTGAAAAGGAAACTTATTTGAATCAAAACGTGCTTCTCTTCAAAAGCATTATTCAAAATTTAATTTCCTGACTTTTCTTCGAACCTTTCTTATTTGAAAGGTACTATTATCCGGTATTTGAGTGAAATCAGACGTGAAAAGTAATTTAAATTATAATGGAGACGGTGTCAGGTGTAAAATGGCGGGACTCGATGAAAGCCCCGTCTCGACGAGAGATTTGGCTTCACAAAGATTACTAATCCAATAACGTTTTCATCGCGAACGGGTTGTCGAGATAGTTTTACCGGTTAAAGGTTTTGATGGATAATAAAAATACCTTAAGGAGCTCTTTTTGGGTACGGTTGGGACTTAAGCTGAAGTATTGAACTGTTTTCATGACACTATATAGATTTAAAAACATAAACATAATATGACATTTTACTATATAAATATTGTCCATTTTTTGGTTAATTGAATATGTAGAAGTCTAAATAACTATTTGTAGTTAATTTTTATATATATGTATATAAAATGTTATAGCTTTTTTTATTGCACCTACTATATCTATCTACTAATGTTTATTTGTCTCGAATGTTTGACTGGTAGAGAAAAACTAGTAATCTAGTAATAAAGTTTTTAAATAAAATAAATGCATTTATTAATAAGGCGCGACAGCAATTTGGATGACATATTTATTGTATAGTTTAATTTGATTGGTTGGTAATTATTTTAATTTAGTTCTTAACTCTTTTTAGTTCTTTTTTTTAAATTAAGTTGTTATAATTTTAGAATTTAATACCCATTTTTTTTTTAATTTGCAGTAGCTGCTTTATTATTTTTCATAGGTTATCCAATTACATACGTTAGCAACAATATTCACAAAATAAAGTTTTAAAAATATTGTAGCCTGAAGACGCCCTAATATAGCAAGTTATTATATTAATATTGTCTTTATTTATGTATGTAATTGGTTAACTTATATAAAAAAAAAGTATTTAAACTTTGAGAATTTTTTCTTCCTAAGATTTTTTCCAAGGAAAACTAAGTTACCTAAACGAAGTTAGCATATCAAAGTATTTGCTAATTAAACCTTTTAAAGATATCTAAAAAAGTCAAATACGGTCTTTACTTGGGGGAAAATGAGTCCCTTGCGAAACTAAGTAAATACTCAAGTTTGTTTGACTTCAAATTCAGTTTATTTTGCCATTAAGTAATTTGGCGAGATATACATTTTGAATTAACTGAAGGGCGCTTAAAATTTATAGAATGTTCATAAACATTAGTACCGAGTAATTTTGTTGTTGCATATTTCAGCTGAGTATTTTAAAAACTTCATCTGCCAAGAAATGTATAACTTAAATATATTTACAGATGACAACAAGGCCGGCCTGGGATGGGTGACCGCTTTATACAACGAAGCTATTTCATCATAAACACCGCAACAAGCTCGCCACTTGTTAGGTGTTGCATCCGAATACCATCGGCGAAATGAGGACGTGTTAATCCCTCCGCTGGGTACCTGAGGCCGTTTAAACGGTTCACGGGAGCCAAATAGGCACCCGTGATAGTATTTATTATACATTTACTCATAAATACAAACAGCCTATTATATGTAAGGAAAAGTAAATATACAGGTCAAATTTTTTTAATCGACAATTAAATTTGCGAACATTAGTTTGCTTGTTGTAAAATTTATAAGAAACACTATTTTATATGAAACATAATTTGTGACTGCTTCAATGGCCTAGTTTAAGTTATAACCCAACAGGGTTCAATTTCTACACGAGTGTAAAAAAGGCCTATTTACTTTTAAAATCTTAAATGAAAACTTTATGTAGCCGTTTTACCGTAATTTATATTTTTACTAGGTATACATAATTTACTGATAGTGAACTGTGGCCACAATTCTCTTAAAAGCTTTACTTTAGATCAATCGTGTCACAATCGCATTGTAATTGAATTACAATAACCAAATTTATCACATTTTGTATTCTGCTAACCAATCGCCCTTAGAAAACTGTAGCTAGCTTAATTCTATAACGATGCGAGTACGATTTTCTAGTTAATTTAAGGACACTGCATTCGTAATCGCGAACTCGCGTTCTCCATACAAAATAAGCTTTCGCACTTCCAGTAATACACGATTACTGTCTGTCGCAGAATTAAAATAATATTTTTTGTTAATCATTGTATTTATTAATTAAAATATTAATATTGGGTGTTGGGTTATTATTATTATTATATTAGAAATAAAAATAAAAAAATTACCCTCAACAGAAATATTTTTGCGTACAATTACGAGTACAAACATAAAATTATAATTCAACTTTGACTAAGAGTCAAGTTCTAATATAAGAAGTACGTTTGTATGGGCGTCAAGTCGACTACAGTGCCCAGTGATATTAAATGTCATATTTCTATAAATAATAGACAGATGACATTTTATATCACACTTAGATTCAATATAAAATAAAAGCGGTCTCTAAATAAGTAATTATGTACTGTAATTTCTATGAACTTTTAGTATTAAGAGTTCCGCGTGTATTTAAGAAGTTTTCAGGCGATTCCCTAAGGATTAGGGATTATTTCGTCATGTTTCAATATTCATGCTCGGTCTTGGAGAAATGGAAAATGTTTGCGGGTTTATTTCGGGCAACATTCTTAGTGGATGAAAACTACGAGGCGAGATGAATGTAATTAGGATTTTATATTATATTTACGAGTACTTTAAACTTACCTACAAAATACGAAGTATAACTGTTCTAGTCAGAAACGTTTCAATGTGACGGAGAAATATTATACAATTTCTTTTTTACTTATTTATATTTTGTTATACAGTAAACATAAGTTATACACCAAGGCTAAAACTGGGACCGATAACTTATGTTAGGTATTATATCGGTCCCAGTTTTACTATACGAACTTGTGAACCTATTTATTTGGGTTGGTTATGGACAGGCCACTTATTCGATGTAGATTTAGAATACTATCAGCTACAACGAGGTAGGAATAATATGAGTACCTTTAAGGCTGGGTTGCACGAAGTGTTCGTTAAAGTAATTGTAACGATTAAAGTTAAAATTGGCGTGGAATGTACCAGCTGTCATTCAACTTTAAAAATTAAATTGGTACATTATACGCGATTTTTAACTAAAATCGTTATATTTACAGAGAGTTTATTTTGGTGCAATTCAGCCTAAGATCTGTGAATTACATGTGTACTAAGCGATTACCGCTGGTTATATTAAGTACAGAACTCTTTTTTGCAAGTGTTGGTTCACACTTCACTATAAAAAAGTTTAACTTAATTGTTTATGAAATTGCTGTTATTAAGCCTTTATCAATAAATATATCAATATAGTAAAATATTTTAAATGCTTGCATCCGTGTTCTTTTAAAAATTAGCTAACATTTTTCTCGTAGCATTTTCGTAGCACATCACTTTATAATGGCAATTTGCAATGAAAAAAAAAAGTATTGTCTTGGGCGCTGTACCGCCGTCTAGTACCCTAAGGTACCCTAATGCTATCTAGAGCCCAAACAGAGTACCTCAGCGGAGGAGTTTTAATTCCACCTCGTCATAGCTGATGGTATGGGCCTACACCGAACAAATGATAGCTTGTCGCGATGTTTGGATAGACTCAATAACCTATCTAGAAATAGTTACACAAGTTGGTATAGTGTAACTAGGACCGACAGCTTAACGCAATCTCAGAAGCACTATAGTGGTGTTGTCAATTTTTAATGAATTTTTAAAATTAACGAATTAATATATTTAGATAATATAAGCATATACATATAGAGTATACAGTTATTAATTTAAGCTTTAATTTTTAATAATGCCTGTAAAGCGTGGTTTATATTGTGACTTAAGCGATATAGGAAACGAGTGTTTTGGAAGTGCTATAAACTAATCGGAGAGTAGCAGGTCAATTTGCAGTCCAGGCACTTCCGTATTCGGGACTGTGTAAACCGACCAAAAAGTTAATATATAACATTTATTAGATTTATATTAAAAGGGCCATTTTCGTGGGATATTTTAAATGAATTTACACCGTAAATACATATGTATTTAACTATTACTACTTGTTCTATTATTTCGTCTGTGCTATTAATTTGAGTGAATAAGGGTAATATTTCAACGCCCCAAACGAAAATCTAGAGAACTAAAAATACGAGCGTGTGTTTGATGAAATTGTTAACGCAGTATTTGAGTTAAATTAAAAAAAAACTCACATTAGGCCTACAGGTCATAAGCCGACTAATAAAATCAATGAATAGGGTCAATCAATACAAACATAATTGATTGCCTCCACTATGCTGGCTAATTGATGTGGTTACGCAATAGGCGGCGACAGACGAAATTGCATTACATAAAACAAAACGTGAATTTTTCTTAAATATTTCGCCCACAATACAAACGTAACTCCACCTTGGTTACCAGACATATTACCCTTTTTAAATTAAACAATTATAAATGTGGTAAAGTTACCAAGTTAAAGGGTTGGTAATTTTGACAGACGTACCGACAAAGGGTTTAGGGTTATTAGATTGGTCATGTCAATCATGTTTAATGTAAAATTGTATTAATATGGAAAAGGGTAAATATTAACGATTTTTTAAAATTAGTTATTAAGGCTTGAAATTATAACTGCAAGTCCGATATACATTTTTACCTACAAGTAGTGCCGCGCTTTAACCCGTCACTAAATATAAATGAAATTGGATCGACGATACAATAAAGCCAATGTTACTTGCTTATAATGTAGCTTTCAATAGATGAAAGATTTTTTTAAATCGGTTCAGTAGTTTTTAAGTTTATTTGGAGCAAATTTTTTTTTCTTTTCTTTATAATATTAAGAAAAGTAAGTACATTTAGGCGCTTAGCATAACCACATGGATATAGTTTGTCAGTCGATAAAATTAAGTTTAGTCATTCATAAAATCGATATGTATTTGTCGATTTTACGAGCCTATCTATGCTGTTGTGCTAAGGCCCATAGAAGTAATATTAAAAGTCAAATAATATTTTACAAGCATCCTCCCCGGCTTCGCACAGGTGAAAAATTATAGTATTGAATATTTTATAGGTCTGTATATCCTTATACGATACACAATTCTGTAAAGTATCTAGTAAAGTTTAGTTAGTGTTAGCAATAAATCATATATAATAACAATAGATAAATAAACACATTTCAGTCTGTGGGTTCACCGGTTTCCAGGAGATTTCTGCATCATATATCGTATTAAAATAAAAATGTTTTTTATTTATATCAAAATTGGTATTAATAGAGGATTATATAACTTATATATTTTCACCGGTATTCATAAAAACATATTGAGTCCTTGAAGAACAATTTCATCAAAGACACGCTCGTATTTTTAGTTCTCTAGATTTTCGTTTGGGGCGTTGAAATATTACCCTTATTCACTCAAAGTAATAGCACAGAAGAAATAATAGAACAAGTAGTAATAGTTAAATACATATGTATTTACGGTGTAAATTCATTTAAAATATCCCACGAAAATGGCCCTTTTAATATAAATCTAACAAATGTTATATATTAACTTTTTGGTCGGTTTACACAGTCCCGAATACGGAAGTGCCTGGACTGCAAATTGACCTGCTACTCTCCGATTAGTTTATAGCACTTCCATAATACTCGTTTCCTATGTCGCTTAAGTCACAATGTAAGTCATGCTTTACAGGTATTATTAAAAATTAAAGCTTCAATTAATAACGGAAACTTTATATGTATATGCTTATATTATCTAAATATATTAATTCGTTAATTTTTAAAACTCATTAACAATTGACAACACCACTATAGTGCTTCGGAGATTGCGTTAAGCTGTCGGTTCTAGTTACACTATACCAACTTGTGTAACTATTTCTAGATAGGTTATTGAATCTATCCAAACATCGCGACAAGCTATCACTTGAAGAACACTTTAGTTATGGAAGGTTTTGTCTCTTTTTATTAGCAACAAAAATGATTATGCGTAAAAGAGAGAAAACCTTCTATAACTAAAGTGTTCTTCAAGGCCTTAATAAGTTTTTATGAATAAGGCCATTTGCCTCTAGCACTAAATACTCTAGCACTAAATACATTGTAGCAGTATATTAAGAGCAACAAAGGGCCTATAAAACGAGCATATACCCGTATCTATGTTATTACCTGACAAATAAAATGTATACGAACGGGACATACAAAGTTGTTTTGGTAAAAACTTCTGTAAAGCAATTTTTCTTTTCACTTTTACAAACAACACTTTGAAATTTCTTTTATTGTAAACGTTAACGTTACTGTGTCTTACCACGCCGCCTATACTAAGGCTCTACCATGGGTTTGCGCATTGTAGAAACGTAACGTATTAATTTACGTATACGTGGGCAACAACCAATAGGGCCGCTTTATTTTTGGTAACAGGATTGAATAAAACGATTGTATTGGTTGTTGCTATATGAATACGTTATGTTTCGACAATGCACGAACCCATGGTAGAGCCTCTGTATAGTACACCCAAGATACCCAGCAAAGGGTAAATTTTCCCACTTTGTCGTAGCCGATGGTACTTTGAATTTATACAGAACAAGTGGCAACTGGTCGCGATGTTTATATAGAAAGACAATGCTAACAAATAGTTTAAGTATAGTGCCTCGGACGGCTTAATATTAGTAGTTCACGAGTATCGGGATTTCAGATATATCGTTTTTGACGAGCAAAAAAAAAACGCCATCATTTCGGGGGTTTAAACTTCAACACCACCCCCCTGCCTACTCCTGTGGCAAATTTTATCTTATTTCATACAATTTATTTCGAGCCCGTGCCAGGCACTAGCGGTGTTGTCAATTTTATTGTGTTTTTAGAAAAAAAATATTGGTTCACATTTGGGTTTGAACCCGTAATAAAATTATTATGCTATAAGTAATAACATTTATAACACGTGTGTTAAAAAAAGTTTAAATTTGTGAAAATAAGTAACAAGTAATAATATTACTAAACATAAAATAAAATTAGATGAAGACAAAAAGTTTTTCCTTAAAAGTAATTTGAACAAATTTTCTCATAATTCCTCATAAACAAAGGCTGTAGCAAGTAATCAGGCTCAGTTGTGAGCCCGGCAGCCTATTGGGTTAGCCTATATCAAATCTAGCAGTAAATTGATTCAGCTCAATCGGTTCAGCAGCTCGGATCGCAGATGCAAATAACGAATCCCAGAGGCCTTTATTAGAAGGGAGCAGAAATGAAGAGGGGAGATCAATTGGGACGCAATTTTTTTATTATATTAAAAAATATATCTATTTAAAATATATTTATGTTAAAGCTTTGTATTTTATTATAAACGTTTTTTTTTTACCTCTTTGGAGACTAATGGTTGTGCTTATGGCGTTGTATCCGGAGGTCGTGGGTTCGATTTCCATCCATGGCAAAAAAATAAAAGTATGTTTTTCTGTACAGTTTGTCATGGTTTAGGTGTTTATAAAATATAATATGTATTATATGTCATTGTTTCTGATACACATAGTACAACAAGCCTAAAGCTTATTTTGTGACCAGAGCAATATGTGTAAATTATCCTACATATTATATTAGATTTTTTTTTTTTAAATATGAAGGACATTGAATATATTGCCCTTGTCATCAAGCTTGTACTATGTGTACCAGAAATAACGATACTAATACATATTATATTTTGTATTTTTATATATTCCTTTATAGGATAATCTTATATTAAATTTTTAAAGATAAAAAAATATATTATTATCCTATAAAGGTATTTATAAGAATACATAAAAATATAAAATACTGAAAAAAGTAAAAACAAAAAACAGACTCCTCTGCCATCTAGTATTAGAAACTAGGACTTCTAACTTCACTCATATAGAGTTAATAGAAGAAAGCTAATAGAGGGCGTCTGTGTATAAGTAGATAAACAAGCAATGACAAAATTCGTGAGGGCTGACTGGAACCTGGTTGGCTCAGCGGTTGCGGTCGTGGGTTCAAGTCCCGCTACCCGGAATTTTTTCATTGCATTTTTATCTTTAAAAATTTCATATAATATTATATTTAAAAAAAAATGCCTTCTCCATACAAACTAGTAATGTTAAAATGACCAATTTGTATGGGGAAGCCAAATTTTTTTTTATTTGCGACACATGGTTCCATGGGAAAAGCTTTTTTGATTTTGAAAAGCAGTTCGATTTGATCAGCAGAACCTCATATTAGCCCAAAGTACACCCTTTAAAATTCACCCTGTACAGCAGTAGGTTTCCTCAATGGTTTCCTATTATACATTTATTATTAAGGTATTAAATTAAACGCTACACCAAATCGGTAAACCAATTTAAAAGAAAACAAGTAGAAAATAAAATATATCCAATTTACTCGCTGATAAGAGGACTTAATATTGGTTAAATATTATTTTTAATCGGTTCAGTAGTTTTTAAGTTAATTCGAAACAAACAAACAAACAATCAAATATTTTATCTTTATATATTAGTACATATAAATATTTAAAATCAAAACCATCACACAATAATCCGTCTAATTAAAATAATTTCTTTTAAATTCAGCCCCTCTCGCACCGTTTAGGTTATTTTCTTTGTGGGGAAAATCATCGTATTAGGACATTAATTATTTTCATGTTTGCCCATCGAGTCCAGTGGGGTCCTTTGAAGATCCATTTAATTTTTTTCTCATTAAGTATAATACATTTTTAATATTTGGCAATAAAAAATATATATGAGAAGAATATTTATTTTGTAAAAATAAATTCTTTATTGCATAAACGGTTTTATATATAATCTATTGGCGAAATTGAATTATTTAAAGGTTTCGTTTACATAGTAATTTAGTAAAAATATGAGTTATGTATTATAATTTGTAGGTTTATATAGGGTGGAAAAAAGGTCGCGGATGGAAGGAAGTAGCAAATTATAATGAAAGGAAACATTCCATTATTTTAATAAATAGTAAAACTGAATAAACGTATTTAAAATTTATATGTTAAATACGCTTCCTTTAATTTAAGATACAGTATTGTTTAAACGAAATTAGAATGCCTCTATCGATTGGTGCCGTAAGTGTTATTTTTTCGGATTTCAGTCGTTTTGTTTTCCGGTAGTGGCAAGCGTATATTTAAAATCTTTGAAAGCAGTTCATTTTTTGTGTTTCGTATTGATGTTTCCTTTCAGTAAAATTTGCGATCATAAATATTTAGCTACATTCCCTCCAACCACTGCCTTTTTTTCTAACCTTAATAAGCCTACAATTTTTTTTACAATAGTTGTTTCGTTTTTACCAGTACAAAAAATAAATCTGTATATATATATTATTATAACTTATACATAGTGTGTTCAAAATAAAAACAGTTAGGCATATAAATGGTGATGACATTTAACACAAAAAATTATGGGACCATCGTAAAAATCGTAGTCTTTTGTAGCTAACATAATAATTAATGATGCTTTCTATTATCTTCTAACCCGCCTTGTATTCTTGGCCCAATTTAATAAACTTACTTCACATAAAAATGAAGTACTTTATGTATATTATTTAGGTTAAGATTTTTACTGGCTGGCTCAGTTTCGGCTCAGAAATCTACAATAAAAAGCATGCCAAACTCTATAACAGTTGTATTAACAGCTCGTGGGATAATTCCAAATACTGAAATGTGTAAAAAATGCATATTTGATAGCGTAGCACATTTTTCGGAATTAGTCAAATTTCTAAAATTTAACTCTTTTTCTTTATTAACTTACCTTTTTTCAAAATTTACTTCATAATCTTGAACTTAAGCACTATTAACTTGTTTCTAATACAGTCTTTATTTCATAAAGTTTGCTCCAATATTTTGGAAGTTATCAAGGTTTAGTGTACCTAGCTTCTAATTTATTTACAAAAATATTTACTACCATTCCAATTTTCAACTTTCTATCTATCAAACGGTTTAAATATATTATTTTGGACAGACAGATTTGTACGGACTGAAATTAAAAAATGTATTTATTTTCTAATAATTCGTCAATATTATTTATTTTAGCTGACCTAAACATATTATATACCTACATAACTTAATAAAAAGAAGTAACTGCACACGTAACAAAATGTAAACTTCCCTAAACTGAAGCCTTCTGAAAAGCTCTCATTTCCCATTGAGTTATTTGAAGAGGCACAAGCCCATGCCCATAACATGCAGTTTGTACATTAGTACCAAAAAATCTCCAACTCGATTATATACTTTAGGTTCTGGTGATAGAGCTAAAATTTCAGTAGCTGAAATAGCAGTCGTTTCAAGATGCTGGAGGGTCAAAAGGTCCGATCCTAAGCACACACGCGTTTGGACCATTTAATTGGGTACAAATGTTTGTTTGTTCCTGATGTCTGTGTGTAACTCCTTTCAAATTATTATTGTATTTGTATAGAGTATCCTGTTTGAGAAGTATGATTTATTGAACAGACCTACCGTTCGGGGATGCCTTTTGAATTAATTTTGAAAGATATATTATACTTGAGTTATATTAATATCAAATCTGAATTTAATGAAATAAAATAATAATAATATTCAATAGTAACCATTGTTATATTGAGTATGTAATCGTATGAAATAAAATGAAATAATCTTCGCCTTTGTAAAAATCTTTTAGTGCAATAAATAATTTAAATAAATAAATAATGTTTTATAAAAAAAAAGCAATGAAAAATTTCGTGACGGGTGACCGGAACCGTATTGGCTCATTGGTTAAGTACCTTGCCACGAAAGCGAGGGTCGTGGCTTTGAGTCCCACCCACGAGGATATTTTCATTGCATTTTTAACTTTAAATAAATAATTATATTATACCTTACGGCGCTCGAGACACACGGCCTAGACGGCCTCAGGTTACCCAGTGGAGGGGTTATTTTTAATCGCACCTCGTCGTAGCCGATGGTATGAGTCTACACCGAACACGTGGCTTGCTCGTCGCGATGTTTGGATAGACTCAATAACCCATCTATATACAGTTTCACAAGTTGGTATAGTGAAACCGACAGCTTAACGTGCTCTCCGAGGCACTATAGTAGTGTTGTAAATTATATTAAAATGTTGCATTATAACAATTTTAATGACCTAAAGATGGCGCTAAATAATGTGTTTCACTACTCTGTCCTAAACAAATAGATGGAGTGTCGAAAACGATATTGGTGTAGAAAACCTTCAGAAGGTACCGTTTTCGGACCTGAGAGCCATTTTGCCGATTGTGGTACAATTTTGGTAGCGGTCCGTGATTGTAATAAAATTGCCCCGTATTTCTTTTCGTGCTTTCCCATCCATTTTTACTCAAGGATAGACAGTCTCTAGTTAAAAAGACAGACGTTCTTAAAGTAAAAATTGAGTGGAAACCACGACTTAGAATATGGGAGTTAGTTTCTTAAAAATCCCTTTTGGTTTGAAGGAAAAAACAAATCAGTTCACATTCATCAGAAAAATAATTATATATATACTCGTATATATCATCACGGGTGCCTTACAGCGCCCGAGACCGCCTAGACGGCCCCAGGGTACCCAGCGGAGGGGTTTTAAATCCCACCTCGTCGTAGCCGATGGTATGAGTCTACACCGAACAAGTGGCTAGCTCGTCGCGATGTTTTGAATAGACTCAATAACCCATCTATAAACAGTTTCACAAGTTGGTATAGTGAAACCGGGACCGACAGCTTAACGTGCTCTCCGAGGCACTATAGTGGTGTTGTCAAACAAATGTACATATTTTTTTTAATTAAAAACTTGTACCAATAAGTTTTTAATCATCGAGGATCAAACATCGGGATTCAAAGAAAATAAAAATAATTGAGAATCAAATTCAATGGATCATAATTTAAGAACAACATGAATCCACATTCTAGCAAATAAGGGTTTTATTTATATTTTGTTTAAATCACTATACCAACTTGTGAAACTGTTTATAGATGGGTTATTGAGTCTATTCAAAACATCACGACGAGCTAGCCACTTGTTCGGTGTAGACTCATACCATCGGCTACGACGAGGTGGGATTTAAAACCCCTCCGCTGGGTACCCCGAGACCGCCTAGACGGCCCCAGGGTACCCAGCGGAGGGGTTTTAAATCCCACCTCGTCGTAGCCGATGGTATGAGTCTACACCGAACAAGTGGCTAGCTCGTCGCGATGTTTTGAATAGACTCAATAACCCATCTATAAACAGTTTCACAAGTTGGTATAGTGAAACCGGGACCGACAGCTTAACGTGCTCTCCGAGGCACTATAGTGGTGTTGTCAAACAAATGTACATATTTTTTTTAATTAAAAACTTGTACCAATAAGTTTTTAATCATCGAGGATCAAACATCGGGATTCAAAGAAAATAAAAATAATTGAAAATCAAATTCAATGGATCATAATTTAAGAACAACATGAATCCACATTCTAGCAAATAAGGGTTTTATTTATTTGTAGTTTTAAAGGTAAAATAAGTTAAAGCGTTTTTGGACTAAACCTTTATTTTCAAAATCGCTTACACTTATGCGTTAGGCCGTGACTTTTATCCCACACGCCGAAGCCTAATAATTGCGAACACTCTGTTTGGCCACCTTAGGGATAAAATAAAATGACCTGCTTAGATACCTTCTCTTGTTTGGAAAGGTCTTCGGTTCCTTTTAATTAGATAATTTTGGTAGCTGTTTAATATTAGATTGGATAAACGTGCTAAGTAAACTAATTTCGTTTTGCTTTGATAGGAAAATATACCCTTTCGTTGCTATTTTATAATTTGATTTTAAAACGATAAAATTAGTATTCTTTTACTAACAAATTACTGTACGTTCAGTAAAATATTACCTATTTATTAGGGAAATATATAAGTAATAAATAATAGGTATAGTTGAGTATAAAAAAAAAACATTTCGGCTGAAGATCTTGTATCCAATGCTATAAACGTATTAAAAATGTTTTAAAAGATCCGAGTCATGATTAAAGTTGTATAAGAAAATAAGATGAAAAGAATATTAAAAAATAGAAGCTTATAAACCAAAAGTACTCAAGACGATACTCAGCGTGTAGCAAATTTTATTAAACACACTCCAAAAGAAAAGTTATATCTTTCATGGAACAGATTAAGACAAAAATTGCGTTGACGTTTGGCGGCTGTTGGCGGGAAGCAATATTTTTTTAATTTTCTCAAACAAGGAAGAGAATTCGATTATACAGCCTTGCAATGTAAGTAATTAGATTTGGTTTGGAGAATTTTGGAGAGATGCACATTACTGTCAAGTTTAATTTATGGAGGTCATAATACTTATGAATCATAAAAAAATATTTAGCGGTTTAGTTAGAATAGTGTTTTGTTTCTTTGTTACCAATGAACATTATCTTTGACAGATAGAAAGATAAGGCTCGATCAACTTTTTATAAATAAGATGGATAATCTTTTTTTTTTTTTTGAAAGATAAAATGCAATGAAAAAAACCTGATGGGCGGGATTCGAACCCACGAACCTCGCTTTCGCGGCAAGGCGCTCAACCGCTGAGCCAACCCGGTTCCAGTCAGCCCTCACAAATTTTGTCATTGCTTGTTATCTACTTATACACAGACGCCCTCTATTAGCTTTTCTTCTAATAACTCTATGAGTGAAGTTAGAAGTCCTAGTTTCTAGTATTAGACGGCAGAAATAAATAAAAAAATGGCAATTTAGTTATTAGAAGAAGTGTATAAATAAGAGGGGTAATCTAAAATTGAACTGTTAACCATCCGGTAATAAAAAGTCATAGACATACAAAATTATACCCACAAAAATGTTTAAAGGTAAATAATCAATTCTTTACAATGCGTAGTTGCCATGCTATGTACATAAATGTTGATGAGTACAAAAATATAAAAGATTTTGACTGTATTTAAAATAATTGTTTTATAAATTATCTAGCAAAAAGGGAAGTAACAAAAGAAATATAATTTTTGCCTTGTCTGTAAGGTACTTTTCAAAGAAATTTTTCTTTTAATTTCGCCCCAGTTTTTTCGGAGCTTTATGAAATAAGTTTTGATGTAACAAGATTATTTTTCATTGGAAAAAATTGGGGGATAACGAATTGGAATTGCGAGCGCAGTGAAGTTTTATATTCTATTTGCAAACAGTTAATGTTTGTATTTTTAAGTCGTTTCATTTGAGGAACAAAATAAAAGTTTTTCATTGTGTTTTAAACAAAATATATGTTTCAAGAAGGTATTATATCGTATACTTACTAAGGCATTACACCAAAGTGGGTTTCAATATTAAACTGGTGCATTCGACGCCATTTTTAACTTTAAATGTTACTTTTACAGATAGTTAGTTTTGGTGCAACTCAGCCTAAGAATAAAAGTATATAGTCACATTTTTTAAATTTGTATAGATAAAGATTTTGGATTATTTTTACTGTAGCTGGTTTGTAATATTTAAACCAACGTTAAACGCATTTTATCACTGACTTACGTTACGCAAGTTACTACAATTTTAACTAATACTATAGCGGCTTTTTACGGCTTAATTGAGCAACTTTTACCATGAGCTGCTTAGACCTTAGACCAAAAAACACTATAGTTTAGATCACGGGTTCAAACCCCGGTGCGTGCCAATGAGTTTTTAATAAAAAAAAAACATTTAACACAAGAGAGCACGTTAAGTAGCCATCTTGCGTGTTGTTATTCGTAAATAATTATTAACCCATATAGGAACAGTTTCACTAGTTGTTTTAGTAAAACTGTTTATGTATAGGCTGGCCACTTGTTCGGTGTAGACTTGGACCACCATCGGCTACGACGAGATGGGAATATAACCCCACCGCTGGGTACTAAGAGGACACATCTAGGCGGTTTCGGGAGCGTCTTTAGGCTCCCGAAACCGCCTAGACGTGTCCTGTGACCCGTGATGGTCGATATGAACCTTTTTACTGTACTTTAGGCTATATCAATGTACAGGGTGATTTTGATAGGATATACTTTGAGCTAATATGAGGTCCTGCTGATCAAATCGAACAACTTTTCCCATGGAGAAAAAAAAATGCCTTCTCCATACAAACTAGTAATGTTTAAATGGCCAATTTGTATGGGGAAGCCAACATTTTTTTTCATTTGCGACACATGGTTCCATGGAAAAAGTTGTTCGATTCGATCAGCAGAACCTCATATTAGCCCAAAGTATATGCTTTCAAATTCAACCTGTATAGCCAAACATGAAATGCCTAATCCCTGCAAATTTTATTGTGAACTTGATGTTCAGGCTCAGAGCAAAAAAAGATTTTGTAAGTAGTAAAATACATAAAGAATCAAAGCTTAGAATTAATAGCAAGTTATTATATTTAATTGGCGCATACTGATGACACAACCGTATCTCTTCACGGTTGATGCACGAATGACGTCAAATATACCTAATCTAATAGTAGGATTTAGCGATAAAGGCCAGGAGTGGGGAGAGCAGATTATCATATGATATGAATATTTTATGAGCAAGGATTATTCAATTATGGACGCAGAAGGGCTTCAATACGCTTCTAAATCAGAGAATAAATAGAATGTGATTTTGTATGGTCTTACCGCCTAACGTAACTATGAGATTGCCAATTCTAAAGTTTGTTATTACGTTATTGAAAGTTAAGTTCCTTAGGTAAGTATTTATTTATTTAAAATTCTTTATTCCACTAAAAGGATGTGGGTTCATCACGGGTGCCTTACGGCGCCCGAGACCGCTTGGACGGTCTCAGGGTACCCAGAGGAGGGGTTTTTAATCCCGCCCCGTTGTAGCCGATGGTATGAGTCTACACCAAACAAGTGGCTAGCTCGTCGCTGTGTTTGAATAGACTCAATAATACATCTATAAACAGTTTCACAAGTTGGTATAGTGAGATTAGAACCGACAGCTTAACGTGCTCTCCGAGGCACTATAGCGGTGTTGTTAAACAAATGTATATACATTTTTAGATTAAAAACTCATTACTCAACCTCACCGGGGTTCAAACCAGGGACCTAAGTGTTTTTAAATGTAAGGTCTAACCACCACGTATATTTGGGTTTCTTATAACAAATAAAAGAATAGGTAAGAGTGAATTTTCATACATATTTTCCGCTCATAACAGTACATTCTGTTTCGTTTTCAAAAAAGTAAAAAAAAAAACTTTTCGAGCAGGTTTTTTTTAATTGGAGCACGGGATGTGACTTTGCACCACAAAGTCCGTGAATGGAGGCGATCAAATAATAACAGCATTAATCTATGCCGGCTAAATGATGCAGTTACAAAATAGGCGGCGACAAAAACGAATCGTTCGTCTACTTTAATAGCCTCATCAAATTAACTGCCCTTTACATAACCCTGAAAGGAGACTACCACTTCTATAAGAAATAGATGCAATAGTCTAAAACCGAAACATGACTAGGTCACTTGAAGGTTTTTACATCTGTAGTGCATCTGCGGTGGTAACGACCGGCGGTAGGCCTAGTTATAGAGATCTCCCCTACATAAAAATATATATTTAGAGATGTAGTAAAATATATTACATTATTCTTATATATATATATATCTTCACGGGTGCCTTACGGCGCCCGAGACCGCCTAAACGGCCCCAGGGTACCCAGCGGAGGGGTTTTAATCCCACCTCGTCGTATCCGATGGTATGAGTCTACACCGAACAAGTGGCTAGCTCGTCGCGATGTTTTGAATAGACTCAATAACCCATCTATAAACAGTTTCACAAGTTGGTATAGTGAAACCGGGACCGACAGCTTAACGTGCTCTCCGAGGCACTATAGTAGTGTTGTCAAACAAATGTACATAAATTTTTATATTAAAAACTCATTGGTACACACCGGGATTCGAACCAGGGACCTAAGTGTTTTTAAGTCCAAGGTCTAACCAACTCGGCCACCACGTATATTAAAGGCAAATAATATAATATTTCTCTATAATAATCAGGAAGCTTGTGTGCCTTTAACAAAGCCTTCAACGGAAGAAGGTCGTAAATCTATTTCAAAATACAATCTTACGACTTTTATACACAAAATAGCTTCTGACACCAAAGAAATTAAGTTGAAAATTGAATGTACTAATTATCGTGTGGGTTCCATTTATGAAAATGTTCATGTTTATTCATGAAATTAAGGAAGCTATGAAAGGGAGATGTAAGATTTATTTGTCTATCTTTGTGTATTGTTTGACCCTAAACTGTTCCTTGGATTAGTAACCATTTTAAGATGTCCTATTCAACCTTTTGGAATGTTAAAAAACAAGATCTAATTATTATTAATGACTTATTATTATTATTAATATTTAAAGTGTATTGGCCATATTCTTAAAAACTTATTGAGTCCTTGAAGAACCCTTTAGTTACAATAGGGGTTTATCTCGTTGCTAAAAAAATAGACCTAAACCTATTGTAAATAAAGTGTTTTTCAGGGACTCATTTTTTTTAATGAATACCGGTGTATATCTTTATAAATTATTTATTTGCCATATACAGACAGCCTGCGTAGACTAGTGGTTGCGTCTTTGGCGTTGTATCCGGAGGTTGCGGGTTCGATTCTCACACATGGCAAAAAAATAAATACTACGATTTACTGTACAGTTTGCCATGGTCTGGATGTTTATAAAATATAATATGTATTATTATCGTTGTTTCTGGTACACATAGTACAAGCTTTGCTTAGTTTGGGCAATAGATATGCAAGAAGCACAAAATATGGCAAATAAAATATTTATTTCAGAGTCTTTATAAGAATGCACCAGTCTTTGTTGCTTCCTGTTTTGTAGAGCCTCAGTTCTTAATATGCGCATATTAAGAACTGAGGCCAATAGGATTGCTTTTGTCAATCCTGTTACTAAAAATAAAGCGGCCCTATTGGTTGTTGCTCACGTATACGTAAATGAATACGTTACGTTTCTACAATGCGCAAACCCATGGTAGAGCCTCAGCATAGAAAATGAATCGTTCCTATACTATTATTATTAATATAAAATTAAGGTAAGAAGATATCATTAGCCGCCTTCACCAAACTTTCATAAAAGGTTCCTCTTATCATAACATTATGTTTATGATTATCATAAAATAAATTTGAATTTAAACAGCTTTTAGCGACGAAAGCACATAATGGAAACATTCGGAGAAAAAAGCGCTTTATGTAAAATACGTTTTTTGGAATGAAAAGGTTCTTGGGCCGGAACCTTGGGCGGGCGGAAGCTGGTGATGTGTTTTATGCGGATGTTATCACTGGGTACAGGCAAAATAATTATTTGAAAAAAGAATAAACAAATATTATTACTTAGTATATGGAAAAAGTTATATATATAACTATTTTTTAATATTATAAATAAATAGGTAGAAATCTATATATTATAGAATACAGGTGATTGTACTACTGTATATTTTTATTAATTGTTTTACATATTATATAAGTACTAGCTGATCCGCGCAACTTCGTCTGCGTAACTTTAACCGTTTACGCAGCGTACGCGCTAAAAGGAATAATTTTTCGCCGTTGCAACATTTTTCATTATTACTCCGCTCCTATTGGTCGTAGAGAGAAATGAAATGGGCTATCCAAGAAATGGGCTATGCAACACTAAAATAATTTTTCAATTCGATCCTGTACTTCCGTTCAACCAAACAAAGAAATTCTTCAGCTTTATAAAATTAGTATACGAGTATATAATTAATTTTGGTAATCTGTGAAAACTTAAAATGCATATTGTTTCATATTTATATTGTTATATCATACTAAAGCTGTAAGTTTTCCAACATTGAATAAATACATAAATAGAAAATATACATTTGAAAGCTATAATATAAAAAACTATTAATTTGGTTTACTACCTAGGTATATACCAACTTATTACACTTATACATACAGTATGGTAAAACTGTAAACCTGTTTATAAGTCTATATAGATACCGCATCGAGCTTGCCATCTGTTCGACATAGACTCAAAATACCACGGCTATGACGAGGTAGAAATAAAAAGTACCACTGGGTACCCTGATGTTCTGGGTGATATGCGTAGTTTCTGGACAGGTTAAATATGAAAAAAAAAAGTAATCAAAAACATAGAAAATTTAAATGAAATTGTTTATTGAATAAAATTCAGCTCGATTCGCTGAAAATAATGTTCATTAATAACTGTTTTAATTAACAAAGTTTATAATTTTGTTGCCGACTGTACCGTGTTGGGTTGTACAGAAGTGGGTCACAGCGAGATTTAGACGTAGCTGCGATTGCTTTAAGTGATTTAAATATAACATTTGGTGAAATGAACGGATAATACTGGCGCCGTTAAGTGACTACTCTGGCATATACGCCTTTATAACTGTATCATATACGAGTTATTTTGCTTTAATGTTCAGTTGGGCCCGGTTGCTTGTTAGATAACCGACGTTAAATTAATGGTAAAGGTTAAATGATATGCCAAAATAATTACCCCTAGTTTCTAGATTGTTGATCAAATAATCTATGATTAAAGTTAGCAAATAAAGCACATGATTAGTAATTTTTTTTGTAACAAAATATTGTACAAATTGGTATTAGAGAATCTAGGACCGTTGTTACTAAATCATAAATGGTATTGTCAAATAAATTATAATGTTAATAGTTTTTCAACAATAGGGTAGGGACTTTGAAAGGTTGTACTTTGGGCTAATATACCATGTGTCGCAAATGAAAAAAAAAATGCCATCTCCATACAATACATATATACTAGTAATATCATATACGTGGTGGCCTAGTTGGTTAGACCTTGGACTTAAAAACACTTAGGTCCCTGGTTCGAATCCCGGTGTGTACCAATGAGTTTTTAATTAAAAAAAATATGTACATTTGTTTGACAACACCACTATAGTGCCTCGGAGTGCACGTTAAGCTGTCAGTCCCGGTTTCACTATACAAACTTGTTAAACTGTTTATAGATGGGTTATTGAGTCTATTTAATACATCGCGACGAGCTAGCCACTTGTTCGGTGTAGGCTACGACGAGGTGGGATTAAAAACCCCTCCCCTGGGTACCCTGGGGCCGTCTAGGCGGTCTCCGGCGCCGTTAGGTTGATACATATACATATAGTAATATTAAAATGACCAATTTGCATGGAGAAGCCAAAAACGTTTTTATTTGCAACACATGGTTCCACGGGAAAAGTTGTTCAATTTGATCAGTAGAGCCTCATATTAGCACTAAGTCAACCTCTCAAAATCACCTGTATTATGGATGTACTCGTTTGTATAATATGTAAAAATTACAATTACAAGGTATTTGTAATTGTAATTTTTATATTAGGTGCTATTTAAATAGGACTGCGTTATGTATACCAGAATAACAATACTTTTATATAAACACCTAGCCCTAAACAAACTGTAGGTATGTATACCGTGTAATCGAACAGTACCCCTGGTATGAGTTTTCTAACTATTACTTTGAGTTTGAGTTAACTAAAATTTGTAATGGGAAATAGTTCAGAGCTCCAAGCGGAATTTTTTGAGAACAAAAAATGCGGTCAAAATGTTAACGCAGTAGTAAAGTTAACGCGAAAGTAAATGTTTAAAAAACTCACACTAGGGCTACTGATCATCTCACAATCTAACTACTAGATAAAAAATGCGGTCTAAACAATAAAACAGTTACATACATACATATCATCACCGGTACCTTACGGCTCCCGAGACCGCCAAGACGGCCCTAGGTTACCCAGCGGAGGGGTTTTTAATCCCACCTCATCGTAGCCGATGGTATGAGTCTACACCGAAAAAGTGGCTAGCTCGTCGCAATGTTTTGAATTGACTCAATAACCCAAAAAACAGTTTCACAAATTGGTATAGTGAAACCGGGGCCGACAGCTTAACGTGCACTCCGAGGCACTATAGTGGTGTTGTCAAACAAATGTACATAATTTTTTTAATTAAAAACTCATTGGTACACACCGGGATTCGAACCCAAGAACTAATTGTTTTTAAGTCCAAGGCTAACCAACTCGGCCACCACGTATAGAATAATAAAACAGTTGTACGTATATTAAATTGTACCTAAAGCTCTAAACTAGATTTAAAGAAAATTTTATTCAAAAATAACTCTAAAACCGCTATAATATCAACCAATCCCACTTCAGACATACCAGGAGTCTAGGAATACGTAGAGAGCTATCCGAAGCTTAAACGAGTTACCGAGATTGTATTGCTCAAGGAAATGAAAGCTGAGCGGTTGCCGACTATTATTGCGGTTTATGTACGATAGAGATGTAAATATCCTTGCTCCGACGATAATAAATATATCTGCCTATAAAACTCATGTCTCCATAAAAGTACTGGGTTCCTGGTACTTTGTTTCTATGGTGATTTTGTTTTTCTTTTATTTTATCTCTGTATGATTTTATTTTAATAAATTAATATTAGATATTATCCATAACGTATATAATAAATCGTATTACAAAACATCTACAAAATTAAATAAAAAAACATTGGTAATAGTCTAAATTCACTGAAAAACTCAGTCACTTCATTCTTCAAAGCACACATCAATTTATTCAAAAAGAATTAACACCATGAGATTTATAACAAACAAACGCATTAAATCTCACATTTTGCGTTTCATCCAAACAATAAACCGCCCAATCCATATATCACCCAATCCATTACCGTTACAGGTATCTTATATTTTATTCAATAGTGAAAAAAAAAGATTTTCAAAATTGGGATGCCATTCGCTTCCCCGGAGTTCCTGAACCGCAGGTCGGTCGTGCGTGTAAAACAATTTGTGCTCGCCAATGTCCGACGATCCGAGGAGAGAATGGCTCGATGCGCTCTCGATTGTTTGTTTTGGTCCGTGAGAGAAAATATTTATTAATTGGACGAAGACACTTATTTCATAAGTAACTTTTGTTCACGACTGTATTTTCTTGTTTAATATTAAATCTATTTCTTTAAGATTTGGATGTAAGAATTGTTTTTCTGTATATTTTTATCACCATCTCTTCTTAGTATGCTATGCTATAAGACGTCGGGTTCCCAGACCTAGTTCCACTAATAGCAACTTGTGAATATTTGCTATCGACAAAAATAAATAAATCCGCGAAACAGCAACATGTTTCAAATATCTTGTTCTAACCAACTAAATATTAAAACGTCAATAGTTTATTTTTTTTGATATAATAGTTCATTTGCAGGTTGAAGGAATATTATTTATTTTACTAAGTTATGTCTCTATAAAAAGATAATTATCTTAATATAAACTACAGAAGTACTAATCAAGGGATTAAAAGGAACAAATTTGAAATAATAAATTTGTAAATAGCGTGTTAATATTTAAAACTAATTTACAATCCGATAAAAACAAATAGTGACTAACCCGAAATCTGAGCCCATTAAGGTGGTGTCCGGCGCGAAGGACCAAAATTAATTACGCTACCGCAACGATTTTCGTTCGTTCGTCGAACGTCATAAATCTCCTTTATTGTTCGTGGTTCGCGGCTCACCAACGTTGAATATTCATTCGTAAATTATTGTTTTGTTCTGTTTATTTGTTTATCTGAAACGTGAAATAAATCCAGAACGAAAGAACGTCTGCGAAAATACTCTTACAAAATGTTTAAAGGCGATCCAATAAATAATTTTGTTTTACGCAACAATTAAAATCGGGAAAAGTTTAAAAGAAATAAAGCACAAAAACTCGAAGGAACGGAAATCCCTCGCAAAATGCCCGACAATCAATGGATCGGTCCACAAAAAGTATCGATAGTACTTAAACCTCGTTGGAAGACGGTGAAGACTTTTTATGCCCTCCTTTGTCTCCCGGATTTAAAAGTCCCTTTTTCCCTTTTCTTTGAATCGGGTAAAAGTGAAAATGGAGACAATTTATGACGGGAATGGACGCGCCTAATTCGGGCCGACTCTCATTAAACACGACTAAACGCAGGCCTATATTCACTTAGAGAAGCGATTTTTTTTCTTTGCCTGTCCTGTTTCTACGTTTTTGTCTTATTTACGGTCGGATTCTCCTTTTTTCACTGTCCACTGTCCCAATTTACGAGAGAGCGTTTGAGTTTTCTTTTTGTGCGATTGCCACGTCTAGCATCTTTCGTGCGAATGAGTCTTTTGTATCTTTGCGTAAATTAAATTTTCGTTTTTAATTCGACTTTAAATGTGTTAAAATGAGTTACGACAGATTTTTAATTTATTCATTCTCGTTAAGCGCGCCTTAATCTCGACTCAACTAGTTTCTTATCTGGAAGTATTTCATTTCCGGAAGTTTAGGGTGTCGTGTCGGATATGACGTGATGGGTTTATGCATGATGATAGGCCATGGCTGCAGTTTTGCGTTAACATCGTGTTGTAGCGGGTGTAATAAACCGTGTTCTGGTTTCGCAGACGGCAGGCGTCGACGTTTACGCGCGAAGTAAACACCACGCGTGCTGCCAGAGTCATTTACTGCGCCAGTCTATAAAGTTTACACTCGCATAATCGTTCACTAGATAAATTCGTAAATTAAATTCTTGTAAGCGAGCGATACTGTCGCGTGCTCCCGCGGAATATGACACAGTTTCCTTTGATTGCGTAACGGGAATGCGGGCGCGCCTTAAAATAATGTGAGCTCCAAAATACTCGGAATGAAGGGAGGTCATTGCGCCCGTTTGCTTGAACTGGGTCAGATAGTGACATTTTTCTGGGTCGAAGTGGGATTTCAGGAATGTTTTCGTAGCAATGAGTAATGTGGGAATTGGACTCCGAAGTCGATGCGGCTCCTTACGTAACAGGCGCCAGGGTGTACTCACTAGAAGCCGATACAGACGTAAAGACTTTGCGGTCTAAGAACGAAGTTCTTCTGTTTGTTTTCTTCCGAAAGTGCAATTGCAGTTAAAGTTTGAAATTGGAATTTAGTGCCAGGTTTAAATTGTAAAGCCTATAATTTAATAAATAATGTTACCTATGATTTTAAAACAAAGAACGTTGCGTAATAAATAAGCAGTAACCCAAGATTAAGATTAAGAGTTCTTCATCTTGGGTTGACTACTGAAAGAAGATGTTCATAAAGTCTTAGGATCATCAGAAGGATTTAAAAGATAGAATGGCCATTACAATAGTAGATAAATAGAAGCAGTAAAAGCATAAAATAACTGCGATCGTGGTCTCGTGGTTCTTTTGGTGTTGTATACGGAGGTCGTATTAAGGTTTGATTCCCACTCATGACAAACCAATATTAGTACGTTTTTTTGTACAGTTTCCCACTGTTTATAAAGTATAATATGTATATTTCTATAGTTTTTGTTGTTATACATACTCGTAGTTCAAGCCTAGAGCTTAGTTTGTGACTAGGGCACAATATGTTTAAAATAGTCCCACACAATATTTAAAAAAAGCATGCTGTAGATATTTTTTTAAATTATACTTTATCTCATTGGATTAAAGTGCCCATTTCCAAATTTGATCTGTACATACCAAATTTGTAACTAATAAGCAGGAAGTTATCCAGTGGGAGTGGGTACGCTGCATGTGCGGCGAAGTCACTGCACCCACACGGTCCACAATGATGCCGCTTATGTGAATAACCATGTAAGTACGTACTTAAATAAACTACTTGTTAATCACACAAAAAAAAAAAACTAGACAGAGCCTGTATTGGTCCCAGCTGTGCCAATTATTAAGCTTACAAGTTATATGGGCTTATTCATAAAAACTTATTGAAGCCTTGAAGAACACTTTAGTTATGGAATGTTTTGTCTTTATTACACATATTAATTTTTGTTGCTAAATATAAGGGACAAAATCTTCTATAACTAAAGTGTTCTTGAAGGACTCAATAAGTTTTTATGAATAAGGCCATTAGAATTTATCATCGTTAATATATATTTTATATAATTGACCGCTTCCGACTGGTCTAGTTTGGTTACGAAGTTGTTGACGTTGTATCTGGAGGTCGTGGGTTCGATTCCTATTGAGGTGGACAATTAAATATAAAGTCATATTTCATTGCCTTGGTCTGAGTGTTTATAAAATGTAATATGTATTAAGTATCGTTAATTCTGGTACATATTGTATAAGCCTATCTAGAGTTTAGTTTATACTTAATTTTGTAAAATATCCTTTACATTATTTATATTATTAATAGAAATCTGTTAAAATATGGTTGACAAATTTTAAATAATAAAGATTATGTGTAGGAATTATTTTATTTATCTAAAATATTATATATAGGCTTTATTTTATTTTTGAACAATGGATCTTCTAGAACGGTACCAAATTGATAGATATGACTTACAATCATCTCTGGTCTCTCAATCGCTGGTTGGCAAGCTAATTTGTGTATTTTTAATACACTGCCAAATTGTTAAATTAAATTTATATTGTTTTTTTTTTGTGCATTGACAACATTAAAATATAAATTTCAACAATGTTGAAACTGTGCCTCATTCTACCAGTACTACGCTATAAATCATGTGGAAATAAGGCGAAGGCAAATCCATGATCTTTGAGCCACAATAGTGATCTTGTAAAATAGAAAAACTTAGCAGTATGTAATAGTTATTTTTAAACTTTCGCGTGTTGTCAATTATGGAAGTCAACCCGTGACCTAATCAATGCAACTTGGTCAAAACGTCAGGAAATCAAATATATGCGTTAAGACCCACAGAATTTATATATTAATTTATGTGTATGTAACTAATTTGTGAGTTTCAGGTTTTATTTAAGCGGCCTGGACATTATATTTGTTTAATTTTGACTAATTGCTTTTTATTACTGCTGGATGTTTTTGTAAAAGCAATTAGTCAAAATACTCTGTTAAAATAAAAAATATATTTACTTATGTAGTTTTTCACTGGAGCTTCATACAGATAGGTACTTAGTAGCATGATACCGCAGGAACTTTTAAGCGAGCCCGACTAGAGCTGTGTTACTTTTGGAATCGCATTCAATGCGGGAAAGGCACGGGAGCAAATTAAAGTATGGAAAAACCAGAAATGAAAGACAATATTAATAAAATTTATAATCTGAAACAAATAAAGTATGCTAGATGTGTTTATTATTAGGTAAAATATATAAATTAAAGCTATAAAATGTTATTGCCAAATATTTCGCCTCTCTTTTTTTTATTTTACAGACATATAATTAATAAAATTTATTATTGGTTTTATTTACAACCGGAATTTTAGTAACTATAGGCCAAGTAGAGGAAAATTATCAAAAATATAAGAATTTAAATGGGGTTTACAAAATTTGCATTTTTAAGAAAATTCTACAAGTAAGGGTGATAATTTTTGCTAACAACGTCAAATGTCTTTGTGATTTGACATTTATATTTAAGACAGACACTTTATAGCAAGAAACGAAGCGATAAACACCTGAAGAACGCGAAATTATAAAATATGTGAATATGATTATTAAAAGGTAGTTTCAATTGGCCGACCACTGGCCAAAGTGCGAGTTTTTTTAACTTCCTCATCACAGTAAATGAGCACTCTCCGCCAATGAGATTAGCTTATTTTGACAGGCTTAGAAAATTAAGCGATCCTATTGGTGCACTGAGAAAAATGGATATTTGATGTAATTGAAAATCGTCGGTTAATCGATAAATTTTAAGTTTTACGCCGTTAAGATCAGTCTTTACGATTGCAATGTCGTTAAACTAACTAATGCCTTTTCTATCATGATACTACGAGGCGCTTCTAGTGGGAAAATATCACAACTCTTCATGTTAAATGTTGCAACGATAAGTTATCATGATGTCTTACATGCAAATCATTTCATGCCGGTCAACTTTTACCGAAACTTTCCTGCTAACGTGTGACTCCGACTAATTTCTCGTAATTTCATTTCGATTTTAACAGGATGAGTAATGATATATTAGAATGCTTATGCAAGAAAGGAATACGGATAAATTATTGGTTCGGACGCCTAGTCGTTTTTTATGAGGTATACGCGTAGCGGGCGCTGATTTCATATTAAAAACTTGGGTATATTTTTCTCAGTGTGGAGAGTACTTACTTAAAGTAGTGGGAACGTAAAAACAAACTCATACTAGCCTTTGTTTGTCATTTGAAATATCGTGTTTACCGCAACATAACAAGCAACATTGAAGATGAAATCACCAAATTGTAGCCAGATTCAGCATCAATGCAAAATGTTGTAAAACAGGCCATTTAACCTTTTTTTCTACTTAACGCCATTACTTTTACACTTTTAAAATAAACTTTCCGTGAGAGCAAAACTTATTTTTTCATTTTTAACGCAGGGCAAAAGTAATGTTATTTTACGTTTGCCCCACATTGTATAGAGATCTATAGTATGCATAAGAGAGGACCTAACTTTGATTGTTGTGGATTTGGTCGGCTAGGTCCGGTCTTACAAACTATTTAGGAATCTCAACAAAGGAATTTTACAAACTTCTAACTTGTAAAATGTTTTGCAAGATCTCTGTTTACAATGTGAAACAAGGCTTTTATAAGAAAATGTTGAAACTCTAGAGAACGAGCATATACATTTTTAAAGATCATAAATGACGCTGTATATAACGTAAATATTATTTATTTACTTCAAAAATATTTATGAAATAATATTCTTAACAAAAATATACTTGTTTTTATCTAGTAAACGAAGCTAAAGAAATGTTCCGATGTCCGTTTGGGTTGTGATCACCTCTTCATATTTTTTTTTTCAGTAATTAAAATGTTTTAAATCAATAAGTTTCGTATCGTGGCCCGAGAAATTAATTGGCGTAAAGAATTGTCCAAATATTATTATTTTTAGCTAGGTAAACAAACAAAGAATTCAATGTCGCCGCCTATTTCGTAACCGTACCAATTAAGAAGTATAGATGTAGTTTATAATCAGTGTAATAATTTACTCTATACATAACGTTTGTAGGTCTACTTACGTTTAGGTAGATACAAAGTCATGCTATGAAAAAAAAGGTCAATAATTTGTATTAAATTAAGGAACATTGGTTGTGGCAACAAGACATTAAAATAAAATTTAATTGTTAAATATATACGCATATAATTCAGTAAATTTTGATTGGTAAATCAAACATTCAAAACATTTACATAAAACGAAATTGTTGAATAAATGAATGAACTCCACAAAATTTTCATATAAATTAGCAAAATCTTATTTGCATATCACATTAAAATGTAACAAAGAAAGTAAAATTCAATAAGAAAAAGATAAGAAATCAATTGGTGGTCTGTCGATTAAAATGGGAACTTTCTTGGATCGGTATGCACATAAATTTGTTGGCTGAAACTTTTGCTACGTTCAAATAGGAATTGCAATAGTTTATCTTTCAGGGACTATTACTCTTTGGGACTATTATTAAATTCCTACTACTTACTTAAAAAATATATATATAACAAGTTTTTTTGACCGCATCCTTAGACTGGTTGCGTAGACTAGGTTGCGCCTTTGGCATTGTATCCGGAGGTCGTGGGTACAATTCCCATCCATAGCAAAAAAATATAAGGATGTTTTTCTGTACAATTTTCTAAGGTCTAGGTGTTTATAAAATATAATATGTATTATATAGTTATTTTTGGTACATAAAGCAAAATATATATAAACAATAAATGACCTATAAATTATTTTAAATGAAAAACTTTTACTATGACATTTATTTAAAAAAATACCTATTATATTTTTTAAGGTACCGGTAGTACAATTTTGTTTTGTCATAAAAGGAAGCATTATGATAAAATTTTGGTGTCTGCTTGCCCACATAAATATCTCGAGAACTTTTTGATTTATTGAAATTTGAAGGTATTTAATAAAAATAAATCGGCATCTTTCTCACTGTCACATGTCAGGTCTTTTGTTTGCCTACCCTGTCGACAAAATACATAATATATATTATAGCTTTTTTGGAGCACGGTTTGTGATTGTAAGCAGATCTATAAAGTCTATGAATTGGATCCGCATATTTAACATTGCACGTGACCTTGTATCTTCCTGATAGTAACAGACATACAAAGTCCATGAATCCGCATATTTAGCCGGCATAGTAGGGGCGATCAATACATTGCTGTTTAACAATATTGATCGCGCAACATATGCCGGCTGAATGACGCGGTTACGAAATGGGCAGCGACAAAGATTTTTAAATAAAGTAAACTAGTACATACATACATACTTACATATCATCACGGGTGCCTTACGGCGCCCGAGACCGCCTAGACGGCCCCAGGATACCCAGCGGTTGTAATCCCACCTCGTCGTAGCCGATGGTCTACACCGAAGAAGTGGCTAGCTCGTCGCGATGTTATGACTAGACTCAATAACCCATCTATAAACAGTTTCACTAGTTGGTATAGTGAAACCGGGACCGACAGCTTAACGTGCTCTCCGAGACACTATAGTGGTGTTGTTAAACAACTGTACATATTTTTATTAAAAACTCATTTGGTACACACCGGGATTCGAACCAGAGACCTAAGTGTTTTTAAGTCCAAGGTCTAACCAACTCGGCCACCACGTATATACTCGGCCACTGCGTATATAAATATACGTATATATAAGTAATATAAGTAAATAACATAAATAAATATAACTAGATAGAATGAGACTGTAAAGGCACGCTTTCGTGAAGTCAGTCGGCGCATCATAGTCCATATAAAACGTTTTCCGACATAAAGTTACGATTTGCGAAGTTATTGCGGGTCTTTATTCGTATTGCCGACATTTTTATGCGGATTTTGGCTACGGCAAAGCACAGATTTATATGCAGCGACATTTTCTAGGACTTGTGTATTAAAATGTTTAGTTTATGACTGAATTGGTTAAAGGTATTGGATTTTATATTAAATATTGAAGAAGTATTTTTAAAACTTGATAAGAAAAAAAAAGTAAAGGAAAGGTTAAAAGATCGGTTTAGATTTGATAGAGATATGAAGTGAAAAAAACATACGCGTCGAATTGAGAATGTCCTTCTTTAAAGTCGGTTAATATAATAAAATTTGGTAAATCTTTAAATAAAAATATATATTGCTTTATTTGGATATTGTAGATATTACCTGTTTAGATTGGTTTGTAATTTATTTTGACGTGATATAATACGTAATAATAATATGATATATAATAGTGTATAATAGTATGATACGTTGTTTTTGGTATTGAAAATATTTTTTAAAGTATTTAATCACTAAAAACATTTAAAACATCAAAGAACCTCAACAGGAGACTAGGATTCTCTGTGTATTTGGAGAAATTTTAAATATAGTTTACCTATCTTTGTGAATGTTACGTAATGACTAATGATGTTCCTAATAAAATTATGACTTTAATTGAGACCTGAGAGCTGAATTAGGATTTGTGCCTAATTCAGGCTCCAGTCTCTCAAATTTTGTTTCAAATGATATTAATTATAAAAAAAATAAAAAAAACTATCATTACAACACTATTTATTTAAACTTCATAAAGATGTTAAATTTGTTCAACTTAAAAGTAAGTTTCGACAGTTATTACCAAAATACTTTTGTAATTACCCCACAGCTTATTATATGTGAAACCTACCTAATATTACCTTTTTTTTTTAATATGTAGGACAAATTACACATATTGCTCTGGTCACAAACTAAGCTCTAGGCTTGTACTATGTGTACCAGAAGCAACGATATAATACATATTTTATAAACACCCAGACCATGATAAACAGTACAGTACAAAAAAAAACGTACAATATTTTTTTTTGCCATGGGCGGGAATTGAACCCACGACCTCCGGATACAACGCCAAAGACTCAACCACTAGTCTACGGAGGCTGTCAAATATTAACAATGAAACGAAATAATATTAAAATGGAATTAAATAAATGTCCTTGCAGATTTGCATAGCACTGCAGCTTGGCTCCGAGTGCCGTTGCCAAGTGGCACTTAAAGAAAACTTGGACCACGACTGGCTATTCAATGCCAATATCCAACTCAGTTCATAATAGTATTATTTTATTTATTATTGCTTAGTTAGCAAATTCTATTAAAGCTTTATTTTCTTAAAAACTGAATTCTTATTGCAATGCAACGATGTAAATATAAACAGTACAGTATAATTGAATAGAACCAATTAATAAAGTACCTATAGGTTTTTTTTTATAAAATAATAATTATAATAATAAGTAATAATATTTCACACACATAGTAGGTGTGAAATTAATATTTCACACATATAGTATGTGTGAAATGTTATATAATCAAAAACTAAGCTGTAGGCTTGTATTAAGTATACAAAAACAACTATACTAATACATATGGACAACCTCCGTAGACTAGTGGTAGCGCCGTTGGTTTTAAATCCGGAGGTCGTGGGTTTGATTCCCACCCATGGTAAATAAATATTAGTACGTTTTTTCTGTACAGTTTGTCATGGTCTGGGTATTTATAAAATATAATATGTATTATATTATTCTTTCTGGTATACATAGTACAAGCCTAGAGCTTTGTGACCAGAGCAATTTGTGTAAATTGTCCTACATATATTATTAAATATCATATCGTAATTACATTGTTTTTGTCATGAGTTGATATCAAACCCACGATATAGAATGCCATTAGCGTAACCACCATACTACGAAGGCGGTCAAAATAATAACTATAATAGACATTGCACACATAATGCACTAGGGTGCGATTTTCGAATATCAGCGGATGACAAAATATCCCTAAAATGTCAAGTAATCGATTTCTAAAGTTTGTATTTTTGAATCCATCGGGTGATTAAAATATCATGTCTATGATATCAATGACAGATAATGTTCAGTTCCGGTCCACAATTGAGTTTTTATGTTTTGCGTACCAGGACCACCTATCATGTCCAAACAAGAGATTTTTTTTTTTTACAGAGATTTTGTAATTTATTTTTTATTATGGAATAAGCCACTTAGATCTTAAGCGAGATTTTTTTCTATTTGCCATGAGATTTTTGTAGACCTATACCTTTGTAACTTTGTAAATTGGTACGACCTCGCAAAAACAAAAAGTACAGTATGAAAAGTACTTCCTTTAAAAGGAAGTAACCGAGCGTAAATATTTACTTAATAATTACTTCAGCACACAACACAATATTTAATAACTGTAACATAACAAAACATAACATTACCCCTATATTGAAAGCAAATGGTGCGAAATATCTGACCGGAAACGAAAGACGGCCATTGTCTTCCGGCAGCGAATTGAGCGTGGGCTATGGGGGTTGGACCGGAAATGACCTGCGCGCCCTGGCATGTACCTACTGATTAAAACACTGGTACTGTCAGTGGATAGAACATAATTATTTCAAAAATGTGTTTGAATATTAAACTATATATACTATTATAGTCTAATGACTACATAGTTATGTTTTTTTTTATTGGAGCTCGACATGTGACTTTGTATCTACCTGGTGGTGAGCAGACCTACAAAGTCCATAAATGGGTTCAATCAATAATGGTTCTTAAACATTATTGATCGCGCCCACTATGCAGGCTAAATGATGCGATTACGAGAATGCGGGCGACAATGACGAATCGCATTACGATTATATTTTGATATACTCGCTGCCTTATCGTCAATCCAACTAACAATTTCGTAACCGCACCCTGAAAAGAGGCTACCACCTCGACAATAAATCGTTGCAGTAGTCTCATGAAAACCGGTGAACCCACAGACTAAAACCGAAACATGACTAGATTGAGTTATGTTATGTTACAGTTATTAAATATTGAATAGGGTACTTGACTCTTTTTGAAACTCTCTTTATATGATTCTTCATTACGTAATAAGCACACTACATTGATATTTCCGGGATGTCTACTCTATTATTAATAAAAATCAAAGTTAAAGTTTGAATTTCCACAATGGCGCTAAAAACGCTGTTTCGCAGTCTATGTCAAGTGTGACGTCACACGCAAGTAAACAAACAAGCACAGATTAAATAATCTCCTATATATTATACTCTATTTTATTTCATCCACGTGATTTATAATCTGTGTATTGTTTTGTTTACTTGTGTGTGAAGTCACCAGTCATCAACCAATCAAAGATGTTTTTGTTATAAATAAAAATGTAAAAAATATTCAATTTTATTTCGTGTAATCTACAAAAGAGATACATAATTTACTTTAAAATAAAGTGAAATATGTTTTTTTACATTGTCTGATAGGATGACCACAATTTATAGTATTTTTTTAATGTAGTCAAATAGCCTACTGTATGTTGAAGTAATTAGTTAGCAAATTCAGCGACTAAAATCTCTCTGCTAGATAGGCCTATGGGAATAATACGGGTTTTGGTATATAAGTAAACTAGCTGACCCGCGCAACTTTGTCTGCATAACTTAAACCGTTTACGCAGCACACGTAACGGAATCTCTCAAAAGGAACAAATTTTCCCTGTTTTAAAAATATACGTGGTGGCCGAGATGGTTGGACCTTAATTGCACAAGTTGGTATAGTGATACTGGGACCGACAGCTTAACGTGCTCTCTGAGGCACTATATATAGTGGTGTTGTTAAACAAATGTACATATATTTTTAGATTAAAAGCCCATTGGTACACACCGGGGTTTGAACCAGGGACCAAAGTGTTTTTAAGTCTAAGGTCTAACCAACTCGGCCACCATGTATATTACTGCACTACTAAACTACTGCACTTTTAAATACTGAATCCCGCATTTAAATGATACCAAATGGAAAGATCTGCAATAAAAAACCCGCGTCGTAATGCGGTATTGCCTTCGTGCGGTAGAATCCGCCGAAGTAATTAGAAGAAAGTCTGCTACATAAGTTAGGCCATAAAATACTTCCTTCATCAACTTAATGGGCCGGCAGTAGATTCGCACCCTCTTCCTTAGTTCGTAACGGCGTTTTTTTTGGCCTAGTCATTGTTTGGGGAGGTTAATTTAGCTTAAGATCGGAAGCGTGCGTTTGATGCCGTGTTAAACTATGGTAATATATTTATGAGGACTCTATACTTTCATATTTTTATATATTTAAACTCGCGGCCTCTTACCTATGTTTTTATTTATTTTTATAATACAGATAACATTAATAATAATAATATGTAGGACAATTTACACATATTGCTCTGGTCAAAAACTAAGCTATAGGCCTGTACTATGTATTCCAGAAACAACGATATAGTACATATTATATTATATAAACATTTAAAAAAAAATGTCCTTAACTATTGTAAAAAAGTAGTGAAATTCAACTGAAAGAACATGCACATGGCGGAAATTCTTTGTCATGTATATTTTAAACGGAAAAGAATATGTTTTTAAGGTCGGTACATTGAATATTATGGACCACACAACAAATGCTTTACTTATATTATTCTAAGTTGTATCCTCAACTCCACTTTTCACTCAAGGAACGCCTGTCTCTTTCCACCAAATATCAAACCAAGAAAGATTGAAAGAGCCAGACGTTCCTTGGGGGAAAATTGAAATTGAGGATACGGCGGTTGGATATTTTGCCACCATCTAACTTTTAAGAGGGATTAACGAATACGCTTAGAATGCAGAACAATATTGACAAAAAAAAAAGATTAAAATAAAAGTCATTTGACCAGTGTCTATCCTTATGAAATATTTGGAGAGTTTATTGTCCTATAGACTTAACGGTAAGTTATTTATTATATTACATGTATTTTTATATATATTTTTATAAGACCTCAACATGTGACCTTGCATCCACCTGATGTTAAGCAGTATGCAATGTCTAGGAATGATAGCAACAAGCGGATGCATACAGGTGCACCGCTGGTTGCCATCATTATGCCGGCTTAAGATGCCTATTCACTCTTTGTTCAAAGGACTCTAGTTTATAAGAGGAAGGAAACACGCAAGCTACACTAGAGCATTCCACATTTTAATAGTACGGCAGATGTATGAATCGCCAAAACGTTTAGTAGGTATTCTTGGTATATATGTAAGTCAAAAAAAAAAATATACTTGGTTAAACACGTATTTTTTGTGTTCTTAAATTACTATTACATTTAGTTATAGCCATTTTTTTTATATATTTTTATAAGAGCTTAACATGTGACCTCGCATCCACCTGATGTTAAGCAGTATGCAATGTCTAGGAATGATAGCAACAAGCGGATGCATACAGGTGTGCACCTGGTTGCCATCATTATGCCTATTCACGCTTTGTTTAAAGGACTCTAGGTTATAAGAGAAAGGAAACACGCAAGCTGGTAGGGCGTTCCATATTTTAATAGTACGGCAGATATATGAATCGCCAAAACGTTTAGTAGGTATCCGTGATATTTATGTAAGTCAAAAAAAAAAAATTTTTTTTTGTGTTCTAAAAACCATTTTATATAAGTGACACGACTGATGGGCTTATATCCAGTGCTATTTAAAATAAAAATCTAATTAAAAGGAAAGGGTGCAATATTAAGTATGACATCAGATGTCAAGTCCTACATTCAAGCTATCATGGATAATAACTGTAATTCATTATCACCAAAGAAGTGAATACAAATTCCAGTGAACACGTGAAAACGTAAACGTAATTAATTTCGTTGGCCGACTGTACTAATTGCAGCATAAACCTGCAGTTTGTTCCGGTGTCATTTGAGAGCATAACATTTTGCGTTAGAGCACGCAAGAAGTAACTTTGTTGGGTATGATTCAATAATCATACTTAGACTATAACCTTTTCTATTGGTCCTTCGAGCCGGATATAACCAGCAAACTATATATATATAGCAAAAAATATAAATCATTACAGGTGCCTTATTGGGCCCGCCTAGACGCCCTCAGAGTACTCAGCAGAAGGCTTTTATTCGTTGTCGTCACCTTTATTAATCTAAGTCGACACCAAAAAAGTGCTTAGCGTGTCGCAGTATTTATATAGAATCACCCTAGTTCCTAGAAGTTGATCAAATTATACTATAATTAAAATTAGCTTACAAGATACGTGATTGGTGTAATGTCATGTCAAGTAAAAACTCCAACAATCGTGTGTTTTTAGTTGATTTTAATAATAGATTTATTTAATTAATGTTTTATAAACTGAGGCTCTTAAAAATAATAATAATGTCATGGTCTGGGTGTTTATAAAATATAATATGTATTATATTGTTGTACACATAGTACAAGTTAAGAGCTTAGTTTGTGACCAGACCAATATGTATAAATATAATAATAATAATATGTAGGTCAAATTACACATATTGCTCTGGTCACTAACTAAGCTCTAGGCTTGTACTATGTGTACCAGAAGCAACGATATAATACACATTATATTTTATAAACACCCAGACCATGACAAACTACAGAAAAAACCTACATATTATATATGTATTAATATAGTTAAACATAACTAAAAATAATAAATTGTTGAAATTAAGCTAATATTAAATTTTATAAACACGGCCCAGAGTAATAAACAAAACTAACATATTATTATTATATTTATGAAAATAGTCATGTAAGCTATTTTCGTTTGATGCGTCCTCTATCAAGAATTATATTTAAGTGGTTTCGATGTCACTCCTGGGGTGACATTACACGAAAACTTTATGCAAATGTATACATTCTGACGCTAATTACTACACATGCGTGCTTTTTAACAATTTGAAGCTGGTGTGTTCCAAATTTTAAATAAATTGCTTAGTGAACGTGTTTTTCAGTCCGATTTTGTTTGTCTATTTTTAAAAGCAATATAATATGTAATTTGCATAATATTGTGGATTTGTACTATCAGAGACGTGGTCCTTACTATGAACCTCATGAAAAAGCTCACAGCCACACAAAGGGGGATGGAGCGGCGTTTCCTTGTGGGATCGTATTCGAAACTATGAGATCCGCAAAAGGATCTAAGTAACCGACATACCCTCATTCGCAAATCATCAATATGATAAACAATCAACTCATATTTATAATAAAATTAATAAAACACTGAACATATATAGTATGAAATATATAGATTGTAAAAACACCCTTGTAAAATGGCTAATGAGTCTAAATTACAGTCAGACTGAGGATCTTATGCAGTTTATTTCATAAATTGCATAGGTTCCTACTACTGAACTTAAAAAAAAATACCTACCCACTCTGTTTTAAACTATTATTTCACTTTAGCTTAAAAAAATATATAAATAAAAATCAAAAGGAATACCTATTAATAATAATGAAAAAAAAAAAAAAAAAAAGTTATATATATCCACGCATGAATCACCTTTATACATTATAAAACTATGCACGCATTCATACCTACAATCTTTAGGTTTTCAAATAAAAACCCAAACTAGCACACTTTTACAAACGCGCATACACCCGCAATCACACACACCACACAAAATTACACACACCACATACACCACACACACCACATACATCAAATACACCACATTCACCACACACACCACATACATCACACACAATCACATAGGCATATTTTATACACTTTAATGTAATTAAAAATAAACTCTGTTAACAATAATTCTATTGGTTAAGTAATTTTAATGTTTATATTTTTGTACTTGATAAGAAAATCAGCTATGGAAGAGTGAGGTCATTTGACACAAGTGTTAATTTACTTAAAAAATGACCTCAATCACAGTAAAGAAATGTATAATTTGGAAAGAAATAAACATTTTATTTATTTATTATTATTACCCTCCAGAATCGCTAAACTTACGTGGCAGTGGGCAGGCCACATAGCTCGCAGAACGGACGGCTGTTGGGGCATTAAAGTTCTCGAGTGTCGACCGTGTGTTGGAGGACGCAGCAGAGGCAGGCCCCCCACAAGATGGACCGACGACCTGAAAAAGGTCGCGGGAAGCCCATGGCTACAGGCAGCGCAGAACCGGTCGTGGTGGCCATCCTTGGGGGAAGCCTATGGACGCGTGAAAGGCTGGTATGATGATTATGATGTACTATCACGGATGCCTTATGGCCGTCTAGAACAATATATTTATAGTAATAACGAATTCAAACACCGCGACGAGTTGGCTACTTGTTCAGCGTAGACTGGAAATCAAACTCCAGTGCTGGGCCATCTAGGCGGTCTCGGATGGCGTAAGGTAGCCGAGATGGATATATATTATAAGTTTTAATATATAAAATATTATTAAAATAATATGAATTAGGATTTCCATCAGGCGAATAAATAAATCAAACCTTATCAGAAGGGTGCAGAATCATAATTTTTGGATTCCAATAAAACGTCAGAAAGATATACAGCAAAAATGGCGTCATAAAGACATTGTAGTTAGCCATCGGAAGGTCATCCACGCGGAATACCGATAACGGAGCGTTGGGGTGGGCGTGAATGCGATGCAACAAAATACGCTTATAAATTGAAAAAAAAAAAGGTAAATATATTTGCTCTCCATGGTTTCGCACAAAAATAAAACTTTTTTAAAATGCATTTGTGGTCTAAACATTGGTATTATTTAGGGTATAAAATACTTTCGAAAAAATAAAGGTTATTAGTTAATATTTACTCGGTTCAGGATTAAAAGTTGCTTATGAAAATATATGCGAATTATTTTGTTTGTTTGCGCGAACTTACCCCCACTATTCCCAAAATGTGTTCAAAGCTTGCTAATATCTAATGAAGAAACTTATATATTAAAAAAAAAGAAAAACTTTATTTTCGCTTACAACACAATTACATAGATATAATATATTCAAATATAATTACAAACATTAACATATTTTTTTTTTACCAGGAGTGTGTTGCGTGGCGACTAAAAGGTAATCAGCTCAGTATAAGCTACATCGTTCTAGGATGAAGCACTGATTTTCAGCTGACGCCTGTGTTAGAGTAACTAAAAAAAATAATAGTAAAACTAAATTTGCTTTTAATTGGTGTGGTTTTTTAATAGTATTTCTGTCATACTTTGACTTACCGTTCTAGCCGTTCTAGTTAACTTTTCATTTCCTTATTATTGTATCAGTTGACGTGTTTACCTGAAAACAAACAAAGTGGTAAAGTTAGTTAATTAAAAAACAACAAAGAAACTTGTAATACGTACCATTACGGGTGCCCGAGACCGCATTAACGGTGCTAAGGTAGCAAACGGAGGAGTATTATACATTAATTAAACCACCTTTTCATAATTGACAAGCAGGTTGCGATATTTGTATAGACTTATAAAAAGTTTCAGAAATACTGAAACTGGGACCGAGAGCTTAACGTGCTCTATCAAAGTGTGTTTGTTATTTGCTTTACCATCATGTAGATACAAAGTCACACGCTTAAAAAAGAATTCTTAAATGTGTACAAAAAAATTACTTCCATTATACCAATCAGCAAAAATTTAGATTTAACAATATAACACCTGCGGCTATCTAATAAAGAACATATTTGGTAACAAAAAAGCCTTGGGGAGAAAAAGGGGCTCCAAGATATTGTTTTTATCTAATTCCCATAATATGAAGTACATGCCAAACTTTCTGATATGAAGTCGGGATATGCCCCCGTTGAGCTTTATGCTGAAATCGTAAGATTTTCGAGGGTAAATGTTTTTTTTCCTTCAGGCAGTTTAGGGGTGAATTTAAGGGATTTCTGGTGAATTCTATTTTGAAGTTTAGTTGTTTAACTGAACGTTTATGGCAGTAATAAATCTGAAGGAGTTTACTGTAATTTAGAACATTATTGAATTTTGTTTTGTTCTTCTTGAACTAAAATTAGTAAGTAAATAATGTCATTATTCTGTGTTTCTGGTACACATAGTACAAGCCTAGAGCTTAGTTTGTGACCAGGGCAATATGTGTAAATTGTGTTAAAAAAAAAAAACTCTCCTCCTAAAAAAAACTCTCCTCCTAAAAAAAAACTCTCCTCCTAAATAATTTAGGTGTTATTCTATATTAGTAATTCGAACGAGAAGATAAACTTGATTATTTATCTAATTTAATATTAATACCTATTTTTTTATTATACATATAAAATTTATTTTGCAGCATATCTACCACCACAATTTTAGGCTTTAATCTTTTATATAAAAAAATAAGCTGTTTTTTTTATCTTAGTCTCTCATGTAATCCCAGTATCCCAGTATAAATCATATTCACTTCAAAAGTGATAGAAAAAAAAATAGACTGATAAATAATAAAAAAAAAAATTTGTACCTACTTGACAAGTTAAAACACTGAACTAAAGTAACTAATATAATATACGGTACTTATTTAATATTAAAATAAAATTGTTGACACAATAGTAGGTATAATAATAAAACGAATACAACAAAGGCGAGAAAATAAGGCTTTGAAACAATGCGCGATTCAGACTCCGTTAGTTAAACAACCTTAGATCGTCGGATGCAACTACCTTATAATTTGTGGAGACCGCAAATATATAAAAAAATCGGCGAGATTGAAAGAACTATATACTTTCGGTAGGTATGTTATTTTTGATTAATATTAAATATTAATACATATATACATATCATCACGGGTGCCTTAAGGCGCCCGAGACCGCCTGGACGACCCAGCGGAGGGGTTTTTAAATCCCACCATGAGTCTACACCGAACAAGTGGCTAGCTCGTCGCGATGTTTTGAATAGACTCAATAACCCATCTATAAACAGTTTCACAAGTTGGTATAGTGAAAATATTAATAAGAATAACAAAATAAAATCGAATTGAAGCCAAAAGGTACTGCATAAAAGGATGGATAATATACGGAAATACAAATCATAAATATTCATCTGTCTTGCTCACACTCATTCAAATCTACATATAGAAAAGAAAAGTTAAATAACTACCTTTTGTTTCTTTTAATTTTCGAACGAAATGCATTGTATCCGGAGGTCGTGGTTTCATTTCCACTTATGGCAAAAAGTATTTCTTGTCATTTTGCCATGGTCTGGGCATTTATAAAATATAATATCTATTAGTATAGTTGTTTCTGGTACACATAGTATAAGTCTAGCTAGAGCTTAGTTTGTGACCAGGCCAATACGTGTAAATATATATATATATATATATGAGGCGCTTCTGTAGCATATTTCTGCCAAACTAAAAGACAAATTTTTAGTTCCAGATTTAGACGCAAGACTTGAGTGGTGGCCGTTACTCTACATATATTATGGCGGGCTCTATGGGTAAACTTTAAAGGAACTTGTACATCTGGAAGCAACTTTGCAAGAGACAGTAGTCGTCTGGCGAATAGCGCAGACTTCTCAAGAGTTCTTCACAATTATATTTCATGAGCTTTTTAATACAAGTTTTTTTGTCAGAAGCGCAGTGTGGGGTATTTTTTGTTACAAAGGCCAGGAAGCTTAAGTTATTTATGGTTTTTACTGTATTATGAATTCTTTGTTATATTTGCTGAGTGTTCTTTTATTAACAATTCGAAAAAAATACGAAAACTCAAAACTACGGAGGGTATCGATGTTGTTTAATTTTTTTCTCCAAAACTTTTGGTAGATAAAAGATTATAATAATATTAGCTTCCTGACTTATTCTTCTATTATTTTCAAAAGTCAAAACTATTCTTTATGTACGTAGTAATTTTTTTTCAAAAGTCAAAACTTCCAAATTTAAACTCAAACGGATGAGTAGTAATTTAATGCTGACAGACAGACACCAAGAGATCTCTTAAAAAAAACCCTTTTCAATTTCACAAACAACTTCAGCAAATATCAAATATTCTTTTAATATAAGAAAAGAAGCAATCGTCTGGGTATTTCGTCGAGAATGACAGACAGACATAAGGGGGACCTGTCTCGTGGTTCTTGCTTACATTTATTATTAAAATGAGATACCGATCGCATCGAATACTCTATCTCATCGTGTCTCGGGTCTGAGATGGGTTTTGTTCAATTACGCTAGTAGATACGTAACTATGTCTGAGACGGTTTTTGCTCAATTACGCTAGTGGGTACGTAACTATGTATGAGACGGTTTTTCTTCAATTACGCAAGTAGGTACGTAACTATGTCTGAGACGGTTTTTGCTCAATTACGCTAGTGGGTACGTAACTATGTCTGAGACGGTTTTTCTTCAATTACGCAAGTAGGTACGTAACTATGTCTGAGACGGTTTTTGCTCAATTACGCTAGTGGGTACGTAACTATGTCTGAGACGGTTTTTCTTCAATTACGCAAGTAGGTACGTAACTATGTCTGAGACGGTTTTTCTTCAATTACGCAAGTAGGTACGTAACTATGTTTGAGACGGTTTTTGTTCTATTACGCTAGTAGGTAAGTAACTAGCGTAATTTAAGAAACAATATTATATTAATATATTATATATATATAATGATCTATACGCCTTTGTCTATATTGCTACTGGCTTGCAAAGGCGTAAAGATCAAAAATAAAAGTAAAAAAAAAATCTATATAAAACAAGGCGAATCAAAATAATCAATAATTACATTACAATGGTAAATTATATAATGGTGTCAGTGAAAATATAATTAATATGATCTAAGCTCTTGTTTAAAAGCTTATAACGAAGTAACATCAAGGAAATTAATTGCCAAAGCGACTTCGACTGACTACGGCGTAGTCACGGCGTAGCATGTGGGTAATGAACCAATACAGCCGAGCTACTTGTTCGCTGCAATATGCCTGACTTATACATACGTAAATAGACAATGAAATGAGAAAAATCGCGGAGTTTTCCGTTGTTTTTTTTTTTTCGCAAAAACGTTTTTTTTTGTAATTATATTATGTTTTGTTTCTTAATTAACCACAATTCCTAAATTTTATAATATATTATAAAATGTAGGAATTGAATATTAAATATATAAACTCCAGAGATAAGGAGGGGGAGGGGAATAGTCTTTTTTCGTCATATTTAATTTAAACTAAAAACAAATTGAATTAGTTTTGAAATAAGCAACAATTTTTTAAAGTTTATTTAGACCTATTTATCGCAACTATTCTTTTTAATTTATATCTCTATATATTTAATGTGGGGGTTAATAAGATCTATAATAATTCTTAATTTTAAGTAAATATGACCAGTAGTTCTTGAGATATTTAATTCAGACCGACAGGATTAATTTTATGATAGTTTTCAGAACATTATAAACGGTTAAGGACACAGCATTTTCAATCGCGAAGTCTGCGTTTTCCATACAAAATGAGCTTTTGTATTTCCAATATTACTCGACTACTGTTTGTCACAGAATTAAAATACTATTTTTGTCGATCATTGTATTCTAAACGACTGCAAAGCCATTTAACACGAACATTAAACATATATATATATATACGTGGTGGCCTAGTTGGTTAGACCTTGGACTTAAAAACACTTAGGTCCCTGGTTCGAATCCCGGTGTGTACCAATGAGTTTTTAATTAAAAAAATTATGTACATTTGTTTGACAACACCACTATAGTGCCTCGGAGAGCACGTTAAGCTGTCGGTCCCGGTTTCACTATACCAACTTGTGAAACTGTTTATAGATGGGTTATTGAGTCTATTCAAACATCGCAACGAGCTAGCCACTTGTTCGGTGTAGACTCATACCATCGGCTACGACGAGGTGGGATTAAAACCCCTCCGCTGGGTACCCTGGGGCCGTCTAGGCGGTCTCGGGCGCCTTATAGCACCCGTGATGATACATTAAAAAAAAGTTAATAAATTAAGAGATGAGATAGAGTAAAAGAAAACTATGTCAAATTCTTTTAGATATATCAATTTAAAACTCAACTATTATATCTTAAAAACGAGAGTGAAGTGTAATTCATATGATCTAAGCATGTTTGTAAGCTTACTTATTAAGTAGCAGCCGGGAAATCAGCGAAGCGAGTGCTTATACCGACTACGGGCGGCGTAGTCACGGCGTAGCATGGCGGGTAACGAACCAATACCGGTACTCGCTCACTGTAATACGCGTAACTTCGAAATAATTCGCCTCTTACATCGTGTATGATGGATATATTATGTATGTGCATATTTTATAATATATATTTATCTAAGAAAATACGGATAATATATAAAATACCTTAATATATTTTGTTATGAAGTCGCTTTTTTTGATGTAGGTACAGACAAAGAAAGCTTTGTTTATTATTTTTTATATTATTTAATGTAGGCAATATTCAACAATTAATATGTTACGTACATATATGTACTATCACAGATGCCTTACGGTACTCGAAACCGCCTAGACGGCCTCAGGGTACCCAGTGTCTGGGTATTATTCCCACACCATAGTAAAAGATGGTTTTCGAATTCTACACCCGAACAAGTGGTCAGCTCGTCGCGGTGACTGGATAGACTCAATAACCTATGTATAAACAGTTTCACTAGTTGGTATAGTGATACTGGGACCGTCAGCTTAAAGGGAATTTTTGAGGCACTGTTGTCAAAATGAACATATTTTTTTTTAAATTAAAAACCTAATGGTACATATAAATTTGAACCTGGTACTTAAAAATGATAGAGTTTTTAACTTGGCCATTACGTAGGTAGGTACCTATATCTATAATAATAATAATTTCTCGTAATACAATTTAAAAATAACCAACTAGACATTAACATCTTTTCAATCTTGCTATAGGTAATGAAGTTGGGAGGCATCCATTCATTAAAAGTCCCATGACCCCATAAATCTAATAGGGATCGGTTCTTATTGAATCTCGCTCGACACAGATTCGGATTTATTCGGGCATAATCGGTCCTCTCCCTTGGGTGGACTAAATCCAAGAATTCCTTCATTGGCGTCGCTCAAAAGATCCCAAATTTGCATGTGAACTGTCATAATGAGGGGACAGCGGCGAATTTTGGGTCCGATCTTCTTTTTTTTGTAGATAATATCTAAATTTAGTTGGTGATGAAAAGTTGTGAATTATTATGAAATGCTTGTTTAATACCCATCTTTACCTAATACAATTGAAAAGTAATACGAAAGGAAAAAGTTCGTGAAATTTTTTTTGAGTACTTTTAGAAATGTTTGGGTTTTATTGTTGATTTTTCTTGAGGGTGGTTCATTCAAATTGGGTATTTGAAAAAGGAAGATATTCGAAGCTTCCCTATTTAGGGTTTAGCACGCAGTAGCAGTTGAAGCATAAAATTAATCGTGTTTAGCTTAAAAAACTCCCTTCCTTTAGAAATTAATCTGCGGTTTAAAATCATATTTATTTAATGTTGATTTAAAACCCTGAATTATATTTTGGGAGTTTATATTAAAAGTCATAGTTTAGATATTTCTATATAAAGAAGGAGTTTGTATTAGTATGAAATTATAATGTAATATAATATAATATACGTGGTGGCCTAGTTGGTTAGACCTTGGACTTAAAAACGCTTAGGTCCCTGGTTCGAATCCCGGTGTGTACCAATGAGTTTTTAATTAAAAAAATTATGTACATTTGTTTGACAACACCACTATAGTGCCTCAGAGAGCACGTTAAGCTGTCGGTCCCGGTTTCACTATACCAACATGTGAAACTGTTTATAGATGGGTTATTGTGTTTATTCAAAACATCGCGACGAGCTTAGCCACTTCGGTGTAGACTCATACCATCGGCTACAACGAGGTGGGATTAAAACCCCTCCGCTGGGTACCCTGGGGCCGTCTAGGTAGTCTCGGGCGCCGTAAGGCACCCGTGATGATATATATATATAAAGTAATAAATCTATACATTTATTTGTTTAAAAAAAATAGCGAGATGGACTCTAAATATAGAACAATAATATATTATTTTTAGAATTTGTGGCTGTCTATCTGTCTGTTTGTTTGTTGGGGCATCACTTAAAAACTACTGGACTGATTTATATGCCGTCTTTTTTAATAAATAGCTATTAGCTCTGTGGGTAAATTAAGATATGTTCTATATCGATATACATATAGGAATTTCAGATATATAGGGTGTTTGGGTTTTAAGAGTTTCTTATGAAAAGTTTTAAATACACCCTATAATATAAATAAATGTTCTATGAAGAAATGTTTGATATATTTAAGTGACATAGAACTATTGTTCTTTGTTGTGCAACTCTACGACACGTAGAACTATTAAATTTATAGCTTGTTTCTATATATAAGCATTTTTACTAAACTATATATTGTTGAAATGGAACGTTTTCATAATTAATTTAAAAAAAAAACTCATCATCATAAACATTAAAAGAAGTTTTTCTTTTAATGTTTATGATTTTCCGATATTAAGAAATGGTTTAAGGCGGTGCCCATCACGCACTCAAGCCGGTCCCACTTAAGGCGCGGTCGTACTTAACGCTACGCTATCTCGATCATCCGACCAACCGTTAAATACAGGATGTAATTCGGATGGGAGGCCCTTCAAGTGCTGCGTGCCTAAGTGTGTACAGGCGAAGATTAAATATATAGAAGAAAAAAAAAATCTTAAAATTTTTACTAATATAATTTTAAAAGCTTATAAGATAGGCGAAATATAATATATAGATTTTATTTTTATTAGAGCACGGCATATGACTTGTATTATACAAAGTCCATGAATGGGTTCCTATTGTTTAACAATATTGGTCGACCTCACTATGCCGACCGTTGGAAATGGGCGGACGCAAAGATATATATAAGATTTGTCATTTAAACTTAAATAATACCTAGCATGTACTTACTACTAACACAAATATATAGTTTTTGTATCTAAGTAAAAACGAATTAATTTATATAAGGAATACAGACAGCTAATAATATAATAAATATAATAAAATAAAATAGGTGAAAATTAGGAAAACCTATTATAACTAAGCAAATGTTCTAAACCGATAAATAAACTTTAATTGTTATTTCTATGCTTATTATGAAAAATTAAATAGTTACACAGTATTGTGCTCTTAATAGGACCTAAATTAATAACACGATATTGGTAATAATAATTAATAATAATTTAAATAGGTAAGTCCAAATCCACAAATAATTTATTACTTAAAGTTTATTTATTTGCAATATAGTTATTATTATAAAATAAAAATATAAACGGTTAACTTTATAAAAAAAATAACAAATAAACTTTTGTTAATATTCACTTTGACTGTACTTTAATCTTAAGCTTTATAGACAAGCAAGGCTTAAAGATGCGGAAGAAAATATATCTACCCTACACACATAATTACCGTAAATATATGTGCCTTTAAGATACCCCATCGTTATGTACACGTAGAGCATCTCGTACTAAGTGAGTCCATTAGACGGAGATAAAAGGTACATTTTCGGATATAAAAATCTATGTTCTTAAAAACATGATTAATAATTAAACTAGCTTTTATGGATAACGTTTATACTTTACTAGATGACCCGCGTAACTTCGTCTGCGTAACTTTAACCGTTTACGCAACGCCCGCAACGGAACGTGGTGGCCGAGTTGGTTAGCCTTGGACTTAAAAACACTTAGGTCCCTGGTTCCCGGTGTGTACCAATGATTTTTAATAAAAAAAATTATGTACATTTGTTTGACAACACCACTATAGTTCCTCGGAGAGCACGTTAAGCGGTCGGTCCCTATTTCACTATATCATCAATATATATAAACTCATATCATATCAGGTTTCAATATATAAACTCATATCATCGCTACGACGAGGTGGGATTAAAAACCCCTCCGCTGGGTAACCTGGGACCGTCTAGGCAGTCTCGGGCGCTGTAAGGCACCCGTGATGATATATATGTATATATATATATAAATGGGTTATCCAACACTAAACTCAAGGCACTTACTTCTCTCACATAACACACACACTTGCTAACGCTTACACACCCATTCAGACGCACACACTTATTCAGACACTCGCTCATCCACACTTACACGCTCACCCACATACTCTCACACAGCACACTTTTGAGCTGTTTTCTTTTTCATTTTCTTTAACTGTTTATTGTTTAAATTGTATATAAACTATATTTAAGAAGAGCGAAGCCAGCTGACACAGGTATTATACACTTAAAAGTTGGCTCCAACCTTATAAATAAGTTATATTGAAAATTGTAAAGGAAATAAATTATTTTTATTTATTTATTATTTATTTATTTTTTTAATTCGCAAACAGTTATTCCTGAGATTGCCACGTTCAACCAAACAAACTCTTTAGCTTTATAATTTTAGTATAGATTAAATTGTATATTACCCCTGGTGAGGCCGCCAACACTCAACGCCTCACGGCCTCAGGGTACCCAGCATCTTGTTTGCATTCGTCGCTGGTGGTTATGATTAAATTCGCCTATGTACAATTTTATTTTGTAATTTTGTGCAATAAAATATTTTAAATAAATAAATAAATGATATCTCAGAATCATTCACAATTTAGGTTAGGTTTAAACATATATTTATGTTTAAACTTAAATTATGCCGCGCGACAACTGTGAGGATTAATTATTTTTTAGGTAAGTATTTTTATTTATTATTATTATTTTTAATAGGTAATTTAATTTATTTGTGTTTTTTTTAAATGTTTTATTAATTAATAAATATTCAATGTTTTTATTTTACCATATTATTTATGTAGTTTTATATTTGAGCAATTAGGTAGTTATATTTATAACTGTATGTAGTTTATGTATTTTGGTTTTTATTTACATCTGTGCACCCTATATTACAATTTTCACTCTCGTAAAGGTTAGGTACTAGATAATGTCTAAGGCATTAACCTCGCCTTTGTATAAACCTTTTAGTACAATAAAGAATTTAAAAAAAAAATCTACAGCGAAGAAATGGCGAGCTTACGCGATTTTTATACAGTGATATTTTTTTGTGATTTTTAGTGGGTTCGATTCCCGATTGTGGCAAGCATATTCTCAAAAATCTTTAAATGCGTTTTTACTTATTTTTGAAAGCCAATGTTCATTGATCAATGATATTTGTCATCATTAATATTTAGGCTATATGTAGGTATACAGTATAGATTTCATAATATTTCATAAATAAATTAAATATAATATAACATTAAAATGATAATATTAAATGTCACCAATATGAGTTATGTTAGTGCTTTTTTAATGAAAAAAAGTAAATATATGAATTTTACTATTTGGCCAAACTTAAGTAAAAATTTATACTAATTCCAACTAATAAGGAAGCGAGAATCGTAGTAAAATACGACCAACATTACGGAAAGACGTAATTTCTAATTGAAAGTGGCACTAATTGTAAGTAATATAGTCGACTAAAGTTAGATATGAGCACTAACCGGCTAGTTAGTCGACGTACGAACAGCTCTAGCTGGTATAAAATAATAGAGACCGAATTTCTTATATTTACATAAAAAAGCGAGCTAGTCATGTTTCGGTTTTAGTCTGTGGTTTTACCGGTTTTAAGGAGACTGCAGCATGGGTATCTTGTCGAGGTGGTTTAGCAAGCGGTTACTATATGGGCAGTTGATGACGATAAAGCAGAGACTCGTAATGCAATTCGTCTTTCTTGCCGCCCATTGCGTAACCGCATCAATGCTCTTTTTATTTATGAGAGCTCGGCGTGTGATTTCACATCTACCTGATGAAAAGCAGTATGAAGGTCCAAGAACAAATGCAACCAACAATTACGAGCTATGTAACCGTTGATTATGCCGGCTTAAGATGCGTATACATGCTTCGTTTAAAGGACTCGAGATTATAAGAAGAAGAAAATACGCAAGCAGGTAGAGCATTCCACATTTTAATAGTGCGAGTGCGACAGATATACGAATCACCATTTTTTTTGGTGCGGGTTTGTATATCTGCCACAGTATGTGCATGCATTTTATTACCTATTTGTGAAGTCCTATATGGGAAAGGATTATTTCATTTCTTTTAAACAACAATGTAAATTATTATTTGTTCAAATTAGTTCATCAAATTAGTATCAAGTGATCCTAGAGCGTTTTCTTTCAGAAAGTTAGCTTAACTATACAGAGAAGAAACGCCGTCAGTATCCAGCTAATTACGCCGTACAACGTTAAGCTAAACTTTAACCAAAATGACGTAGTTGTCTGTCAATTTCAGGTTTACATTATGTCAGAACTGCATCATTTCGATTAAAGTTTAGCTTAGCGTTGTGCACGTAATCACCCCTGGTGGGCAATTCTCGCGCTTTCGACATTCATCTCGATTCGAGATTTTTAAATGAAAAATGACTAAATATGTCATTTTTCGTTCAATATTTATATATTTTTTATTTATTAATTAATATTTATTATTTATTTCGTTTAAAGTTCGATATTTTTGAACGATAAATGGCATATCTATGCCGGACGGCACAAATTTATATTCTGTTTTTATTATATAGGTTTATTTACATAGGTATTTATATATTTTATTATTTATTAAGTAGTTTTAGTTTACAGTTTGATATTGTGTAAATATTTTTAGCTTATTAATTTATTGTTTTACAGTTTACTTTATTTAAAAAAAAGCATTATTATATTAGTAAAGATAACTAATGATAGCGAAATTGTAAAAAAAACAAAATCTAAAATCGACTATCTAACGAATTGTCTAATATGATCGTGACCGCCATATTGTATTCCCACTTCTTTAACAATAATAGGTTATAATAATGTTGGTTCTCACGTTGTCTTGGAGCACCTCCCTATTATTTATATGTATTCATGATTCTATCACAGTTTTGGAGCTCTATGGTCTGGATAGATAGAGAATGAAGCCAAACGTTCGTTTTAATTGTTACTGTTGCATTATTATTATTATTATGGAAGTTTGGCGACAATTGTATGGAAACTGGCAAAGTTTTAGCATAGTTTCATCCTCTTAGGTATTATTTTATTAGTATTATCACTTAATTCCGTTAAATATATTTTGTCATAAAAATAAGGTTAGGATTTAGTTTTTCACCTTTGACTATTAACTTTCCATAATATTTAGTAATGATATTACTAAGATGCAAACCTTGTAAGGTTTACTTGGCTTGTTCTGCATTTATTATATTACTAACTTTGTTGGTCCGGTTTATAGTAAAACACATGTCTGATAGTTTTACAGACAGATACTACTTACAAAGTTTTATTGTTGCCATAATACCCTGTATTATTGTTCCTTCATCTAATGTAATAATAAATAAAAAATAAAAGAAATTTTGGATAATATTATTAATTAATATGTAGGACAGTTTACACATATTGCTCTGGTCACAAACTGAGTTATTGGGCTTGTACTATGTATACCAGAAACCATGATATAATACATATTATAAACACCCAGGCCATGACAAACTGTACAGAAAAACGTAATATTTTTTGCAATGGCTAGGAATCGAACTCACGGCCTCCGGATACAATGGACAAAGGTGCAACCACTAGTCTACGAAGACAGTACAACATGTGACGCTTAGTTTAGCTTTTTTATAAGAAAAGCCTCATTTAATTTTTGCCCCATTTTTCCATATTCAATATATTCATTTACACATTCTAAAATGGTGAAACATCTATCAATTTATTAGATTAAGTGTTTGTAGCACCATCCAATGTCGAGATATTAACTTTCTAAAAAAAACATTTACCCCTTCTTTTCACCCCCTTGGGATTAAAATTTTGGAAAATAGTGGGCCCCTACAATACAAAGATGGAAACTAATTTTAGTACTTCATATTCCTAGCTACAGTGACGACACGCTCTTATATAGTGGATGTTTTTGTCACGGTGATATTTTTTATTATTGTGTTCTATGACGAAAATAATGAAACACGTATTTTTTCCTTTGTAGAACAAAAATGATCTACAAATCACGAACTTTCATACTAAACTCACGAATTAAAACCTAACACTTGTCTAATTGTGTTTTGCTTGTTAGATACGAAGACTTATGTATTTGTAGGAGTAATTTTAAGCATATAGACGTTTGTTCGTATAATAATTTATTTTCGGACTTTTTTTTTAAATGGTACTGGAGGCATCAAAAAAATACTTATTGAAAAATCTACTGGGGAAATTACTTATTGAAAAAATCAGGTGAACGACGTGTACAACGAATTGGGCTAGAAATTCAAAGGGGCAACGCTGCTGGAGTTCGGAACTTTACAAATTTTTTTATTTAATTTAGATTATAGTTTTTTTTATATTTGTTATACTATAGTTTTTCTTTAATGTTCTTAAATAAAATATTATCATTGTTATCAAAACACCCAGTATAGAGAAAATCAAGACAATTTTATAAGAACTTTTACTATAGCCATGTCAAAGCAAAAACAAATAATTATAAAATGAATATAACTCTGTCATATAAAAAAAACTGTTCCATAAGTCTAGTAGATACTGAACGAATTTATTAAACAGCTTATTTTTTTTGCAATTCCAAGAGTTATTGTTCATAGGGTTTTTATTATATCCAGTATAAAAAAAACTCTATCAACTGTCTGAACCAAAGCACAGTCATGACATAAATCTGGACGCGTTCAAATTAATTCATTTTGGTAGTGCTGCCGGGAGGGGTCACGTTCGGCTCATAGCGTACGTGTGATCGCTGCCAGACGACTTGGCGATGGTCTATGAATGTCAGCCGCTCTCAGAGACCTGTGAAACATTAACTATCAATCTCAAGATTTTATATCAACAGGCAGTTTATCTTGTAGAGCTATCATTAATGAATATAATATTAATGAATAAATAAATACGTGGTGGCCAAGTTGATTATGTCTTAGACTTAAAAACACTTAGGTCCGTGGTTCAAACCCCGGTGTGTTCTAATGATTTTTTCAAAAATATTTTTTAATACATTTGTTTAACAACACCACTATACTGCACGAATACTTGGTTCCTATTTTAATAAGATTTGATGCTCATATTGCATTTTACTTCCTGATACAAATTTTGTTATAATGTTTTATACCCATTTTGCTACGATAAATTTAAGGTGAGATAAAATAAGTATATGATACGCTTTTTATATATACTCTGTGACGTTGCATATTACCACTTAATATAAACAATAAAAAGAATAAATAAATATACTATAAATTACATTTTAAATTATATATAATACCTTAATTCTATAAGAATAAAAAATCACCATCATCAATTAAAATAGTAAATGAACTGAATGATAACATTGATTGTAACGTCACTAGTTTCATGACACAGCACTAATCGGTGACAGGAATTTTGTCTTAACCTCCATAGAAAAATGACAAAAGCAAAAATCTTGGTACCCTCCGAACGAATTAAGAATTCGTCCTAAATTATCTCATATAGAAATTGTTAAATATTAAATCTAATTTCATTTAATTGATATTATAAGTTTTCTAAAATAAATTTCTAGTTTAGTGTAACCCCGTGTATTTGGGTAAGTTATGCAATTTAATTTAATGAACAAAACCTATTATATCTGTAAATATAAATCATATAGGTTTTGCTTATTATTTAAGCTTGGTATTTAGTAGGTAAATGCTTTTATGTTTAAATCATTATAAAAGAAAATTCTTATTCACCACTTCATAGTAATATAGTTTAGTGCATGGTAGTTTGTAAGCTAGTTAAGTATATATTTTATTGTAGTTATTTTAATGTTCCATTTCCAATGTATTATTAATAAATAAGTATTCAGTATACTTAAAAAAAATAAACTTTTGGAAACACATTTGTCCGGAAACAGATCAGTGGGTGTCTGGATAAAATGAGTGTCCTAGTAATATTCATTTTTTTTATTAACATGTTTTACAAAGTATAGCTGTATTATTTTATGTTACTTTTTTGATTAAAATAATATACATTGTTTATGTAGGTATATTATTTTGGTCCTGAAGTTTTCAAGCTTTTTGTAAAGTGCTTCTGTTCTTATAATTGCTTTGACTGCCACATCATTGAACGCTTTTTAGTGCATTATTCACCACCGCTACTCATTGCCCATATCCCATGCATAAAAAACAGATGTTGCAGTCAAAATGAAAAATTGGTATTTTTTGCAAATGTCCAATAACTTTCAGGGTCCAAAAAACCGGGCAAAAGGTGAAACATATTCTTCACCTCACTGCATGGTCTGGAGCGAATATAAAAAGAAGAAGTTACTACTACCACCCTCACCTGGACGCTAAATAAGGAGAGTGCGGTATATATAATGCAGAATGGTTATAATTTGATCCTGACTATCAATGTAGAACCTGCACCCTAAATATATATACCTGTATAAAAATTTTGTTGATGTTTTTTTTCTTTATGTACCTACAAAATAAAAATAAAATAAAAAAACATCACAATGGCGCCCAACAATGGTTCAGGATCGAGTTATAATATTTTCTAAAGCTATTTAGTTTTCTTTGGTGTTGGTAAATTTTTTTAACCACCCTTTTTTACATTATTCCAATATATAGCGAAATATATTAAACAAAAAAAAAAAAAAAAAAAAAAAAAAAACTATATATTGTTATATATGTATATTATAACAGAATAACACTCTTGTGCTTGAATAATTTATATTATCATGGTAGCTGCATTTTAACTTAGAAAGTATATTGTACTGTATTATTGCATAACTTACCTAAACTATACTTTTGAACTTTATTAATAATGTCGGGCCAGATAAAATTCCTTTCACTACAAAAAGACGAACTTATATATGAAGTAGCCCTTCGAGCTGGTACGCCAGCAGATAATGTATCGGAGTTGAGAAAGCAGATTATAAAACTTGCTCAAGGTCAACCATCTGAAGACATATTAGAATCCCACCTCGAACCATCAGACGACCTAAAAGGTGTTAAGGAAAGTCTTCTAAAATCCCAAAGTAATTTACAGTCTCTTAAAGCTAAGTATGATAAAAAATTATATTCTCGTACGGAAAACTTATTGCACCATATTTCATACAGACTTTGTCGTATAAATCCAATAAATGAAGAACATACTGATAACCTTAAACAATTAACACATTACCACCAAACCCAGTATTTAGAGTTAACACATTTATCCTCCCAACTAAATTCAAATCTTACTCCGGCCAGTGATACTGAAACGGAAATACCTTCTACAAGTATCTTAGTAAATTGTAACCAAAGTTTTTCATCTGAAATTACTAAATTGAAATATGATGGAAAAAGTTGTGTCCGATCTTTTATTCAAAAAGTTGATGAATTTATTGAAGCTCGAAATATAAACTCTAATAAAATTATTTCATTCGCTACGGATATATTTACTGATGATGCACTGCACTGGTACCGCAGTATAAAAAAATCTATAAAATCTTGGAATGAATTAGCATTTTTGCTTAAGCAGGATTTCGGACAATTTGATTTTGACTACCGTTTTCTATCAGAAATTAGAGCTAGAACCCAGGGAGAATACGAAAATATTACAGTTTATCTAGCAATAATGCAGGGCATGTTCTCGCGGTTGTCAAAACTAATTTCAGAAGAAGATAAACTTGAGATAATTTTGCATAATATTAGACCATGCTACGCAACTGTATTAGCAACTTCTCCTGAAATAAAAACAATTAATAACTTATCATCTCTTTGTCGTAATTATGAACATTTTCAGTCACGACTTTTACAATTCAGAGAACCTCCGAAAATTACAAGTGATACTTTGGCGCCAGAATTTGCTTATAAATACTCATCTACAACTAATAAAACATTTTTGACTAACAAAAACCCAAATTTTTTAAATAACATTGAGTCAATTAATGTTGCACCAATAAACAGCGGAGTCAATCCAGCGCCTCGCACATTTAAGTATTATAGTAAGTTTTGCCCAAGATGTCGCACTAATGATCACTCACTAAAACAATGTAAAATGCCTAAAGATCCCGTCTGTTTTAAATGCGGAAAGAAAGATGTCACCTACACTAATTGTCCTCAATGTAACAATAAACCTGAAACTACAACAGCTAATGTTGCCGAGGACTCTATTGCTAATGCTAATCATAATTCAAAAAACTAATAAAATTTGATTGTAGTAATGGTAAGTATTCTAAAAACAACGAATGGAATGAATGGTTATCTTATATCAATTTTTTTTTTAATACTTGTAATGTTGCTACAATCACAAATTCTAAACCCCTAGATGATCCTAGACCATATTTAAAAATTAGTATTAATAACTATGAACATTTAAGTATGTATGGTTTGTTAGATTCTGGTTCTGTGGTGACTATTTTAGGAAACAACTCACACAAATATTTTTTAAATTACAATTTTGTAATCTATAATGATCATACAATTAATATTGTTGCCGCAGGCGGACAAACAATCATTTCTTCTGGTTATATGTTATTACCTATAGTCTTTAATGGTTTGTTACACTTAATCAAGGCACATGTTGTACCTGAAATTAATACCTCTCTTATTCTTGGCGTAGATTTTATAAAGTTGTTTCAAATCTTTCCTAAATTCGTAATGCAAATAGGTTACTTAAAAGCCGATGACCCTAATCTTGCTGAAGTTTGTCTGAAATCTCCAGAGATATTTTTGCAGAATTACGATCACTTGAATAATACACAAAAGGCAGTAGCTGACGAATTGGTGGTTAAATTTGAAGAAATCTCTTTTATTCATAAAGGCCTTGGTAGGACACATGTAATGACGCATAAAATTGATACAGGTAATGCTCAGCCAATTCGTCAGCGTTACTATCGTATGTCTCCGGAGAAGCGTCGTATATTAATTGCAGAGGTAGACGAAATGTTAAGACTTGATGTCATAGAACCCTGTGAGAGCTCTTGGTCCTCACCTGTCCTTATTGTAAGTAAAAGTAATGGACAGAATAGACTTTGCCTTGATAGTAGAAAATTAAATTCTGTAACTAAAAAGGATGCCTATAACCTACCCTACATATCCGAAATACTGGATAATCTACGCGACGCAAAATTCCTATCATCACTGGACCTTTCTAAAGCTTTTTGGCAGATTCCAATTGCAGCTGAAGACCGTGACAAAACAGCGTTCTATGTTCCTGGTCGCGGAACTTTACGATTTAAAACTACAGCCTTCGGCTTAACAAATGCACCAGCGACGCAACAACGCCTTGTCGATATGTTATTCGGTGATTTCGAACTAAAGGTATTTGCTTACCTGGATGATATAATTATTATCAGTAATTCTTTTGAAGAACACGTTTCTTTACTTTTCCGTGTTTTAAATAAACTGCGTCAGGCTAACTTGACTGTAAATCTAGAAAAGTGTAAGTTTTTTCGTAGCGAACTTAAGTACTTAGGATATCTTGTCGACTCTAGGGGACTCCGCACGGACCCAGAAAAGGTAGAGGCTATTTTGAACTATCCTATACCTTCGAACCGTAAAGATGTAAAACGATTTTTAGGAACTGCTTCATGGTATAGGCGTTTTATACCAAATTTTAGCTCCGTCGCAGACCCGTTAAATCGCCTTACATCGACAAAAAAGGGTACACCTAAATTCCAGTGGACAACAGAGGCCGATGAAGCTTTTCTACATCTAAAGTCATTGTTAATAAAGTCTCCAGTGTTAGCATGTCCTCACTTTGATCAACCCTTTGAAGTGCATACAGATGCCAGCAACTATGGCGTGGGAGCTATGTTGTCTCAAACCATTGACGGTATCGAGCACCCAATTGCTTATATGAGCAAATCGCTCTCTGGAGCTGAAAGAAATTACAGCGTCACTGAAAGGGAAGCCCTAGCTGTCTTAATCGCATTGGAACACTGGCGTTGTTATCTAGAAAACGGGCAAACCTTTTCAGTGTTTACTGACCATTCAGCTTTGAAGTGGTTTTTATCGCTTGTGAACCCTACTGGGCGGCTGGCTAGATGGGGTGTTCGACTGTCGTCCTTTAATTTTCAAATAAAACATCGCCGTGGTAAGGACAATATTGTTCCTGACGCGCTATCCAGAGCAATCCCTTTAGCTGAAATAAATAATATTACTACACAACAAACACGGGATTCCTGGTATTTAAACATTTATAACGGTTGTGTTAAATCTCCAACAAGTTATCCAAACTATAGAGTCGAGGCTAGCATCTTGTATCGATATATGAAAAATGCAAACAATCCAACAGCAGAGTTCTGTTGGAAGCAAGTTGTCCCTCAAGAGTCCAGAGATGAAATAATTAATACGAACCACTCTGAACCCACGTCGGCACACTTAGGAGTTCACAAAACTTACAAACGGTTGTGTCTTAAATATTATTGGCTGGGAATGTACAGAAATGTAGTCCAGTTTGTGACGAACTGCGAAACTTGTATAGCCTATAAGCATTCCACTCAGGGGACGTTGGGAAAGATGGGTAGACCTAAATCATGTTCACGGCCATTTCAAACTTTATCTATAGATCTAGTTGGCCCGTTACCCAATAGCAGGAAACAAAATTGCTACATATTTGTTATTACCTGTTGCTTTTCCAAATACTGTTGCCTTTTTCCCCTTCGGAGAGCTACTGCAGCTGCGATCACAAGAATTCTTGAGGATAACATTTTTTTAGTTCACGGAATCCCACAAACTATAATTCTTGATAATGGTTGTCAATTTATTAGTGGTGAACTAAATAGGCTATTTCAAAATTATAAAATTCCCAGTATTCATTTTACTCCAAAATATACGCCTCAGATAAATACTGTAGAGAGATACAATAAAACTATCATTACAGCTATTTCTACTTTTGTTGGCGAAGATCACAGAACATGGGATATAAATATACCTAAAGTCCAGTTTGCTATTAATAACTCAGTAAACGAGACGACTGGTTATACACCCGCATTTTTAGTTCACGGTCGAGAACTGGTTACATGCGGGTCACATTACCTAGAAAATGATGACCCAAATGAACTACTTTTTCTCCCTAGGGATGTATATGCAGAAAATTTAGGCCATTTGGCTGCGATTTTTGGTAAAGTACAAGAAAGCCTCTGGAAGGCCCATGACAAAAATTCACAATACTACAATTTAAGGCGTAAGCAAGCTGAAGTCGACGTTGGCGATATTGTTTGGAAAAGGTGTTACTTTCAGAGTGACAAAAGTATTCACTTTAGCAAAAAATTGGCACCCAAATTCCAAAAATGCCGCGTATCCAGCAAGCGTTCACCATTAGTGTATCGCCTAGAGGATATGTCAGGACGTGATCTTGGCGTTTGGCATATAAAAGATCTTAAACCTAAAACGGATGTAAATGCTTAGATCATAATATTTATATATAGAGTAATTAGCATTCGGATTTTTCTTTGTAGAAAAATCCTTTCTTGGGAGAGGGGATACTGTGACGTTGCATATTACCACTTAATATAAACAATAAAAAGAATAAATAAATATACTATAAATTACATTTTAAATTATATATAATACCTTAATTCTATAAGAATAAAAAATCACCATCATCAATTAAAATAGTAAATGAACTGAATGATAACATTGATTGTAACGTCACTAGTTTCATGACACAGCACTAATCGGTGACAGGAATTTTGTCTTAACCTCCATAGAAAAATGACAAAAGCAAAAATCTTGGTACCCTCCGAACGAATTAAGAATTCGTCCTAAATTATCTCATATAGAAATTGTTAAATATTAAATCTAATTTCATTTAATTGATATTATAAGTTTTCTAAAATAAATTTCTAGTTTAGTGTAACCCCGTGTATTTGGGTAAGTTATGCAATTTAATTTAATGAACAAAACCTATTATATCTGTAAATATAAATCATATAGGTTTTGCTTATTATTTAAGCTTGGTATTTAGTAGGTAAATGCTTTTATGTTTAAATCATTATAAAAGAAAATTCTTATTCACCACTTCATAGTAATATAGTTTAGTGCATGGTAGTTTGTAAGCTAGTTAAGTATATATTTTATTGTAGTTATTTTAATGTTCCATTTCCAATGTATTATTAATAAATAAGTATTCAGTATACTTAAAAAAAATAAACTTTTGGAAACACATTTGTCCGGAAACAGATCAGTGGGTGTCTGGATAAAATGAGTGTCCTAGTAATATTCATTTTTTTTATTAACATGTTTTACAAAGTATAGCTGTATTATTTTATGTTACTTTTTTGATTAAAATAATATACATTGTTTATGTAGGTATATTATTTTGGTCCTGAAGTTTTCAAGCTTTTTGTAAAGTGCTTCTGTTCTTATAATTGCTTTGACTGCCACATCATTGAACGCTTTTTAGTGCATTATTCACCACCGCTACTCATTGCCCATATCCCATGCATAAAAAACAGATGTTGCAGTCAAAATGAAAAATTGGTATTTTTTGCAAATGTCCAATAACTTTCAGGGTCCAAAAAACCGGGCAAAAGGTGAAACATATTCTTCACCTCACTGCATGGTCTGGAGCGAATATAAAAAGAAGAAGTTACTACTACCACCCTCACCTGGACGCTAAATAAGGAGAGTGCGGTATATATAATGCAGAATGGTTATAATTTGATCCTGACTATCAATGTAGAACCTGCACCCTAAATATATATACCTGTATAAAAATTTTGTTGATGTTTTTTTTCTTTATGTACCTACAAAATAAAAATAAAATAAAAAAACATCACAACTCGTAGTAATTGTAATGAACATTACTACGAGTATATTTAAAAGCGTATATTTACTTTAGATATACTCGTAGTAAATGTAATGTACCTTACTACGAGTGCCTCATATTGATCGCCTCCATAGACTAGTGGTTGCGTTGACTAGACCTTTGGCGTTGTATCCGGAGTTCGATTCCTACCCATGACAAAAAAATATTAGTACGTTTTTCTGTAGAGTTTTTCATGGTCTGGGTGTTTATAACATATAAAATGTATTATATCATGGTTTTTGGTACACATAGCACAAGCCTAGAACTTAGTTTATGACCAGAGCAATATGTGTAAATTGTCCTACATATTAATTAATAATATTTTCCAAAATGTCATTAGGGGAAGGTGACGGAAGACGGATATGCCTAGAGCTAAATTTGTGACCAGAGCAATATGTGTAATTGTGCATACATATTATTATTATTATTATTATTATTATATACGTTAGATATGCTTATAGTAAATGTAATGAACTTTACTACAAGTGTATCTAAAAGGCGTATCATATACTCTATATATACTCGTAGTTAATGTAATTAACATTACTATGAGTATATCTAAAAAGCGTATCATATACTTTAGATTTACTCGTAGTAAATGTAATGAACTTTACTACGAGTGTATCTAAAAGGCGTATCATATACTCTATATATACTCGTAGTTAATGTAATTAATATTACTATGAGTATATCTAAAAAGCGTATCATATACTTTAGATATACTCGTAGTAAATGTAATTAACATTACTATGAGTATATCTAAAAAGCGTATCATATACTTTAGATATACTCGTAGTAAATGTAATTAACATTACTATGAGTATATCTAAAAAGCGTATCATATACTTTAGATATACTCGTAGTAAATGTAATTAACATTACTATGAGTATATCTAAAAATCGTATCATATACTTTAGATATACTCGTAGTAAATGTAATTATCATTACTATGAGTATATCTAAAAAGCGTATCATGTACTTTAGATATACTCGTAGTAAATGTAATTAACATTACTATGAGTATATCTAAAAAGCGTATCATATACTTTAGATATACTCGTAGTAAATGTAATTAACATTACTATGAGTATATCTAAAAAGCGTATCATGTACTTTAGATATACTCGTAGTAAATGTAATGAACTTTCATGAACTAATGAAGTTGTTATAAAAAGTTTTATGAAAGATTCAAATATGTAATTTTAGGTCAAACTCTATATCGCATGGTTGTTTCTCGTTTCGAGTTCTCAGTTTAAATGTAGGTCAATAAAAAAGTATTTTAGGCAAGAATGGCTAAATTTCTTCAGTTGTTTTCGTTTATGGAGTAACTTTTTATTGCTGTCGTTTAAGGTAAGGTTACAATTCCTTTGAAACTCAGATAGCCGCTCTATGTTTTTCCTGTTCAGTTATTTTATTTAAAGAAACAAAATAATATTTGGAAAGTATGTATATCCTTAAATATAAATTACACAGTAAGTACACCGATTTGCTGCAAATTAAATGTTGGAACGCATTTTAAGACAAATAAAGACGTGACCAGATAATACCAGTAGATAAATTCGAACAAAACTGTTAATTTTTTAACAATTTATAATTAAAATCTGTAAAGTAAATATAAAGAAGGTACGTGGTGACTTAAAAACTACAAGATTTTAAATTTCTGATAGAGTCTAAGCCTCGTTGTGTACCAATGAGTTTATATTGAAAACGTTTTCGTATAGTTGTTTAATAACATCACTGAAGTTTCTTGGTAAGCTGGGTACCTTGAGACCGAGAGTTTGATTAAGTGAGTGCATTTTGAAAAGCTTTTTTCAAGTACTAGTTATCATTGAATAAAATAAACCATTCAATTCTACCCATGTTTGACAGATTATTATGTCAAACAAGATTTTACTAACTAAATTTATTACGTATAACTATATGTTGTAGAATAGCTTATTGTCTTATTCTCGAACTGTCAAAACTACTATAGGTGGCACCGAATTAAAGGTTGAACTTTAACTAAAGGCAGTGGTGGACTAGTCGTTTCGGCCGCCCATGGCCGTTTAAGCGGCCGCCCCATTCTAATATCTTTGCAGAGTAGAAATGTGAAATTATTCTGTTTAAAGAAAAACAACATTGATTTCGGTTCTTTTGTTAATTTTTTTCACCTGTTATATTCCCACCAAGATATAACTTAGGCCGCCCTAGGCCCGGGCCTAATCGGCCAAGGAAAGTCCACCACTGCCTAAAGGTATGTCTTTCCACATAAAATATCTCGAAAACAAATTAAACCGCAATAGAAAACAGAACGTGAGAATAATATTGGAAGGAAATGCACTTTAATGCCAGTTCTAAGTGCACAATTCATCTGGTGCTAAAAAGATTTGGACTATTTCGACAGGGATGCAATAATCGCCCACAATTTCCAAAGAGCATTACCAGTGATCGGATTCGGGTAGCGTTGGAAGCAGGGTGGAAGGGTGAATTTTCTGTGTAGCTACCAGAAGCCTTCTGAATACCTACCGTCTGCGAGGAAATTGCGAACGGGTTTTTGATATGAATCGACTGTTTGTACTGGCGGCAAGGCAAACCGTGGAAACCGACAAAATACGATCGCTAAAAATTGTTTGGTTGTAAAATTGTCTTTAAAATTACTTACCCCCAGTTTCTAAAATGTTAAAAGATATAGTCCAAACTTTGCTAACAAAGTACATTATTGGTCACGTAGCGGAAATTTTCCAAATATATAATTGTATTTTTTACACTTATAGACAATTATTTATATTTTATAAATTTTGTAATATTATTTATAGTATATAAATAATATTCAGTAAGTAAACTTCGTTTTGGCAATATTTAAACATTTCATTCACAAAATATTTTTATTTTATTTAAGTATATAAGTCGTAATGCTTTCAATATAAGGTATTGCAGGTAGATTTATCCAATATATATTTAATTTTATTGTTTTGCGGTCAGTACTTATTACAAAGGCGTGTTCAGCATTGGTTTGTCTGGTTTTCATAAGTTTCTATCGCCAAATGAAGCGTGAATTTGTTGAAATAATTTCCATTTACGGATTTGCTAGTGATTTTCCATGATGATATATGAATGGAAAAATAAAAAAAATCATTTATATATGAAAGCTTTTATAAAAATTTTAGGTTTCAACTTTTACTTATTTTATTTACAAATTATAATATTGATTTTAAAAACGCAAGTATACCAATATAAAATTTAATTAGTTTTATGCTTAATTTTAATTAATGATATTATAAACGACTATTTTATTAGATCACTATTGTTAAATAGCAAATAAAGCTGTCTTTCGCTAGCCTCGCTTAACTGTCTGGACAAGCGTAGCTAAAGTTGGCTTATTCTTGACAACACTAAATACCAGCCAGCATCCCAGCTTTGGGTCCAGAGAGACGAATTCCTAAATATCCAAATCACTGATACCAAATTGTTGAGCTAAATGTAGGGAAAAGTCTTGGTGGCATGCTAGATATAAATTGGTGGTAGTTTTCTTTCAGGATGCGATCGCGAAACGGGCGATTGATTTGACGATAAAGTAACAAGAATATAAAAGTAAATTCCTAATACAAATTCGTCTTTGTCGCTGCTCATTTGTTACCGCATCATTTAGCCGGTATAGTTAGAGCGATCAATGCTGTAGCTTTGTAGCTTTATAGGTCTTTCTAACAACAGATAGATACAAAAAATAGTCTATGCAGTCTAGTAACATTTTAGAAAAAGTAAACAGCTTTATTATTTAAGGCATAGTTTATTTTTAAGCAAACTTCACTTATGTTACTAGATTCTGGCTAGCGGATTAGATAGCTACCTACTGAAAACTGAGTATAAAATATCGAAGTTAAGACTCCTTAACGTTCAAAATTGTTTGGTTAACGATTCGCGGGGGCTTTCCGAGTAACTTTTAAATTGTCCTCTGAGACATGGCGCAGCCAGCATCGATTAGCACTCATCAATCTTATACGATGGTACTTTCTAAGTTTTTGTATCCATGTCTCATGAATCTTTAATTTAATTTATTATTATTTTCATTTTAATAGAACTTAGTCCTGAAGATGTTTGGTGGAGAAGCGAAACATATTAAACAATGAAATTTTATTACAATTCTAATTAATGAATTCTGTAAAATAATGCTTGATTCAATCAATTATTGTTATTATTATTATGGTATAACTTTGCGGATAAGGTTATTTTTTAAAGTTCTTGTTAGAAATGGTTATACGAATCTTCGTATAATATAATAATATATATATATAATGTGTTTACATCTTATGAGATGTAAACACATATGCCTCATAAAATTTTCAAACTTTTATGAACGATATTTTTTTTTTTTATTATTATTTTTTAGTGTAGGTATATTAAGCTTTAGGCAATTCTTAAACCTTTTTATTCGCAGACAGAAAAATAATGTTGTGCAAATATTTAAGATTTATTGAGGATAATAATAGTTAAACAATCGAATATATCATCGATACCCCATAAATAAATAAGATTTAGATTTTTGTTGTACCTATGTTATTTGTTATCTATTTTTCGAATTCATATTCAAATTAATATTGTATTGTACAGAGTCATTTCACGATTTTTGAGGGTTAGTTTCAAAATATATAAATATAAGCATTTAAGGTGCAACCACCTAAGCCTGGTAGTAACTCAGTCCAGGTTACAGATTACTTATCTTCCCCCATGAAGGTTGCGCTAACGGCTTTGACGTCTGCTGCCGAATTTACGAACTTGGCCGCAATGTCGTCCTTTACGATAAATGTTGGGGTAATGGATGATTATGTTCTAAACCCAAGAAACCATACAAAATATACATTATGTACGTTATCCCTTAGTAGTATAATTTAAATTTGTTTGACAATATTTTAAGGTATTACGGTGCCCGAGACCGTACGGCTACCTCGGTTGGTGGTATTCTGAGTCTATATTGAACTAGTGGCCAGTTCAAAGCAACGACTTATAAAATCTGACAGATCTTGGATGCGAAAAGTAGGATAATGGAAAGGATTACATATCGTGATAGAAGCATCTGTCCAGCAGTAAAATACGGTATGCTGATAACGATAAAGATGGACGTCTAACATAAAACTACTAAATTAAAAGATATATTGATAAACATTAACAAACCCACATCATACTCATACACAAACATAAAAATACACACACTCAAAATTATGCGCACACGCACATTCATACACACACATGTTGTTACTTGATTTTAAATACATACAAATGTGATATATAAATGTGATAATAAGATATATAGGTTAGTAGCGATCAAAATTAAAAAATATTTATTTCATGTAAATCATATTTATAAATAGTCAAAAAAAAAGTTTTATAAATAAGGACTAGAGTGCGTTTGGTTAGGCTGTTATATATATGTAACCATTATAGATTAATTAATAAAAGGTGTCATTAAATAAAAATATAAAAAAACTACTCAAACGAACGCATGCTACATAACCAACTATTGTAAGACTAGGTGGTTAGCTAATTCCATTGACCATCCGATTATCATCTACCATACAAGGGTGCCACCGAGGCGACCAACCTCACCAACCATATCCACGCCTTAATTTATTTTTTAATATTATCATTATTATGATATTACTAGAGAGGCGGGTTGCTTCTAATACAGGTTATTGTAACTCAAAAGGAGTAGCAGCTTACAGTTGAATTGTATTAAATTATTAGTTACTATATAAATTTATCATAAATAACTACGCGATAAAAGTTTTCTTTGGTCAAATATAAAAGAATTTACAATAAAGAAATATACGAAAATAGCCAGAAGAAATAACATTCTTTACAAATATCACAAACAATGTCACTGTGTCACGTGAAATGATGATAACAAAAGTTTGCAGCGACCCGTACTGTAGCGTCAGTTGGGCGCCGCCCGCCTTCTGACTGACGGAAACTGTTTTGTTTCCTCTATTCCAAATTTGAATTTGATATTATGCAATAAATTATTAGAAATCGAATCCCGGTGTGTACCAATGAGTTTTTATTAAAAAAAATATGTACATTTGTTTCACAACACCACTATAGTGCCTCGGAGAGCACGTTAAGCTGTCGGTCCCGATTTCACTATACCAACTTGTAAAACTGTTAATAGATTGAGTCTATTCAAAAATCGCGACGAGCTAGTCACTTGTTCGGTGTAGACTCATAACATCGGTTAGGACAAGGTGGGATTAAAACCCCCTCCGCTGGGTACCCTGAGGCCGTCTAGGCTGTCTCGGGCGCCGTAAGGCACACGTGATGATATATACAGGGTGAATTTGAAAGGATGTACTTTGGGCTAATATGAGGTTCAGCTGATCAAATCAAACAACTTTTGCCATGGCACCATGTGTCGCAAATGAAAAAAAAATTTGGTTTCCCCATACAAATTGGTCATTTTAATATTACTAGTTTGTACGGAGAAGGTAATTTTTTTTTTCATTTGCGGCACATGGTTCCATGGGAAAAGTTGTTCGTATTGATCAGTTGAACTTCATATTAGCCCAAAGTACATGTTTTCAAAGTCACCATGTATATATATTTATATATATTTTTAATTTAATTATTAGAATATATGATTTTATATTGTCAGGGCGATTTTTCAATCATCAGATAAAGTTATTTAACAGATAAATTTGTATGGGGAATTAATAAATTTGACAGTTCGTTATACAACTAAAGTGTAAAAAAAAAATAAAAAAAATCAGTTCTAAATCAAATTGATATCAGACAGAAATTGAATGATTAATTTTGCATTACAAGTCTTGTTTAATAAGCCTCGCGCTGCTATAACGTCAAATTAACTGGCCGTTTCGTAACCGCACCCTGAAAGAAGACTGCCACCCAAACAAGAAATCGATGCAATAGACTCCTGACAACTCACAGACTAAAACCGAAACATAACTAGGTCACTACGATTTTTGCATCTGTTTAGGTGGTGGTAACGATACTGGTCGGCCGGCCTAACGAAGTATAGAGACCTTCCTTCCACCTAAACTCATGTTCTATTTATGCTTGACATTATTAGAATAATAGTTCACAAAACGTAGGTATACCTACTGTCGGTCGTCGCGTCAGTTGGGCGCCGCCGTCTGACAGATACTCTGTTTATTTCGTCCTATTCCAAATTTGAATATGCATAAAGTGGAGTTTTATTGCAGTCCGTTTCGAAATTCAAATATTATCCATTTGATGTTTCGGGAAAAAAATATCTATTCCTTTTTTGTAAAATATCACATAGGTTAATTATTATACATAATTTGGAACATTACATAGCTGTTTATTTTTTTTTAGGAAATTAAAATAAAACAGGAGTGCAAACCATGAAACTATATAATAATATATGGAACCGCCCTAATGGTAAAATCGCCTATAAGTTGAAATGTCAAACGTGTTTGTTACCGCCATATTGTGTTCTCACTTCAACCAATCAACGCTCAGTTGCTTATAATATTTTTCTAACTTTTTGTTTTGAGTTTGTATGTCGGCGGCTATTTTCTGTTCTCACGTTGGGAAAAGTGATTTTAAGCATTAGATATATATATATATATATATATTTCGATGTTGCAAACTAGTGATCCGGACTTAATAATAATAATATGTAAACACAAACTCTAGTCACAAAGTAAGCTTAGGCCAAGTCTACACGGGCGGTTCTCCCGCCGCGGAAAACCGCTTCTGAACCGCACTGGACACAATTTAATATGAAGTTGTATGCTGCATACTACACTGCGCGGTTTCCCGTCGCGGCTCACAGGCGGGAGAAATACGACCGCCGCATGCAGCGTCAAACCGCCGCTGATAACCGACGCTTAAAACTACACGGACGGTTTCCCGCTATCCCGCCGTCATTCTGCGCGGGACCTTGGCGCTCGTCGTTCGTGCGCTTGCGTGGCTTATAATTGATAGAAGTTCATCAAATGAGTTCACAGACATTCTGTAGTATGAGAAGAACTTATGAGGGTTATCGCGGTGTGCACTAAACATTGAATGAAATATTCCCAAAGTTAAACGATTACTTAACACTGGTTCCACCCACACATTGCGCTTTACTTTATTTTTTAATAATTCTATTAATATGAGAGCTGCAAGCGCAGTTATCATTGGCGGATCCATGTTGAAATGAACAAAAGGCAGCGATAAACCGCGTCCCGTGTAGTTTGATGGTCTGCGGCAGCTTTGTCGAGCGGTTTCTCGCGGCGGGAGAACCGCCCGTGTAGCCTTGTCCTTATACTATGTGTACCAGAAAAAATGATATTATATTTTATAAACAACCAGACAATGACAAACTGTACAGTAAAATGTAGGTACTAATATTTTTTTGCCATGTGTGGGAATCGAACCCACCTGCGAAAACAACGTTAAAGGCGCAACCACTAGTCTACGAAGGCGGTCATAGTCTACTTATGACTGAGTTTTTTTTTTTGACAAATTAAAATTATAATATTGGCAAAAAGCTATAGATATACCACTATTAATACTTTAATATTGATGTTATACCTACAGAACCGTATGTAATACTTAATGCACTTGGTATTTTTTGTTCAGCATAAAGAACCCTGATAAACTGTAGACAACGGTGTGGGAAAGCTTATCGACATCTCTCTTCGGGACCTTTTTCGTAATTCGGCAATTTCGATTTTATTGTCCAAGCCTCCGAAGAAAGTGCTTCCTTTATTTTTCCTAATGGAATTTCGTATTTTATTTCGTAGCTTTTAGACGAATTCATGTAAAAACAATTGTTTAAAAATGTCTGAGAATTTACCGACATTTCTTTTTAATATAAACATTTTAACTTCTTTATCCAATATGTTTTTACAAAAAAAGTCCTACTGAAAAATACAAAGGTTTATGAAAAAAAAAAAAAAACAAGATCGGGCAAGCGAGTTACCGCACTTGCCGGGTTTTTATTTTAAGAAAGCATATTGGTTACTAAACAAAGACAAGAAAAGTCAAACCAAAACTAATCCCTATAAATATGTACATTAAAGTTTACAGCCGAATAAAATAGTAGTAAAAAGTAAGACTTCTAAAGCCAACTAGCAGGAAATAAACCAGCCGTTTGAAAGGCGAATCGCGAAGTCCGAGAGAATCCGTTGTAGAAAGTATCGGCTATTGAAAACCAGTGGATCGGAACTATAGTGGTGGCGTTCTATATAGAAGTTGGCCGTAAGAGTGGCGACTGCAAAGCTCAGGGCAGAGCTTAGGATTGTCTGCAGACTCTTTGTTAAAAGCTTAGATTTATTTCTAGTCTTGGTTTAGCTTTATAAAAGCTGTATTTTTATAATTTTTATACCTAAATAATGTATGAAATGACAACGGTCATTCTGGACCCAACCTTACTTAATAGATAATTTAAGCATTATTTCCCAGTACTCAAAATAATTTTAGAAATTGGGAAAAAAAGTTCTGACAACTTTTGTTACGTGCTGATTCTTCTGCCTTTTCTGTATATTTGCCCATATTATGCAGAAAAAAAATGCTTTATATATTTAAAAAAAAAAATTTTGGTTATCTGGATTGAGATTTAACAAAATAAAGAGAGATTTCACATTATTTTGAAAGAAAAAGAAAAGGCATAGTATTAAATGCCCTTTGTCCATTTATCGCATGAACAGAATAAAAATATAGCGACGATAGGCCGATGGACTTGCATCCATTGCTATGTTAAAATAAATAATATAAAAAAAGAGCGACAATATATCATCCACAGATTATATAATATTATTCTGTCAGTGCAGCACAAGGAAACACTACTAATAATTTTGCGGCTTAATAATTTGCGGACCGAAATTTTTCGCTATCCTAACCTAATAACTAGTCATAACATAACCTCAAATCGAAATTCAAAGGAGAATAACTTTTTTCTCCCAACTTTTCGAAATAAAATTGTTAATTACATAATTAACATTTTGTAGTGGGCTATGACTGTTTTTCTTAATTTTTTGCTTAGTTATTTTATAGGCAAGGCTACAGTTGCTGAAAGCATGGTAGTGATTGTCGAAATCGCTCGTTAAAGTAAAAGTAAATTGTCAATGAAGGTTTTACTATCGTTTCACTTTTAAACCCCTCCGCTGAGGTCGTCTAGTTTCGGGCGCCGTAAGGCACTTGTGATCATATTTTTTTATTAAGGGCCGATTCGACCAAAAGAGGGTATAACTTATACTGAGATTAGTAATGTCAAACCACATACAAAAAAATATTCTGAGTATTAATAATTTAATCTACGAATAACTATTTGTATGGAATTTGACATTACTATCCACAGTATAAGTTATGCCCTCTTTTGGTCGAATCGGCCCTATGGAAAATAAAAAGTAGGTAAGTACTTATATGTAGGTATAACTATAATAGTCATTAAAACACATAAAACAATGCAACGCTACGAACAACTGTATTTTAAAAGTAATAATTGTTGCACTTAAAACACTCTACAAAGGTCACGGGATGAAGTTGCAGAAATTTTCTCCATTCCACCGCTGTATGGCAAAATGCAGTGGCAATAAAAGTACCAACGATAATAATATTTATATTTATAATTTTTTATTTATAATATAGAACCCGTTTTGCGGAATTTATATTTATTTACTTAATATATTGATTTGGTATAATAACATAGTGATATAAAAGTTTACTTAATGTTATTATAATGTTATGACAGTTATTGTAAATAATAATAATAATATGTACCTAGACAATGTTAATATTGCTCTGGGGCCTTGCCACATCGACAAACCGATCGACGCGTCGATGGATAAAATTGTATAGGAAATATCGTCTGTGGGTAGAACTCGATCGCCGAGAAACGTCAAATCACATACATTTTATTTTCGCATTCGATCGATCGACGTGTTGATCGGTATTTCATGTGGCTTCCCGGTAGGGTCCCTGGTCACAAGCTAAGCTCTAGGCTTGTACTATGTGTACTAGAAACAACGATATAAAACATATGATATTTTATAAACACCCAGACCATGACAAATAATACAGAAAAAATTACCGTATTTTTTTTTTGTCATGTGTGGGAATCAAACCCACAACCTTCGGATACAACGCCAAAGGCGCAACCACTAGTCTACGGAGGCTAAAATATAATATTAATCGACATACTCGGATTAAACATCGGATTACACATCATAGTATTTACTAAGAAAAAGGGCAAAATGAAACAGTTTTATTACGTATTTTATAAAACTCTGTATATAATAATTTGAGTTTCGATTTAATAACTCCAAAACGGCTGAACCGATAAGTACAATAATGCACACAGATTGTCTACTGCGATATATGCCACACATTAATCTCCGCAAAATTACCGGGACAAATATAATAAGTCCGTGTACTGTATCAAATTCAAAATTCCAGTCGGGCGAAGTTGCGGGCAGATATAGTTTTGCCATCGTACTGTAAGCTGAAGTGCTGTGGCCCGACGTGCCAAACGATTGCGGCTAAAAATTATGCTCTCGTCCATTTACAGCATTTACAGTACCTTAAGCTGAGCGAGCGGCGGAGCGGCTAGGATCGCTAGAGGAGAAATTGTGTTTATGGATATTGGAAGGAGAAATTTTTCTCTCTCAACCAGCTCTTATTTAAAGTATCGTTTTTTAAAATGTTTTCCTTTTATTTTGTTTATGATAATAAACGTGAACGATATTCTGGACAAACTATTATAAATAATTTATCAATTGCATTGTACATATAGGCAAGGGGCATGGAAATTATACAATAATAAGTAATAATAGGTAGGCACTACAATCAGAAATATATATCTGTCTCGCTCATATTCATTTAAATCTACATATGAGAAGAGATAAACAGGTAGCTTTTGCATTTGTTTAATTTTTGAACAAAATGCCAAACGTTTTCGTATCCGCCATATTCTGTTCTACCTTCTTGAGCATTTATTGGTTAACATCTTTTTTGTTCCTTCTTGTTTTGGTTTTAGGTGGACATCTTCAGATTTTGTTATTATATTTTAGACAGGCGATTTTAGGCCTTAGTGCTTTTCTATAATATTTATAATTCCATGTACAAACTGTGTATCAAACGTCTACAAACATCATGTACAGACTACTAATACCATGCACAATACAACAATAATTTCATTATCACTGTATGTAATATACACATTTATGATTTATATATAGGTATGCTTCACCAACAGGTAGATAACCATTCAGTGTTGCCCATGAAAAATAAATTTTCGCTGACAAGTTAAAAAAGAAAAAAGCTTTTTAAGTGTTAACAAAATAATTAACAAAACGTCAAAATGTGTGTATAAAATGGAAACAATGGTTTATCTGCAATGCGGGCACAAAAGGGTTAAATACTCTGAGAGTTATGCACGATCACGCGTCGCTGACGTTGTGAAATCACGAAGCCACATCCTGCTACGTTTATCTATGGCCCGTTATTTAATAGACAATAGAGTTTTTTCGTTAGAACTTTTCAAAAATAGGAAATTTTAATAACGTTAATGCTTTGTACAGGATTGTATGTTGATTGGATAGGCTTATTTAGGTAACATAGGCTTTCGATTTTATGCCACTTGGTATTTGAAAATGTGAAAGGCATAACAATAACTTGGATGGCAGAGCGAAAATAAAGAACTTGTAGCCATCATCTTAGATTAAAGTATAAAAAATACAATATTATATACATATCATCACGGGTGCCTTACGGCGCTCGAGACCGCCTAGACGGTCTCAGGGTACCCAGCGGAGGGGTTTTTAATCCCACCTCGTTGTAGCCGATGGTATGAGTCTACACCGAACAAGTCGCTAGCTCGTCGCGATGTTTTTGAATAGACTCAATAACCCATCTATAAACAGTTTCACAAGTTGGTATAGTGAATGAAACCGGGACCGACAGCTTAACGTGCTCTCCGAGGCACTATGTGTTGTCAGACAAATGTACATAATTTTTTTAATTAAAAACTCATTGGTACACACCGGGATTCAAACCAGGGAACCGTTTTTAAGTCCAAGGTCTAACCAACTCGGCCACCACTATTACAATATTAAATTATAAATTAAAATAATTTAATACTTTACCAGATACCAGCCTGATATTTCAGTAACTCTGTATTTTAGTAGAGTAAAATATATAAGTATAAAAGAGCGGTTTCTAAGGAAATATAATTATGATGAAATAAAAAAAATATGTTATAATTTTTTTTATTAAAAACTCATTGGTACACACCATGTACTACATGTCATGTGTACGTGTAGATGTTGTTAAAATAATTAATGAAGTTAAAATGATAATTTTAGAAATCACTTATAATTATTTTATTTATCTACTTCCCACAACTTTAAAGCCGACATTATCTACATATTGTGCTTCCTCTACATGCTTATCAATAACCCTCAGTTGACAAAGTCTTTAACGCCTACAAAATAATTAGAGGGGGTCTGTTCGACATGAAAGGTGTTTTGCGCGAACCCTTAGTCAAAATGTTTCAAATTATGCAAACTCACGGAACCTGTACCTATAAGTTGACACAGTCGCCAGAAGGGCTCTGATTCTGCAAAAACGTAGATATCATTGAACAAATTGCTTGTTCATAAAACCTGAATATTTTTTTATATTATACTAAATGTTTTTTTTTAATCTTGAGCGATTTAAATTCAAGATTTAACCCTTGATAAAATTTTCATGATAATTTGGGCCTTATATGATTACTATTAAGGTCGATAATAAAATAAATAAGAAATGAGTGTGAAAAAATGTCCCAAACATTATTATTTTAAATTAGTCCTTTAAGATTATGTCCCCTTTCTCCAAATGTTAAATCTGATAAATTTAAAATATGATTTTCTATGAAAAGCAGCATTTCTTTTATGGTGGCTAAAATTAAATAAATATTAAACTAGTTATTTAACGATTTCTTAAATAAAATATTTAACTAAAATGGTATTTTGTCTTACAAATAAAAAATATCTTTGACACAAAAGATATAAACAGTATTTTAACTAAAGTAATCTATAGGTAAATCTTTAAGAATAAGAACTATATAACTAAACAAAATAAAATCAGGAGTATATTTTATGTATTATAATATAATATATAATATATATTATGTAGGTAAGTATAATAAAGATAACAAGGTATAATGTTAAGATGGCGTGCCAAAACTCTTTTGTTTTATATTGCAGGGTTAACTCACAGGTTCATGAGATTCCTTCACTCATACACATTTAGTAAATTGTGTAAATAGCAAAGATTTATGCCGCTATAAGCGTATATTTGATTATATAAAATACTAGCTATGCTTAATGTAGTGGTAGATAAAAAAGAGATCCCTATTAAAACGTTTTTTAAAAATATATTTTTATGGTTAGTAATTATTTTAAATAACATTACTGAATTCATTGTTTGCATTATCTTGTAAGACATTTTCTTCTTTGGTTTTATAAAGCAATTTCATTTGAATATTTGTTTGACCTACATTTTAGAAAGAGCAAATAATAAAGCCCTCAATTCAATCTTCAAAAGATAAGTTTTATTTTATAATAATAATAAACTTTGTAGATGAATTTTATAGTTAAGTTCTATTAACTTATTAGGTAGTACTATTTAACTACATATTTTATTTAATTTATTATTTATATTTACACATTCTATTAAACCCATTATATAATTACATATTAAGTCAATTAATTAAGTTTGTTAAAAAAAATATTATACATTATTAAAGATATATATATATATATATATATATATATATATATATATATCTTTATGACCCTGAAAGGATGTACTTTGGACTAATATGAGGTTCTGCTGATCAATACGAACAACTTTTCCTATGGAACCATGTGCCGGAAATGAAAAAAAAAATGCCTTCACCATACAAACTAGTAATGTTAAAATAACCAATTTGTATGGGGAAGCCAAATTTTTTTTTCATTTGCGACACGTAGTTTCATGGGAAATGTTGTTCGATTTGAATTCAACCTGTATACACTGTATACAGGTTGGTACCTTTGGTGCTTTTGCTTTGCAAGTTTTTGACATTTCGTGTCATGACCATTTTGAACATAAAGGATTTCGTTATTTTGACAATCTAAGGCGTTGGTAAAAGAACTTAATTAACTATAATATAAAAAAAAAATGAATCACAAACATTGTATAGTGGTGATCGATTTATAAACATACAAATAGACAGCCTTATAAAGAGAGAGACGTTGGATTTTATTTATAGAGAATAGATATACTCGCAAAATAAAAATCTAAATAAAATTCATTTCGTAATAGATTTTTATTTAATAAACATATTATCCAATTAAACAGAATAACAATGAATTAATTCATGGTTCATTGGGCTTAGCATGTTTCGACACCCTTTGACAGTGATTTCATTCATTGACAGCTGCCAACATTATTCGGCTGGCAACACAACACATCAGATATACAATGATACCTGTCAATAATAGATAATACTATACAAAATTATAACTGCATGTGTTGTATTTTGTATTAAAAGTGCGAATGTTTTTCATGTAAGTATCATTGCTTTTGTATATATTTTGTATAGTATGTAAAACCTAAAGTTTAGTTTGGGATCAACTATAGCCGTAGTGTGAGTTTTTTTAACGTTTACTTTCGAGTTAACTATACTGCGTTAACATTTTCACGAATCGTACGCTCGCATTTTTAGATCTCAAAATTTTCGCTTGTGAAAATTTTGTGTCAGATGCAAAGTAGTTAATAGTTGGAAAACTTAAACTAGGGCAATATGGTGTGAAACGTCCTACAAAAAAAAACAATAATATTTTGAAATTACAAAACTTTAGAAAATTATTATCTATATACGAAAATTAATTTGGACCTAACCTTCAACGTACATAATATGTAATTAAATTAGTATAGAAGTATAGATAAAACAATATGTATAACATCGCAACGAGCTAGCCACTTGTCCGGTGTAGATTCATACCATCGGCTACGACGAGGTGGGATTAAAAACTCCTCCGCTGGGTACCCTGACGCCGTCTAGGCGGTCTCGGGCGCCGTAGGGCACCTGTGATGATATGTATGTATATATACAAATTGTACACCTAAACGAACTTCGCACTTTAAAAAAAAAGTGTTTCAAAAGTATTATTAAATAACAAACTTTCCTTCAAATCCTTACACCCGTTTACGACCAATCGTAAACAAGTTGCCACATGAGAAATCTTTTTGAAAATCGAACAATATTCCTAAACATGGTTGTATAATATTTGTGCGATCCCCGCCCCAGAGCGGCCGGGGGCACCTAATTTGCATTGTGATGGTGCCGCGAAGTCGGCTCGGGAATTCCGTCGTAATCCTAAAGTTGGCGACGAAAGTGATTTAAATTTTCAGCAACGACAATGACTTCGTGCATTTTCATCAAGCGAACTCTTATATTGTTTGCGGTTATCATTCAAGCGAAAATTTTGATGCGATATTTTTTTTCTCTCTGCGTTATTTTTTCCTGTTTACGTCACAATACAATTTTAACGAATTTTTTTTATTATTGAAGCACGGCGTGTGACTTTGTACACCTGGGGGTGAGCAGACTTACAAAGTCTATGAATCATTGTTCTTAAACAACATTGATCGCTCCTACTATGCCGGTAAAATTAAAATGATGCGATTACGGAATGAGCGACGACAATAAAGAATTATTTTACATTACGAGATATTTTAATATACTCGCTGCCTTATCGTCAATTCGACCACCCTTTTCGTAATTGCACTCTGGAAGAAGACTACCTCGAGAAGAAATCGATGCAGTAATCTTCTGAAAACCGAAACACGACTAGGTCACTACACGGTTTTTGCGTCTATATGGGCTGTCATTTTCAGAGTTATAAAATACTTACGATACATATTAAAATACGTAAACAATGCTCGATTTATTTATCGAAATAATCTTTTGAAAAATCAAAAGATCAAAAACCTATAAAGTACCAAATATTTTACCTACAGCGGTAATATCGCCGTCTTTCTTTCTGCCACAGACATACGCGATTTCTGAATAAATCTGCCTTTGAAGAGGCGGGAAAAGCATTAAAAATAAATAACAGTGCGCTCCGAGGCCAAGGAATATGTTTATTCAGCCTCCGCCAGCGGTTTGTTCTAACTGGTGCAAGTGACAGTTCGGGTGCCGGGAGAATTTTGAGCGCGGCCGCAACTTCCTATGTGGTTTTGTGAACGCGTCTTATTTACAATTGGAACATGCATTAGAACATTTTATTGTTTAGTAGTTTAGCAGGATATTATAATAAAGTATTATAGTAGGTATATATAATAATAATAATATGTAGGACAATTACACATATTGCTCTGGTCACAAACTAAACTCTAGACTTGTACTATGTGTACCAGAAGCAACGATATAATACATATTATATTTTATAAACACCTAGACAATGATTAACTGTACAGAAAAAGCGTACTAATATTTTGTTGCCATGGGTGGGAATCGAACCCACGATCCTCCGGATACAACGTCAAAGACGCAACCACTAGTCTACGGAGGCTGTCAATGCCTATATAATAGGTGCAATCATCGGTTACGTAGATCGTAATTGTTGGTTGCATTTGTTCTTGGACCTTCATACTGCTTTCCATCAGGTAGATGTGAGGTCACATGCCGAGCTCTTATTAAAAAACAAAAAAAATAAGAAAAGTATAATGTTGTTTTAGTGGTCTCTGTCAACCCTGCAACAGATGTTATACTAATTGAATTAGATATCAAATCCATAATTTGATATATTTTGTATAAGTAATATGTTTTTTTTAACTTTGATATGCAGTCAAGCCATATTTAGGCTGTTTAATGATCATAACCTTTTTCATTTTTAATAACTCAGTTATTGGCAGACCGGTCTCGTTACCTCCACCCATAATATCGTTAAAACCTTGCCTTACAGATGCAAAAACCGTCGAATGACCTAGTCATGGATATTAAAATTTACTCGTAATGCCAATTCTCGTATTATTTGGACAGCATAGTGAGAGCGATCAATATTGTTAAACAACAATGTTGACCCCATTCATGGACTTTGTAGGTCTCATGCCGCGCTCAAATTAAAAATAATAAGACAATGAATACCTATATTTAAAGAGATAAAATAAGTGCGACAAAACTATTTCAATTTCCCGCCAAAAAGATTAATGTTGCCATTAGGGCTGCTAAGGGAAGGAGAAATATTAACAGACTCGTTTTTTCTTTGTCTTGTTTATACTTTGTTTATTTTATATTAAAATTTTAGAATGGGTGGTTTTTTGAAGAATTTAATGGTAGACAATCTAATGCTCACGTTATAAAAAACAGAATTTGACTGAGGACAATTTTTTTTTAATTTACTTAAATAGTAAATTTAAAAAAAAAATGTCCTCACTCAAATTCTGTTTTTTATAGACGAATTATTTAATAGACGATATAAAAAATTGTGGATTAATAAAAATCCGATTATAAGAATATAAAGTCCCTATAAGTAATCCATATTTTTCGACTCCAAACGTTCAGTAAATGTCAGACACCTAAGTATACATACAAACAAATCGACACCCGCAGTCCTTAAGGTGTCACACATCGCAAATATTGGTTCGGCATACTCAGGAGTACACTCAAAGCCACATTAATCTGGTGGAGAGCAAACCTCGCGCGTGACAGCTGACGACGGCCTCTTAAGATATGTCGCGTTTCCTTTGCAGTCGACCAAAGCTTTGAGCTTAGAATTGCTGTTAGAAAGCGCTGCGGTTTAAGCCATAACCAACGCATGATAGAAATTATCAACTTTAAGTAAATTGTTCTGTAAATGTTTTCCCACTATTTAACAGGAAAGTAAATACTTTTAGTTAGGATAAAATATTACAATAATTTTTACTTGTAATATTAATTTATTATTGTTTATAGACTTACCTTTTGGGAGAGTGAAATATGTATTTGTTGTTTTTATAAAGTAAAAAATATACATAATATGTATGTACAGCGCCCGAGGCCGCCTAGACAGCCTTACGGTACCCAGAGTGTTTAATTCTCACAACGTCATAGTCTAACTCTATTCCGAACAAGTGACCAAGGCTCGTTGCAGTGTTTGAATAAACTGACCTGACCCAATAATCATTTAGCCGGCATAGTGGGAGCGATCAATATTGTTAAATAACAATGTATTGATCGACCCCATTCATTCATGAACTTTGTGTCTGCTTAATATCAGAAAGCACAGCAACATAAAGTGTGTGCTCCAGTAATAAAAAAATAGTAACGTGCTTTCCGAGGCACTATAGTGATATTGTCAAACAAATGTACATAAACCTATATAAAATATGAAATCTCTATTAAAATTCAAAAATTATATTAGGTGTCATTATATTTTTTAATTTATGAAGCCCTATCTATCGAAACATTGTTTTTAAAATCTCGTAGTGTCCCGTTTTTTTTGTAGTGCTGTAGCCGACGTGAGATGAGACTTGCTGGTGGCTTGTGTATGCGTTTTTATCTACAGTGATATGGTGTAGAAAGGTTTTTATAAATCTGAAATGTTTGTTCTTTAAATTCTGTTAAAGCACATTCTTATTTTAGTAGGTATTTTATGTTAATATCGGATAAGTTTAAATGATTTTATTATTATTACTTTTATATTATGATTTGTAAATTATGCTGTAATGTGTATTTTATATTAATAAATCCAGATAAAATTCATAAACAGGGACGGCCAATATAATTTTATTAATAGTATTATTTAACGACATTATTATATCAACAGTATTTAACGATATACTTATTTCAATGGTATTATTTAACGACATTATTATTTCAACAGTATTATTTAACGATACACTTATTCAATAGTATTATTTAACGACATTATTATTTCAACATTATTATTTTAACGATATACTTATTTCAATCGTATTATTTAACGACATTATTATTTCAACAGTATTATTTAACGATATACTTATTTCAATAGTGTTATTTAACGACATTATTATTTCAAAAGTATTGATCGTACTCACTTTTTTCAAATAATAGTAGGTCACAGTCTATGGCATCCATAAATATCCTTTATGTGGCAGTCCAAAAACAAAATATTTATTTTTCATCTTCGCCTGCGCTAATGGTGCATTTATCATGACCAGAGTGGGTCTTTGGTCCGCAGTTCTTGACAGCCCCTTTGGTCTCGATTGCTCTTAAATGTATGGCGAAATATTTGAGAGCTCGAATAAAGATGATGTATAGTTTGGTTTGTTTTGGAGACCTTTAATGTTCTTATTTCAAATTATTTGAAACTACCTTGACATTGAAGTTTAATATTCTTATTTCAAGCAATATGAAACTAGTTTGAGATTACACAAGTAAGTAGAAATCCTTAAATAATTTTACGTATACAAAGGTATATTTAAACGATGTTAATACAAAAAAAATATACTTACGTTGGAGTAGAATATTATTTATAAATAATACCTGAAGCTAATTTCATGGATTTTTACCTGAAACAAAAAAAAAATCAATTAGTATTTAAGTAAAGGAAACAGTCTATCTTTTATAAAACAGATTCCTCAGATTTCAAGGCTTTACCCTGAAGTCTAAAAAAAATACAGATTTCCAAGCAATATCTTGATATAGCTAGAAAAAAACTATATAATTAATTCATAAATATTTATATTATAGTATTTTTTTTAAATATATTTAAAGGCACTGCATTCGTAATCGCGAGCTCCGCATTCTCCATACAAAATTAGCCTTTGTGCTTCCAATAATACTCGATTACTGTTTGTGGCAGTATTAAAATAATATTTTTGTCGGTCATTGTATTTATTAATATTTTGTGTTGGGTCATTATTTTTAATTTTTTTCTTACTTTTCTAAGAAAGAAAAAGAGTACTCATATTACATAAAAAAATATAATAACTATTTAAAATATATGTATGTATAATGTATAGTCATATAAAAGTTACATTTATTTATAGGAAATTAAAATTAATACTGTCAATTCAGTATGGTGTCAGTCGGACCCTTGCGCAAATGTAATTCAACCAAGCACCCAGTAATGGTTTTAAAAACAAAACCTACACACAACTCAGTAATGAAGAGGCAAAAGTGACATTATAAAATAAAAGCGTATCATTGGAAAAATATTAATAAAATATCAATAAATTGTCAGTGTTACATATCATCCGTAACAGATAGCCTAGCCATTAATATTTGATTTATCGTCGTACAGCGCGGCGTGATGCGACAATAATAACTGGCACTGAATCATGTGTCCACGACATTCCTATCTCTACTTGTTTGTTTTTTTTTTACAAAATAAGGCAAAGGTTTTAGGATTTAACCTAACTTCTGATCATAGACAATTTGATGAGAGCTGTGGCATTTAACAATGCACCTTGTTGTAATTTAGTAGATCTATTTATTTATTTTCTATATTAGAAAATCCGCAGCACACAAAACAAAATATTTAATTATCATCATAATATCATTAATTATGATTTGAATTATTATCGGTAAGAGATTTTGATAAAATAACAGAAAAAATATAGCAGTAAATAGTGATTATTAATCACTAAATAACAGAAAAAATATAGCAGTAAAAATAACAGAAAAAATATAGCAGTAAATAGTGATTAATAATCACTATTTACTGCTATATTTTTTCTGTTATTAAGTTCTATATAAAGATCATGAAAGTTTTAACAAGTTGCATATCTAATGTTATTATTTTAACAAGAACTATTTTAAAAGAAATCGTATTAGTACTTTGTCTTCGATTAGTATTTTTTCTCTGATTTTCAGTATTAGATTAAACCTGGTTTAGCGAAACGAAGGATCGTTTCTGCTTAGGAAAGCAGAGCAGATTCTGAACAATAATCACCGATAAATATTAATATAATTCATGAACTAGATTAATAATCTACAATCCAACAAACAAATACATTCAATTTTCGTAACACGAATTGGCACTAGCCGCCCGCCCGACCGCGGCACTGTACATCAATAAATCTGCTCCATCAACCAGGGCGGCACCCACGAATGTTTGAACGGCTTAATTAGACCGGCCTATTGAAGACGGTATTCATTAGAGGAAGAGGCTTCGAGGTTGTAATGTAAGCCTCTTATAGACGCCATGGAGGGTACACTTACGAAGAGGATAATGGTTTTGCAATCCTTGATGTTTTGTTACCTGTTCTTTGTAAAAGGGAAATTCTAAGGAAACATTTCGTTGAATAAATTTTACTTGAAGGTACCTCAGTAAGGGTATTTGGTATCATTTACCTTATTAAAGGTCTGTTTCTAATGTTGAAAGTTCAAAGTTTTAGGTGGTTATTAAAGACTAAATATTGTTACGAATTTTTATTTATGAAGGTCCTTGGAAGATCATTGTTTTTATATGTGGACATATCAGAAATACATATTTCTCTGGTCACAATCTAAGCTTCAGGCTTATACTTTGTGTACGGGCAATAATATTACTATGTACATACAAAGATATCAACACGGGTGCCTTACGGCGCCCGAGACCGCCTAGACGGACCCAGGGTACCCAGCGGAGGGGTTTTAATCCCACCTCGTCGTAGCCGATGGTATGAGTCTACACCGAACAAGTGGCTAGCTCGTCGCGATCTTATATAATATATATTATCTATACTAATATTATAAAGAGATTAAGTTTCTAAATTTGTGAGGTTGTGGGAGAAATTTCTGGATCTACTGAAACGATTTTAAAAATTCTTTAGTGTTGGAGAGCCCATTTATCGAGGAAGGCTATAGGCTATATAATATCACGCTACGACCAATAGGAGCGGAGCATCACTAAAAATATTGGGAAAACTGTGATAATTTGTTCCTTTAAAGAGCTTCCGTTGCGTGCGCTGCGTAAACGGTTAAAGTTACGCAGACGAAGTTACGCGGGTCAATAAACATCCAGTGTCTAATTTGTGACCAGGGCAATATATGTGATATGTCCTGCGCTTTGTGTAGCTGATGGATTATCAACGACGAGGGGTTGAATCCTTTGTTCAATTACAGAAAGAAAATACAATACTAATGCTTAAAAACATAAAAAAATAAAGCTAAATCTCTAAACAAGTCCGGATTTTTTAACAATTTTTAATTTTACATACAGTTTCTGTAACTGAAATTCAGTAATGAAGAATTTTCAGATTTACTTTTTGGTACCTTTAAAAGGAGAAATGTAAAAGAAAACTCTAAAGGTGGTAAAAAACATTTCTACCTTTCTCGTCAAAAACAAAAACGAATCATTGAACAATTTAAAAAACGTGGAAACGCCAAGAAGAGGAAATCAGAGAGTACAAATAAATCCTTTGGAGTTAAAAGTAAAAAATAATTTGCACCTTATTTTGTAGGTTTTTATAATCTTAAAAACACGTAAGAGAGCGCAAGCGATCAATTATTAATATTTTATGATTATTTCAATTTTTGTTTTTATTGAAGCACGGCATGCTTTATCATTAATGGATCTGCATATTTCCTCGTTAATTAATTTGTAGGTCTGCTTCCCACCAGGACAATACAGAGTCACTTTCCGTGCTCCAATAAGCAATAAAATCAATATCGACACGCGTGCCTTCTCAGGTACAATTATGACGTCCCTATGGCGTCAATTACGTCGAGAATGTCACTAAGTTGACGTCATAGAGACGTCAAAATGCTGCCTGGGTTACGGCGCCGAGACCGCCATGACGGCCCCAGGGTACCCAGCGGAGAGGTTTTAATCCCACCTTGACGTGGGCGGAAGGTACGCGTCTGCAACAAACACGTAGCTACTTAGCTAATAATAAATAAGTAAACCTAAAATAATCATCGCCGTCTGTTCTAATAAATGAATTGTATTTCAAGCAAAGTTAAAATTTGACATATTCTTATATAGGTTCGACTTTTAAAGGTTGTATTATGGGCTACTAGGTTCTACTAATCGAATAGAACAATTTTTCCTATGGAAGATGCAAATAAAAAAAAATGCCCCCTTCATAGAAACTAATACTGTTAAAATTACCAATTTGTATGGGGAAGCCAATTTTTTTTCATTTGCTACACATGGTTCCATGGGAAAAGTTGTTCGATTTCAGTAGAGACTCATATTTTAATGTGTCAAATTTCACATGGCTTACTCAAATAAAATACAATAAAGTTCTATTAACATACGTTTCGAATTACAAGTTTACAAAAATATAACAAAATAAAAACATTAGTATTCGCGCTCAATCGTTGGGGTCTCTAAAAAGAAAGATATAGCGGTCGGAGGTCCCAACCCTCAGTTCGGCATTTATTCGGGTCACGTGCGGGAAAGTGCGCTGATTCTGAAAACTCGTAAGTAAATAACACTTCGGTAAACAACCGTTTAAAGACAGATTTCAATTGTTTTCGTATTGCCTTTCGTCCTGGTAACCTAATATTTGTAGAGTATAGTAAAAGTTTATTCGCTAATATGTTTTAATATTGTAGTATTTTATTATTATTTTGGTTGGTTTTATTTTTCATATTAGTATTTATGGGAATACGTAGTTGTTTTTTTTTTGTAAAAGCATATTTAGTACCTAGTATGTACACCATCACCATATGGCAGCATAGACGGCCTCAGGGTACCCACGGAGCGCGAACAAGGGACAAGTTTATTGCGGTGTTTAGTTTATATAATCTCAGTAAAATAAAACAAATATAATATGTTTAATTTAACATAAATATAGTAAATGTATGATTATTTTTTTTGACCTTTCACTTTTCGTTAATCGGCTTATTTTTCTTTCCAGGCGGGCAATTCTCGCGCTTTCGACATTCATCTCGATTCGATATTTTTATATTTATTAATTATTATTTATATTGTTTGTATGTTCGATATTTTTGAACTAAAAATGCCATAATATGTTATTTTTCGTTAAAAAATATCGAATCGAGATGAATGTCGAAAGCGCGAGAATTGCCCCCCAGGATGAAATGGTAATTTTTCGGTAATATTTTGTTATAAGAAATTTATAAAACAAACAATATAAATGTAGATTTAAATACTCGTAAGCAAAGTTATAATCGTAAAGGACGAATAAATCCCAAAGCCTCTATTCTAAAAATGTCAAAAATATACCACGTGGGATATTTTGAGAATTTAAAAACTAATACATTTTGTACTGTACAAAAAGGTAATTTTTAAAACAATAATTAAGAATGGTATATTTTGGGAATACTAAACTAAATATTTGATTGAAGTTGCATAATATCCTGAATGAGATATTAGACTGGAAGGTTTTGGGAACACAAAAATGACTTAGTCATGAAATTCTCAAAATGTCCTACGTGGTAGGTATATTTTTTGTGGGAGATTTTGGGAAATAGAGGCCCCAAACGACCTATTCCGCACATTATTTTATTTTTGACTTTTCGCTTTTGGATTTATTGGCCAATTAAGATTTATAAACCCAAATTTCAAGTAAAATGGATTAGTAGTTTTCTAAATATTTGACGAGGACAGAAAACACATAAATAGACGGACGCGTTGTCGAGTTTTCTTATAAGGGACCCTAAAAAGACATGTAAGTATGTCTATAAACATATTATATATATATCATCACGGATGCCTTATGGTGCCCGAGACCGCGCCTAGGTACCCAGCGGAGGAGTTTTTATCCCACCTCGTCGTAGCCGATGGTATGAGTCTACACCGAACAAGTGGCTAGCTCGTCGCGATGTTTGGATAGACTCAATAACCCATCTAAAAACAGTTTTAAAAGTTGGTATAGTGAAATTGGGACCGACAGCTTAACGTGCTCTCCAAGGCACTATATATAGTTGTGTTGTTAAACGAATGTACTTACATACATTTTTAGATTAAAAAACTCATTGGTACACAACGGGGTTTGAACCAGAGACCTAAGTATATAAACATATGACATTAATTAAAAAACACTGTTCACATTGTATTAAATTAAGATATGCTACTTCTGCGATATAATATAGTGATTAACGTAATGGTTCCACTAACACCTCGCCCCAAAGCAATAAATGTCATCTTCATTATAATGTACTATCGCTTGTCATTTGTTGTCGTTATTTTTAACTGGACGATGTTTTAGTTAACGACTCAACAGAAATAGCATACTTATAGTAATAGAAATAAGTCATAAATAAAATTGGTATTATTTTATAGCATATACAGGGTGACTTTGAATGGATGTACTTTAGGCTAATATGAAGTTCTGCTAATGAAATCGAACAACTTTTCCCATGGAACCATGTGTCGCAAATGAAAAAAAAAATGCCTTCTCCATACAAACTAGTAATGTTAAAATGACCAATTTGTATGGTGAAGCCAAATTTTTTTTTCATTTGCGACACATGGTTCCATGGAAAAAGTTGTTCTATTTGATCAGCAGAACCTCATATTAGTCCAAAGTACATCCATTCAAAGTCACCCTGTATATTATTACGTATAGCATTACCTACGGGTGCTTTACTTTCCTTTAGGTGCTTTTAGGTTTTTTTTAGGAATGTTAACGCGTGTCTTTTTTTCGATAGATATTGTTAAAAGTGTGTTAACCTTTAATACCTCTATATATATATATATATATATATATATATTTATATATAGTTAGAATGTCATCGGTTACGAAGAAGTGGGTATAAAACTCCAGTGCTGGGTTCTGGGCACATTCGGGCGCCTTAACTTTTTTTTTAAAATAAAATGTTACGGTATTTGTCTGTGGGTTCACCGGGTTTCAGGAGTATATTTCTGTAGTCACAATTCAGAGCGCGTTTACGAAACTGGCGATTCATTTGAAGATAACGCAGCGAGGATATTAGTAAAGTAAACTCGTAATGCAAATTCGCCCATGACGCCGCTCATTTCGTAACCGCATCATTTAGCCGTCATAATAGAATTCTGTTAAACAACAATGGGTTGGGATCAACCCCATGGACTTTCCAGATATGCTTACAATAAGGTAGATACAAAGTCTCGTGACCAGCATTTTTTTTTAGCCAAACTAAACATTAAAGTATAATAATATGTTTAATAATATATAAACTTATATGTTTAACTCTCTTAAGAAATCTTTAGTAGGACATAATGGTTCCACTATCGCGTGAGTGGCGTTATGACAATAAACCTATTAAATCAATGACCAGACGCTAATGGTTTATATGTCGTTATGCCTTCAAAGCCAATTGACGTAACTGAGTGATAATTTTCTTTAATACTATAATTTGTTCTATTGTCACGTTTTAATATTTATTTTCTTTTGATTGTTTGTTTGTAATACCAATTTAATTAATAGTTAATGAAGTCATTATAGTTTTATTTATTTATACCTATATATCTATTAATATGTATTAATATCGTTGTTTTTGGGACACATAGTACAAGCCTAAAGCTTAGTTTGTGATCAGGGCAATATGTGTGTAATGTCCTTCATATTATCATTATTATTATTTTAATAATCGAATTTTAATATAATAAAAGCAATTTCACTAAATTTATTTTTGAATCAAAATTACTCAAATACGGGGGGTCGGCCCTTAGTTAATATACCTACCTATTTTTTAATATAGGTACTTTATTTTTTGTTATTTTTTCTTCGTGTTACTGTTTTGGGTTCATTTATATTTACTGTGCTTTGTATATATATTTATTTTATTATTATATTCAAGCAAATATAGGCCACTATACTCGAATTTATTACATATTTATACATTTTCCACGTAGGTATAAGTGAATGTAATATTCTTATGGAAATAAAAATTATTTAAACCCAAGTACAATAATTAAAAAATTCACACCAAAAACGATATAATTACAGCATACCCGTTAATAATAACTTCAAACGCGTTGACAAAGCTAAACACATATACATATCTTCACGGGTGCCTTACGGTGCCCGAGACCGCCTAGACGGCCCCAGGGTACTCAGCGGAGGGGTTTTAATCCCACCTCGTCGTAGCCGATGGTATTAGTCTACACCGAACAAGTGGCTAGCTCGTCGCGATGTTTTGAGTAGCCTTAATAACCCATCTATAAACAGTTTCACAAGTTGGTATAGTGAAACCGGGACCGACAGGTTAACGTGCTCTCCGAGGCACTATAGTGGTGTTGTCAAACAAATGTACATATTTTTTTTAATTAAAAACTCATTGGTACACACCGGGATTCCAATCAGGGACCTAAGTGTTTTTAAGTCCAAGGTCTAACCAACTAGGCCACCACGTATATAAACAGTTGACAAAGCTATTCTATAACAATGTCAAAAATATGACTGTCACAGCTCCCAACTCATAAAACAATTATCCCAAAATTATTTGTAAGCCACCGGCTGCTGGTAAATCGCAAAGCATGCTCATTAGGCCACTAACTACAGAATTATAAGGCCCGCCGTCCTTCGCTACAGAAATAATTGACGTCATTATAAAGGTATTAAGCTGAAGCCAAAAAACTCGCACGTTGACAAAGAGCTTTAAGTATAGAAGCTCTTTGTTATATCTAAACTTTTTTTCAAAGATAGGTATGTATGTTTTTAAAATATATATGTATTTTATAGGTTGTAAGAATCAATTTAGGGTACAAAGACTAATAATACTTAGGTCAATCTTAAGACGAGTGTCTGATAAGGCTCTTCGATGCTCATGCTGATTTAACTGCAAAGCATTACCTTTCCCCGCGCATGACGATGAGTCGGTAACGCTACCATACATTTATGTATACCTTTCGCCCGACCCTCAATAAGAAAAAGAGCACGATTAAGATTACACCTACAATTTAGGCAGAAAAACGACTGTCGGGCTAAAACTTCTAAACTTTAATGGATTAAAAAAAAAAGGTCTCATTTTGTTACAGAGAAAATAAAGGTTGACTGCACGTTTCTTGCCAATATAGGAATTATTTTAGTGTAAGGGATTTTTTTTTGCGATTTTTTTCGAATTTCTGAGTTTGATTTTTTTTTCCTTTTTTTTAAAAAAAAGGAAAACGTACGAGCCTGGATATAGATCAAATTTATAACGCCTCCAAATATCTATAATTGTTTAACGGGTGGTAACAATTAGGACCAAAAGGACGTGAATGTATGGGACATGTTTGATCATACGCTGTTCTTAAGACTGCTCTACGTATATCAATCCTAGAAAGATAAAATATTAGTAGTAATTTACTGTGTTTTTATATTTAGTATTTTTATATATACGTGGTGGCGGAGTTGGTTAGACATCAGAATTAAGAACACTACAGCTTTATTTTTTATTCAATAAAAAAATGCTGTCGGTTTCAGTTTCACTATACCAACTTGTGAAACTGTTTATAGATGGGTTTGATAAGTCTATGAAAACATTGGTGAGGTGCATTTAAAACCCTGCCCCTGCTGCCTAGGCGGTCTCAGGCGACATAAGGCACTTGTTGTAATATTTATTAATTTTAGTATTTTTTTTACTATTAGCATAAAATTTTACCAGTAAGACATAATGAGTTACATAAACTATCGGGGAATATTTTTTTTTTTATTTTTTTTTTAAAAGTCAATAAATTAAACTTGTGTTAAACTTCGCGATTTCAAAGTTAATGAGATTAATACAAAATAAAATAACGTAAAAAGGAGGGGTTGTTTTAATAATCTTAAAGTAGAAATAACCCAGTTCTTCAATACCGTGAGATCTCGTTTGAGTTGAGTTGAAAAGTGATATTTTGGTACTTATACGAAAACTGAAACAGCGTTGTTTGGATTTACCATTGAATACCTAATTCAAGTATATGATTATTACAAAAAAAAAACAGAGATTTCATATATAGTGTTTCAACTCGAATAAGAACTCACGGTATCGAAGTCGATGGTTACGATAGCAAACCTAAGTATATTATTAATTTAATAATATGTGCTGATTTTAAGCAGATTTTTTTATCAGAAAATATTCTGTTTCTATGCAATAAAATATTTACTATTGTTTTACATACAATTGATGTGCAGATTGCTAGTTCGCTTTGTTTTAAATCGACAGTAAGTATATTTTATTAGTTGAATAAACATTATTCGATAATTGGAAAATCAGCTCAAATAAAATAAGAATTGCAGGATGTGCTACGTTGCTAATTGGACTCGCTCATGCATACTTAACAATCAAGTTTTCAAACGTTCAATATTTTTCTTTTTGAGGGCTTGAACTGCAGGCGAGTTTTTCAACTGTTCCTGTCCAACTCTGGGTTCAGCCTCATCAAGGACCGACAGGTGTTAACTTGTTGTAATCGAATTCTGTCATTCCTTTGTCGCCTTTGTTTTCGACGTCAAAACGTTTTTTTTTTGACAATTAGATGGATATTTTAGATATATATAGTATAGGTGTCGATATAATAAAAATAGTAAAGTAAATAGTAATAGTAAATAAAAATATTTCACTTGTACTATCTGTACCAAAAATAACGATACCAATACATACATGTGGTTTCTATCATAGTTAAATATGTATTTTAAAGTGTAAATTTTAAATTGTTTTTTTACATTAAAAACTGGAATTAGTATTTTATTATATGTATTATATTTGATTGTAATTTTATGTTTTCACGTGGAATAAATATTACATTTTATAAACACACAAACCCGGGACAAACTGTACAAAAAACGTACTAATAGTAATTTTGGAATGAGTAGTTTTACTTATACTTTTCGGATTTGGAAACTGTTCTGATTTTACAGCAATTCTTTTTAAGGAGTCTAGTTTCATCAGTATTTTGATTTAATTGTTAAATATTTAAGTTCCAGGATACATTTTGCATTAAGCTTTTAACATCTATACATGGATTCAATCAATGCAGTAATTCGATCTTGTGAGTAATTTTTAAAAACGAAGTGTTAATAATAATAATATGTAGGACATTACACAAATATTGCCCTGGTCACAAACTAAGCTCTAGGCTTGTACTATGTGTACCAGAAACAACGATATAATACACATATAGTGTTAACTTATATACATACGTGGTGGCCTAGTTGGTTAGACCTTAGATTTAAAAACACTTAGGTCCAGTGTTGCCACCTTGATTTATGAAAAGGAGCTAGTGGGCACGCAAAAAAGGCTAGATTTTACAAATTCAGTCTTGAAAAGTGGGGCTAGAAAGGGCTAAATATAAAAAAAAAACTTTTAGTTAAAATAAAATTTTAATCAACTTGAATCAAATTATGTGAATAAATTATCTAATAATAATCGAAACACAATGTCATTGAAAAATCAAATAACTTAAATGTTAGGTACCCAGCAAACAATAAAAATCATCAAAACACAGGTCAGATGTCAATAAGCACCATTCGAACGCAGATGTTGAATGAATTTTCAGTTCTATTAGGACTAGAACGACACTAAATAGCCTAGAACGGCAGATACCAATCACTTAAAACATACTGCCAATTTTCAATAAGGAGCGTATTTATTTAAATTCTTTTCAGTAAAGATGGTAAGATTGAGAGGTTTATGTTAGTATGTACAAAAAGAGCTAGATTGCCCTTTTAGGGCCACATAATTAAATCTGGAGAAATCTGATCGTAAAAGGGGCTAGATCTAGCCCCAAAAGGGCTAAGGTGGCAACACTGCTTAGGTCCCTGGTTCGAATCCCGGTGTGCACCAATGAGTTTTTAATTAAAAAATGTATGTACATTTGTTTGACAACACCACTATAGTGCCTCGGAGAGCTGTCGGTCTCGGTTTCACTTTTCCAATTTGTAAAACTGTTTATAGATGGGTTATTGAGTCTATTCAAAACCTCGCGACGAGCTAGCCACTTGTTCGGTGTAGACTCATACCATCGGCTACGACGAGGTGGGATTAAAACCCCCTCCCCTGGGTACCCTGAGGCTGTCTAGGCGGTCTCGGGCGCCGTAAAACACCCGTGATGATATATATAGTGTTAACTTATTCATAGTTAAAACTACTTAAATGTAATGTGTATTATCTGTAACTATAATTTGGAAACCTATCAGAGTCCTTCAATAATTAATAGCTGAACTTGTAAGTAAGGTTACAGATTAACTCATGTAATTGACGAGTCCTGAGTTCCAGAGCGAGTCAAACACAATTAGCGCGTGTGAAATTTGCCTAACAATTCGTCGGGAGTCCAATTTGCGAAGTTCGCTTGTTAGTACGACTGGGCCGCGTGTAGGCTTTGGGATATGCATAGACGGCCACAAGGTTTACAAAATTTAATGGCTTTTCAATAATGATACGTAAGTCGAAGCCATAAAGATGAAACTGCAATCGTATTTTATGATGTCTTGTATAGCTATGAATGAGTACGATAGATAATGCTATATAGGCGAAAATTGTTGTATTGTAAAGAATGGTAATATGAATAGAGTTTAGATTGCTATGAATTTTTATCTAAGTTTACGGGTAGCTGAAACTGTGGTTGTCTATGTCTAATTTATGTCAGTGTTAGCTTTTCTTGTTAGGTTGATATTACGGACTGTAGAATTATAAGTAGACGCTCAGAACTTTAAATTTAATAACTAAAGTGTGACGTACCAATACTTGTTATACATTTTTGTCTGCGTTCTCCATACAAAATAAGCTTTCGCACTTCCAATAATACTCGATTACTATTTGCTGCAGGATTAAATTATTATTTTTGTCGATCATTGTACCTATATTAATATTTCTGTGTTGGGTTTTTTTCGAAACCAGAAAAAAACTTTTGAAATAATATAATACAAAAATATTTATTACCCATAACAGAAAGATTTTTACGTATTATATAACTTAAAAATAATAATTGAATTTAACTAATCGCCAAGTTATAATATTGTAAGAGACGTTTGTTTGGGCGTCAAATCGACTACTTGTTTACTACCTCAGATCATATTTTCGTCATATATATGGTGGCCGAGTTGTTAGATGGTACAAACGGACTTAATAATACTTCGGTCACAAGTTCAAATCTTGGTGTGTACTAAAAAGTTTTTTAATAATGTAGGTAACTTTGTTTGACAATACCTCAGCACGGTGAGAAGGAACTTTATTTAACACTTTCGCTTTCGTCAGTGGAATCGTTTTCGTCTTGTCTATGGCCAGAACCTGTATGAATAATATACGGAAGTGCTGTAACAGATCATGTAAATTATTAAAACTGTACCATAATTCTTTCGATTCAACTTTAGAAAAGAGATAAATATCAATTATTCGTTTCTTTGAAGAATTCAATCTAAAAATCATCAACCTAATAATTTTGAAGATGCATTACAGCACTTCCGTATATTATTCATACAAGTTCTGACCATAGACAAGACGAAAACGATTTCACTGACGAACGCGAAAGTTTTAAATAAAGTCCCTTCTCACCCCGCAGATCCGTCTATACTTTACTGATGTGAGGACAAGACCATGTGCCGAAAGTCACGTTGAGCTTTCTATCCCAGTTTTATTATACCAACTTCTATATAAGTCATTACAAAGACCGCAGCACTTGTTTAGTTTAGGCTAATACCATAGGCTACCGTGGGAATAAAGCCCACCGCTAGGTACCCTGAGGTCCTCGTAGCCCTAGTGTGAGTTTTTTTAACATACACTTTCACGTTAACTTTACTACTGCGTTAACATTTTGACCAATCACACGCTCGCATTTTTAGTTCTCGAAATTTCCGCTTGGAGCGCTGAACTATTTCCCATAAAAATTTTAGTTAACTCAAACGCAAAGTAATAGTTAGAAAACTCACACTAGGGGTACTGACCTCTGGGGGACCTCTGGGGTCAAGGTAATCCCCATAGGTATTGCGCAGCTCTACCATGGTTGGAGAGAAAGTATGCTAAATATTGTGATGATGACAAATATTACTCAAGGAAACAATTTTTTATTTTCAAGAATCAGTAAAACAGCGTTTTTTATTATTTTATTTTACGGGTACATTTTTTTTAAATTATATTATTTTTATTTTATCATATTCTTGGCCTGCCATTAATTTAATATAAATTGATTAAAATATATTGAATGTTATGTACGATTGATGCATTAAAAGTCCAGTTGCATTTTTTTTTGGGTTTTAGCCGTTTCGATTCGTGGGCAAGCGTTAATATAATTAAAAAATATTTTTTGTGTGTATTTCCTATTATATTCTTTATTTCTTAAATAAAATAAAGAATGAAATAAAGTTAAAAACACACACTTAAAGTGAGTATAAAGTAGGTAAGAGCAGGGACATAATCCTACTTTGAAAGACAAAGATCCTAAAGTCTTCCCTAATCAGCCATGCACCGGAGATCTCCTTAATGCAGAGGGTAAACAGCCAAAATTCTGAGGTAAACACACACCTTGTTAAACATCCGGGGTAAAATACAATAGCAAACTTTGAATAATTAATAAAGGTAAATATTGTAGAAGGGTTACGGTTGAATAAGTTTTCAAAAATTATGAACAACATTTTTGATGAAATATTAAAAATTTTCGCAACTTTTTCTATTGTTAATGTTCAATGGAAGATGGAAATCTTTGTTGAGATGGAGACGAAATTTTAATTAGTTTAATTTTTATTATAAAAAATGTTTTAACAAAGATTTATTAAATATAATTTATCAGTCTCTTACAGCAGCTTATCTTAATTTTCAAACCCTTAATAAAATAATCTGATACACTAAAGATGACAGATTCAACGTCAAAACGATTTTAATATCTAAATAACTAAATGAGGGTAGTGAAATTATGCATTTAAGCTATATAATAGTGCTTTACTATACATATTAATAGACCTTTCACATAATTTTATGAAGAAATAGCTTATTGGTTTAATTAAACATGATCGAATCTAGAATGAATTAATTTTTAATTTAAAGTCTTTTGTTGAGATTTTTCTAAATTATAAAGTATATACAGAATGAATTTGAAAAGGTATACTTTGGGCTAATATGAGGTTCTGCTGATCAAATGGAATAACTTTTTCCATGAAACCATGTGTCGCAAATGAAAAAAAAAATTTACTTCCCCATACAAATTGGTCATTTAAACATTACTAGTTTGTATGGAGAAGGCAATTTTTTTTTTCATTTGCGGCACATGGTTCCATGGGAAAAGTTGTTCGTATTGATCAGTAGAATCTCATCTCATATTAGCCCAAAGTACATCCTTTCAAAGTCACCTTGTATAGTTTAATAAATAAAAACAGCGATTTATTGTAAACTTTATTTTCAAAATTAGGTTCAACAATAAATCTAAACAAACGAAATAAATCCTTCAAGTCTGATTTCAATTATACGAAAGTAATCAGAGGGTTCTACCTTGCTTCAGTCAAACAGGTGCATTTTATTTCGGCTACAAAGCCCAGCTGCGAAGTAGGCAAGGACATAAATTGATGGAACCCTCGGCACTCACCGCGGCCATTAACACAAGCCAAACTTAGATCTTGGGCGGTGAAACATACTAAAAGTTTTGTTCACTATGTTTGATTTGAATTTGGAATGATAATGTTGATTTCTTGATGATTCGGTTTTATTTTAACAGAATATCAAATCTTACAGTTAGATCATCATTATTGAGGTAAAGTTTTGTTCACTATGTTTGATTTAAATTTGGAATGACAATTTGATTTTTCGTAGATTTTTTAAGATCTCGTTAATTACAGATAGGTCTATAAACGGTTAACTTCTTAGAATGAAAATTAAAATTATATTGATTTCTTTGATATTTAGCTGTTTATTTGTAATTTTGTAAACTAATGCAGTTGGTTCTTTTATGTAGATTAAGTTTTGATCACTATGTTTGATTTAGATTTAGAATAATAACTTTGATTTATTTTCGTTGTTATTTTTTTGATACTTTGTTAATTTTTATACAGATGGATATCTATTATTGAGATTAATATTTTATGAAATCTTCTTTTTAAAATCTTCTTTACTTTTTATGTAAATTTAATATATTATTATTATTTTACTGCTTCCGTAGACTAGTAGTAGCGCATTTGGCGTTATATCCGGAGGCCCCCGATTCCCACCCATAGCAAAAAAATATTAATACGTTTTTCTGTACAGTTAGTTTGTTATGGTCTGGGTGTTTATAAAATATAACATGTATCGTTGTTTCTTGCACACATAGTACAAGCTTAGCTTAGTTTGTGACATGGGAAATATGTGTAAAAAATATCCGACATATTATTATTTGCTTGTTTTTTTTTATACTGTTCATAACTGAACAAAAAATCAATCATGATTGCAATCGTGATTATGTCCAATAAATCGTTTTTTTTTAATCTTGAATACATTTTAATCGGTTCGATGTGAAGTTGAAAAACTTTTTCTATCAAAAATAAGTCGAACAACTTTGCTACTAACATCGCAACTTGAACCTTTTCATAACTTGTTCAGATTAATAACTCTCAAACTTTTACTTAATAAAATACTTTGTTAGAATTGAAATTTTGTTAAATTTTCACATTTTTTTGATCAAAACTACCTAAAATTACGAAAAAAAAACAATTACGACCGTCGTTACATATAGATAAAAAAACTGTTAAGTGACCTAGCCATGTTTCAGTTTTAGTTTTTGGGTTCACCGGTTTTTAGGAGACTGCTGCATTATTTTTTTATGGTTGTCTTCTTTCAGGGCGCAGTTACAAGAAGGGCGGTTGATTTCACGATAAGGCAGCGTTGATATTATTAAAATAGACTCGTAATGCAAATACGTCCTTGTTGCCACCCATTTCGTAACCGCATCGTTTCGTTTAGCCCAGCATAGTGGGAGTGATCAATATTGTTAAACAACAATTTATTGATCGACCCCATTCATGGACTTTGATCTGCTTAATATTAGGTAGATACAAGGTCACATGCTGAACTTCTATAAAAAAAATATAGTTTAAAAAAATTTAGTTTCATATTTAGTACAAATATACAAATGATTTTTTTTTCACTTTTCCACTATTCCCCTTTTTGTCTTCTAATGTACGGAAGCCTAAGTGCGCGAAAACGATTCACTTATGTAAGTTTTTTTTGTTACATTTTTTCAGATATTTCATCGTCACATGAATTTGGCAAGACTTCAAGTTATTTCAAATAGTTTTTAAGTTATTCATGAGAATTGCCGAATTACTTATAAAACGTAACTATTCAATATTTCGTACAGACTCAAAACATATCTATGTTTGTAATATCCTATAACTTATCCTACGCACTTCCAAGACAACCAAGAACACAACCTATAATGTCCTCAGAACTTCATTTGAAGCTACACATGTATTTTAAAATTTATACCTTAAACGTTTTGAATTAGAGTTTAATTTCATACGCACTTTCTGATCAGGCTTTGTTTAACAAGCTAGGTATTCTCATACATTGTCACAGAAGCAGAGGTTGTAAACACCTGATACCATATTTATTGGTAGGGGCCCATGATGTACCGCCTCGGGGACGCAATGTTGATGACACCTGCCTCTTGTTTTATAATTATAGCAAACCTTTGGATACGGTTTTAATTTAGTGTGGAAATGGACATGTCTGGGCTGTCGAAATTGTTTTTGAAAATGGAATTACAAAACTCTCGGGGAACAGACTGCTGTGGGCAACATTTTGATTAGTGTTGGCCGGTGCGGTTGGATTTTGAATTTGGAACGCTGTTATTTAAAATCTAAGAACTGGAAAACGATCAAATACATTTTGCACCAATTTTTTCCCGTTTTAGACCGAAATTACCTTTTATGACATACGTTTTTATTATTGAATGATATATTCAGATTATCTCTCTACAAAATTATATTAAACCAGATTTAACATATAGACAAACAAAACCAAATATACAAAATCCAATTACTTACATTATTTACGATAGATAACAAATAAAAAAATGGATATATATAACCGCGATGAATATTGCTCAAATGAGAAAGCATCTTTTGGATAACTACTGGGTTAAATATTTGTAAAAACTATGGCTTTTTAGTTTTATTAGGTTTTTTTAAATAATAATTTTCAGTTATTAGGTCCTCGGTTCGAATACCGCTGTGTAAAAAAAATGTGCCTCGGAGGGCACGTTAAGCTTACAAGTTCACTATACAAACTTGCGTAACTACACTTGTTCGGTGTAGACTTAGAAAAAATCGGCTACGACGAAGTGGAAAGAAAACCCACAAAAAGATAAGTACCCTAAGGCTGTGTGGTAAAATTATTCTAGATTATATCTCTTACGCCCTACAGACAGTAGGGCGTAACAGTCATACCTACATATAGTTTAACTGCAATACATTTAGTTTAACTGCAACCATACAATACTTTTAATCGTTAAACTTTAACGACTAAACCTGAAACAATAGTCTACTACAAAATAACTCCATACAGCCTCTCATCACCGTAACTCGAAGTACACCTTCCATTGTTCAAGAAAACTTCAAAACCATTCAAACACCTATAAAGGATATCGATACCTTCCCTTTGGCGCAAATCCATTCAATCTGCAACCACAAACCTATTAACTCAAGAAGTCTACAGAAGGTAATAACCCTTAAATGCTAATGCGGGGTCTGGTGTGCCCACTGATCACACGAACAAAGGAACCAATATACGACAGTACAATAGGCCCAATTCTCCAGGACGTATCTCGAAGTTTGTTCAGCTTGGGTCGAAAGTGAGTGGAAACGTGAGATAAATATTCTATGCACTATTATTGACTTAATTAAGCTGCTGGCAGAGTCTGCTGTGACCTTGGCCATGCAAATTGAAGGAGCCGAATTCTCTTTTTATTTATGATTATGAGATTAAACAGTTTTAAGGTTGGGAGTCTCTTTGTTGAGTCTATCGAACAGTTTAGATATCACGGCCCAGGATGGAAAAACTCTCATGTGACCTAGTCATATTTTGAGTTTAGTCTATGGGTTTTCAGGACTACTTCACCAATCAATGAAATCTTAAAACTGCGTCGATTTACTGGCCGGAGTATTAAAGTAGTCTCGTAATGCAAATCCGTCTTGGTCGCCGTCTATTTCGTTACCGCATCATTTAGCTGATATAGTGGTAACGACCAATTACATAAAATATTTTAATCAACTCCATTCGAAGAGTTTGTAGGTCTCCTTACGTCAGGTAGACCAAAAGTCATATTTCATTTTTTATAAATTATTAAACGAAATAGTTTTAATGAAACAGCGGGTTTTATTTTCCAGTTAATATACATTACTCCAGAGGCATAATAATCCTTTATAGACAAATTAATAATATTTTATTAGTACCCAACAATAATGAGAGAAAATCAGTTCCGCATAATAATGGTATTGCCAGCTAATTGGTACGGGTACGGATTCAATCTATTAATCCGCTTTCAATTTACTATAGTAGAATGAATTGTATTTATTTCGATGTACGAGAAACTCGCTACATTACACTGTACAAATGCTAGATTAATGAAGGGATTGAATCAGCTAATTGCAAAGCTAAACATAAATAAAAAAAATGTTTTTGTAAGTAAAAAAAAAAAAACCATCGCGGGTGCCTTTTTGGCTCCCGAGAACCGTATGTTATTGTGGTATTCGGAGGCAATACCTAACAAGTGGCGAGCTTGTTGCGGTGTTTCTAATGGTATAGCCTCGTTGTATATTGTGGTCACCCATCCCAGGTCCGGCCTTGTTGACATCTGCTTAACCTTATTATCAGTTAAGCAGCGATTAAGGCTTAGCTAGCTAGGCTTTTTTTTTGTTTTTGTAGGTATTTTTTACAAATAAATTAAAAACCAGATATAAACTTTTAAATACATTTAATCGGAATTCTAAATATTGCGAAATAGGCATAAAAAGGAAAGTAGCAGGAAATTATACAGACAAAAGGTTTTTAAGGACCCCTTACGAGCATTAAAGGGTTATGTGGTTTTGTTGGCGAAATTCCGAAACTGCGTATTTAGGAAACATTTGAAAGCTGCGACTTGTTATATACCATTGATATGGTAATAAGGATTTTGGGAAAATAATCTTAATATAAATCTTATTAAGAGCTATAAGTACAATTATATATATGATTAAAGTGCGGCATGTGAATTTGTATCTAACTGATGCTAAGCGTTGTATGTAGGTATATGTCTATGTCGTAATTTTTTCCTTTTTTTATTGGAGCATGGCGTGTGACTTTATATCGACCTGGTGGTGAGCAGATCTACAAAGTCCATGAATGGGGTCGATCAATTATTGTTGATAAAGAACATTGATCGCTGCCACTATGCTCCCATCAGCTAAATTATGCGAGTACAAAATGTACGGCGACAGAAACGAATTTCATTACGATTAATATCCTCGCTGCCTTGTCGCTAATTCAACCACCAGTTTCGTAACTGCACCTGAAAGGAGACTACTACTTCAAAACCGATAGATGCACATATTTATTTTTGGATTGGCACTCTGCCTGTCATTTGTCGATATCCCAAAGATTAGCTGGTAGATAAAGCCTAAAGCATATTAAACTCGCTTATGCGTACAGTATAGTTTTAAGCTTTTGTACATCAAATCATTTTATTCAATATCAAACATAAATCAGTAACCGTAAATACATAAGCATAAACAAACCCCATCTCTCTGCAACACCATGCAGCCTTCAATATTTACCAACGGATTAAACTTGAAGGATAATTGCCAAAATTAACGACAACTTTTATAACAGTTTAAATACGTAATGAGTTCCGGGCCCCTACCAGGTGGAACGAGGCCTATCATAGAAAATTCCTATCAGGCTTAAAGGAAAAGTAGACCCGACATGTGTGATCATACTACGACATATAAATCAGAAATTTTCCTGTAAGTTAAATTTTAATATTTTTTTTGCAGCGCCGCCGTTCAAACACTAAAAAATGAAGTCGATCAAAAATGGATATAGGCTATCCCCAACTCTGGCCATTTATTAGGTTTTATGCGTTCATTTTTTACCGCTATCCTGCGTCTGTACATATGGCATGCGGGTGTCTCACACTATATGTTTAAAGGCGTGGTTCCACTGCAAGACTCGCTTGCTATAACTTTTATCTATTCCATATCACACCACTATGCACTTGATTCTCCTTAGAAATATGTCGTGGTATACAGGGTGAATTTGAAAGGATGTAATTTTGGCTAATATGAGGTTCTGCTGATCGAACCACTTTTCCCATGGAACCATGTGTCGCGAATGAAAAAAAATTTTGACTTTCCCATACAAATTAGTCAATTAACATGACTAGTTTGTATGGAGAATGCAATGTTTTTTTCATTTGCGACACATCTAAGGGAAAAGTCCTTCGATTTGATCAGCAGAACCTCATATTAGCCTAAAGTATGTACATCTTTTCAAAGTCACCCTGTTTAATTCGAATTTCCTTATTCGTAGTCTTTTTATAAAAGAAAAATATTCAGAATAGCATAGCTTTTCTAAGTAATAATAAATAATAAACTGTCACCAACAAGTGTTTGTGACATATCAGCGGTGCTAGCAAAAATAAGGCACGCGAGATTTCTACTAAGACGGATCTATCTACAGCATTAGGTCTATGGGCCTTATGCTGGATCATCCCTTAGTTATTCATGTTTTGCCGGGAGCTAATAAAGTTTGCGTTTACTAATGGAAGATATGCGAGGGTATTTGTGGCATCTTATACTTTACACGGGGAATTACCCTTAAATACGTGGAATATTATGTAACAGGAACGTGGAGTATTTTGTTAAATTTGTGCTTATATTTATTATATTCCTTTGTTTACTTAAGGTAGGTTATATAATAATAATGCTTATGAGGAAGAACATATTCTATTTATAAAAATGCATTATATTACTTTTATTTTTGTACCTATTATACGTTAGGTCTTCCTTACGCAGTTTTTTTTTATTGAAGCATGGCAGTGACTTTGATACCACCAAATGATACTTGTCTTGTCGTCTTTATATCTACTCGTACATACTCCTTTTACCTCACATAATTTTCATAGATGTACACCAATTTAGGGATTTTTAATTGTACAGCCTCTTAAAGCCTTTTAAATTTTTTAATTCTATAAAAGAGCAATAATGTATTTAAATAATTTTCTCAAGAACTTAGAAAATTATTTAAATAAATTTTAGTATTTAGAAATACTTATTATTCCATAATCAATTCTTTTCTTTTACAAAAAAAAAAACAATAAATAATGCAAAACAACATCAAAACACACAAAACCAACACAAATTCAGTGACATATTAAACATGATAAAACAAGCAAATTTCGTCAAAGCACACAGTACTAAATCGTTTCCAAACACAAGCAGAATATTTCAGCAAACATACCCTTCAAACATCGGAGATTTATACTAATAAAATACATAAAGAGGAGCCCTGCATCTGCAGCCAGTTACAATTTGCACCCTTCCCTTTTGTTTGCATAAAACACTAAAACGCAGCCCCTTCTAATGAAAACTTGAGGGAAAATTGGGAAAATACAAAATAATACCTACCCTTAAGGGACGAAGGTGGGACCGGTGAAATGAAATCACCAAGTTTGGTGACTGAAAAGGGCGTTGAACTGGTGACGGAAATGATAATTTATGCTAAACTAAACGTTGACTAATTATTTTAAGAGAAAATGATCGAAGTATCCATTCTACGACGAAACACAATAAAAAAAGTTATTGTTTTCCGATAAGTACAGAGTTATACTATTAAAAAAAAATTACCATGGCATTTAATAAATGTTTCATAGAGATTGTTACGAACAGTAAAAGATTTTGTAACTTCATAAAAAAATATATGGATCCATAAGCGTTTCTGATTTCTCCTTGAAAATATCTAAAAATTGTTATATGAAAAATTACCACTATCAATGCAACTTGGTAGAAAAGACAGGAAATATAATGTTGCAAGGGAATAATAGGGAATAATAACGTATAGAACCGCTATATTTAAATATGAATTTATAAAAAATGAGTCAAAATCTGCATAAATTATCAAAATAGAGATGGTGACATCTGTCCGTGATCTGCATAAGTTATAAAATATCCTAATTTAAGGGAAGGGTTTCGAATTTATATACTTTTGGATACTGAGGAAAGGATTAAACTTATAAAGGGTTTATTTTTATAAATGCTTTAAAATAATATATTATTATTTTTTTACAAGTATGTAGATTTATAAATAAAAATGCCACTGATTGTGTACGTACTAATGCAAACAACATAACATAAAAAGTATTAGTGTAATTTCAAACTTTTTATACCTATCAAAAAGGGCAAAAGTTTTAAATATTTAAAAATAACTTTACTTAAAACGGTACTTTAGTCTTTAAAATAAATCTAAAACTTACAATACTTAATACAATTTGATATTTACATAACAAAGAGATGCTTTCAGAAAGTTATTTAAGTCCCTAAATTAAATGTTAATTCGAATAAGTTTATGAAAATATTTACTTTACCAAAACCCACCAATTGAAATGTTAATTATTGTAGCTATTAATTCAATTTATTTAAACAATATAAACAACTCCTTTCCAGTAAACAACAAAAGTATATTCATTTTCAGAAGTTTAAATTTCGATTTACATTTTACAATGATGGCGGGTAATAAACAGGGTGTTTTTAGGATATAATGGCCGTAAGGTAAGGGAGAATTTCATGTGAAAGTTAAAAGAAATACGTTCCGAAACGTTTTAAAGGGCCATCAAAACTGAACTTTCTCGAGCGACCAACACCTGCTAGTCTGGCCGGACGACAAATAAAAGAAAATAGAAAATTCTTGGAAAATTTCTTAGACTTAGATTTTAAAGTTTTTATTTATAAGGTGTTAAGGTTTCTGCTGTTTTAGTCGAGTACCTATTTTATAGAATCCATAAACATACAAACTGTATGTTTATGGATTGTATACAATATTTTAGGTTTTTAGGTGGATAGGCTATCCGGCCAGTTTCTTTACCACCGTCCATACAAATGCAAAAGCCATAAAGTAACCTATTCATGTTTTGGTTTTCGTCTGAGATTCACCGATTTTTAGTACTGAGTTAATTTGTTGTTGAAGTGGTAGCCTCCTTTCAGTTGCAATTACGAAACGGGCAGATGATTTTACAATAAAGCAGCAAGGAAATTGTAGTAGGCTCGTAATGAATACTTGTCTTTTATATGTAATGGTAACCATATCATTTAACCGGTATAGTGGGAGCGACTAATTATGTTAAAAAAGAAAGAATTGATGGATTCTTTGTAGGTGTGCTTAATAAAGCGTGTGCTCGAAAATATCGCTCAGAATACAATTATTGTAATACTTACAAATAATAAACAAATATATTTTTTTACAACCGCGCAAATATTTGCTATATTTGAATGCTATTACTAAAATATTATGTCATAACTAGGTAACCTATAGTAGGTGTTTTTTTTTATATGCGTCCTTACACATACTTTTAAAATATAATGACGCCAAGTACAAAAAAGGGCTCCCAAATGACTTTAATACTAAACTTACATATTAGACCCTACCATATTCAGGCCTAAAGGTATTTTATTTGCACGTTAATATTTTATAATATATTGCATATATTAAACATTATTTTTCAGACTATTTTCAAAGAAAAAATACAACTTTTTTATTTCACAAATGGTTTCTGTAAGTGATAATAATGATTGACTAATATAAATATTTTCTCTGTAAAAAAATCACTTAGTATTAAAGTTCAATAAATTTATGAAATTTTGGTCTTAAACATAAAATAATACATGAACTATAATTTATATGTATTATATCTACTTTAAACTAACATAGTATATATTATATACAAACAATACAATAATAATAACAATACCAAATCAAATCACTTCAGTTCGTTACACATTCTAATATACATAAACATATCTCTTCATATACATACTATAAAGCAAGGATAACTATATAATCCACTGTATGCTATAACTGATCAAAGCCCAGTCTACGTTCAGTTAATGGTTATATTGCATGCCAGTTATTGTACTCTGTCGATGCGGTGTCTGTTGCAATGGCAGGCTATGTGTTTGTGTATAATGATTGTAATTAGTTGGTTTTCAGTGCAAACAATGAAGTTTGATTTAGTGGTTTACTTGGAATTGACACTTGCGATTCATATGGAAACTAACCTATACAGATTATAAGGGAATGTGTGTGTAGGATTTTATTTATAATTTTTAATGTGTATGTATGTGAGTGTGTATGTGTAATTGGGGACAGATATAAACTGTATTTTATTAACACTCAGAACAATAATTTCAGTCCTGTGGTATGGTGAATCGATCGTAGGTAACAATATATATTTCTCATTTGATTAATATTGCTTAAAATATACAATATATAAAAGTGTGTATACATATATAATTGTAACCTTTCGTTAAAAATATAAAACACATTCGAAATTATGATTTTTATTCTTAATTTATATTTTGTTGGTCAATAAACAATATATATTAACAATTTGACGATTGACTTAAACTAGACAAAGATTATTCTAAATTTCACCTTCACTTACATTACTTAGTTGTAGATAGTGCTCAACTTAAGTCCATGAATATTCAGCAGGTCTCAAGCGTACCCAATGAAAGCTCCTGAAGCGTGACAGGCTTGCATTAGTGGTCTTACTTGGTGCTTCTCCCGTATTAACTACCACGACGGTCAATGTACTTGGAATTCAAAAATATACTTTAATAAATTATCATAAATTGTTCTTTTTGATGTATTTTATACCTACGTATTTATATATATATATTATATATAGTATTTTATATTACGATAGGATGCAATATTAAAATATTGAAATGTATACACACTTTTATATATGGTAGGTATAATATACATAAAATATTTTAAGCAAGGGAAAGCAATATTATTAAAATGTCATATATTTTGTTGAATTAATAACTACGATCATTTCATTACAACACAGGAAGTGAAATTATAGTTCTGGGTATTTATAAAATATAGTTTACTAACACACATAATAATATGTGATGTATATACACACTATGTTTTAGATATATATGATTAATATGTAGTACAATTAACACATATTGCTCTGGACACAAAATAACAATGATATAATAGATATCATATTTTATAAAAAATAACTATATATACTTCGTAATGCTATTATGTGGTTTTAGAAATATATTAGCCTTTTCTATCGCTCATCAGTGTACATTTACTAAATTTTACTCTAAAAACTGGAAATAAACTAAATAAAATAATATTTTACATTTTAGCATGAAAATTACGAGCTTGCACAACTAAAAGTTTTAATACTACAAACAAATGGTAGCCGACAGCGGTTTTTGATTACATTTTAAGTGATGAACTTTTGATAGCACAGTCGTACTCTACAGTGTCACCAACTTTATGCTTACCCGAATTCCGTGGTGAATAGTAACTTTAGTAAATTAGTACATATAGTATTTATTTAGGTGTTTTATTTTCCGAATTCTGAAATAAATACATTTACATAATAATATATTTGCCTTGCACTAAATTGCCATTATTAATTTGCCATTGTAGTAATTGAATTCACGACCTCTGGATACAACGTCAAATCCTTATAATGGTTGCTAATTTATATATATCGTACCTATGATTTGATTTAGTTTTTACTTTTAGTAATATTGACTGTTATTTATTGGCAAACTGAACTTTTATTACGACTAACTAAAACTTTTTGCAGTATAAAATTGAAATAAATTTAACTAAATTTTAATTGGCACACTGAATTTTAATTGGATTTATTAAAAGTATAAAAATGAAACCATGGTGGGTTTGATTCCCACCCATAACAAAAAAATATTAATTAGTACGTTTTTTTTCTGTACAGTTTGCCATAGTCTGGGATAGTTTCTCATAGTCTAAATATAATATGTATTATATCGTTGCTTCTGGTATACATAGTACAAGCCTAAAGCTTAGTTTGTGACCAAAGCAATATGTGTAAATTGTCCTACATATTATTATTTATTTATTTAAAATAAATCCTACTAAACCTCAATGTAACTATATATTAAACAACATTATAATCTCTCTACGACTAGCTGTTTCAGATATAAATAGTACCAATATTACATCGACTATACTTAGCTTCTTAATATACTACCGGCATCAAAATGTTGGTGGCTCTATACTACATGTTCTCTACATAAATAGCCCTGCGGATATTTGTTACAAGGATTATAATGTTTCGCTTTAATTTTAATATATCACGTATACGTTTGTTAATGTGCGTTACACCTTAATGAATTACTTGTACGTTCCAACTATTTTGGTACTTTTTGTTTACTTTGTATTGTATGTATATTTATGTGTATGTTTATGTATATGTTTATTTATATGTACCTTAGAAAAAAGAAGACGACATATACTAATTGGCTTTTTTTTAATGTTTTTATGTGTATGGCATATTATGACTATGTATTTACCTGATGGTAAGCAGGCCTACAAAGTCCTTTAATGTGGTCGATTAATACATTGGTATTTAACAGAATTGGTCGCTATCACTATGCTGGCTAAATAATGCAGTTACTCCTCGATGCTTTATCGTTACATAAACTGCAACTTTCTTAACCGAAACACAAAAGGAGACGCGACAAGTTCTCCTGAAAACTGGAGAACTCCAGATTGAAACCGAAACATGACTAGGTCACTTGGAGGTTTTATTATTTTATTGAAGCATTGTACGTCCATGAATGGGTCGATCAATACATTGTTGTTTAACAATATTGATCGCTCCTACTATGCCAGCTATGTGTTACGTGTATGTGTTAATTATGTGGTTACGAATATGGCGGCGATAGATGGTTTTAATATTCTCTCTGCTTTTAAACCAATTACTCGTTTGGTAACCGTATCAAGACTCCACCACCTCGACAAATAATCGAAGCCGTCTACGGAAAACCGGTAAACTCACAGACTGAAAACGAAACATTACTAGATCACTTGACGGTTTATGCATCTGATGGTAACGAAATCGGTCGGCCCCTAATGAAGAGACCATCTAAGTTTCAGCATACGAATTTGTGTATAGATGGATTATTAAATCTATCCAAACACCGGCAGGTGAGCGACGAGCTGACCACTTTTCGGTGTAGAATACCATCGTTTTCGACTACGTGGAATAAAACCCCACCGGTGGGTACTAAGGCCGTCTACGCGTTGCGGACGCCGTAAGACACCCAGGGTTTTATTTTTATAATTCATAATTCACATATTCAAGATAAAAGTATACATAATTAATGACACAATTTAAATGTTTCATACATTACATTACCATTAGCAAAAAAAAATCTTAAACAATAATTATTGTGTAATTTTACAAAGGTGTATTAAATACCCGGATAAAAGATTTCACTCTCCCGGTGTACAGGAAATGAAATTTGTTAGGTATATTACACAAATAGCCAAAGGCGGTCCTGAACGTAAAAACTGCATAGGGTGTGGATAATTTGTCACAAGGGGTGGCCAGGGCGAGGGCGGAACGTTACTGTTTCTACCTAAATATATTTGGGTTTTCATTGCTGTTTTGATTATATTTAACTAATTTAATATTTGGACCTTATTTTATTATGTTAAGCTTTAGAAAATGTTTAAAAAAGATAAGAAACATGGTCGAAAAATATATATTTTCTAACACTTAAAGCACTTATCTGAAAAAGACTGTTTCTGTATAACTGCTACGTTTAGCTAATCCAAATTTATCTTAAACCAGGGGCCTATTTCATAAAGGCGACAATCGTAATTTACTATGACAATTTATAATACATTGATTAGTTTAGTTGGAATTATTTACTTAGAACAAGCTACACCAAGCAATGTATTATAAATTGTCATGGTAAATTACAATTGTCACGTATATGAAATAGGCCCCTGGTAATAAATGTATTTTTGTTACATAATTTACGATGCTGTCTATCAAGCATGTTTGAGGTTAAAGGTTAAAAAAATTTGTGTCAATTATAAATAAAAAAATGTGTTAGGGAGAAACAGAAGATTTTTTAGGCTCTGTTTTAAAACGTTAAATATAATTATTATTGTAAGAGTAAGGACTACGTTATCATGCACGTTAGCTCTTTGTTCCCGATAATTCCAGACGTACGCTTCTGCAGAACATAGGTTTTCTACTGCATCGATAGTCTCGTGTCTCGTATTCGTGGTGCGGCTACAAAATGGGCAGTTGATTGGACGCAAAGCAGCAAGGATATTAAAGTAGACTCATGATTTCGTAATGCAAATTTGTCTTTGTTGCTATATATTTCATAACTGCGTCATCAGGCCGGTCTAGTGGAAGCGACCAATGCTGTTAAATACCATCATATACCATTACAAGTGCTTTTTGGCTCCCGAGAACCGTTTAAACGGCCTGGGGGTACCATGAGGCCGTTTAAACGGTTCTCGGGAGCCAAAAAGCACTTGTAATGGTATATGATGGTATTTAACAGCATTGGTCGCTTCCACTAGACGGCCTGAACGGAGGGATTATCCAATCCTTATTTCGCCGATGGGCAAAATGAGGATGGGTTAGCAAGTGGCTAGCTTGTTGCAGCGTTTATGATGGTATAGCCTCGTTGTATAAAGCGGTTACCCCTCCCAGGTCCGGCCATGTTATCTTCTGCTTAACCTTGTTATTAGCTAAGCAGTGACTTAACCACTAGGCTGGGGCTACTTTTTAATAAAATTTAATAATTCATAACTCCAATAATAAAACAAATAACTTGGTTATACACTGAAACAGCAATGTACAACACCCTCACCATCGTTTTGCCTTTGGTCCGTAATAAAGATCGGAAGTGGCGTAGGGGAAACGGATTCGCGCACTCGGGTTTACCGGTTTGTTTTAATGCAATTGTCATGCAAATTTTCTGAATTAATATATCCATTTGGAAAAAGTTTCTCCTTCAAACCGGCGCTCATTAATGTACACTTGAGCTGTTAAAACTTCTTAATGCTCGTGAGATGAGCTTAGTTAATTTTGTTGATCAAAATATTTTCTTTAAAAAAAACTGTTTATACTACATACCGGACATTCTACTCAAAATGTATGAAATGAGGGTAAACTAATTAAAACATATAGGTACATACAAATGAAGCTTACACCTATGTTCTATACCTATTCACAAGTGTAAGCTGTATACGTGCTCATTTTTGTATACAAAAATAAAGCTTACACTTGCGTGTGTACGGAAATAAATGCAGCTTACAATTGTGTGCCTTCTTATGTACTACTACTACACATGCGTAAATAATGTAAGGCCAATTTTGATATCGCGTACAATTCTAAAGTATCTGTCGATATGAGGTTTAAGATCAAAAGGGGCGAGGAGTGTCCATTGTATGCTTTTTAGTTATCAAAACTGTTTTCGAGTGTCCAGGGTCCAGTGCACAGCATAGGCACACCCATATTCATAAGAGTCATGTGCCGTGCATTAAATAAACATTTTAAAAAACTTGATCGTTACCAATATGCGTTTGAAATAAAACAAAATAAATGATTACTTAAATATTTTAAGTACAAATACCATACTTTGAAATTTGTATTTATGCGATTTAGTAGCGTCATAAATCTTCAAGTTATTGGTTAGGTTCATTTTATCGTACCTTATGTATAAAGTAATTTATTAATACGTCGTCACAGAGGAGTAGAGAACAGAGTTGCATGGTCATTGGGCCAATGACTACGGCCCATAGCATAGGACATGTGAAAATTATTACAGATGTTCAAATTTTAATACTACTTTAACTTTTAGTATCTACTTCAAAACTAATAACAATATTGGAAAGTATATTTTTTGTTGTTAATTACCATAATATGATGGCGATTACCGCCTCCTCTAGCAATACATTTCTGTAAGACCTTATAACATCAAATAGTTTATATTTTACATTACTACCTACATCTAAAATGCACAATTTAGTAAAGGCGCATCAAAAGAAACACACGTGCCGCCTAAAGCGAAATCGCTCCACCTATTTGTACAAGGGAGCACTTTTTGTTCTAATTTCAGACACGTTTCCGTTCGTTCCGTTTGATTAAGGTTCTTTATTAATCACGCCAACTGGCCCCTAAATTAAAATTGTAATGGATTAACACGTTTGCAGGCACAGACCTCAATTATTAGATGGGAGAGCGATCTTGAGTAAAAATCCCGCGTGAGTTTTTTTCTCTAGCCCCGGCCAGGTATCATACTAGGTACATTTTAGTATAATAACAATAAGGTTAGTATATTTAAAGTATCGATCTCACATATACCAATAGCCAATAGGCTTAAGAACCGTCTATCTTTTTTGTTTTTTTAAAGAAACAATTTTTTTTAACTAAGTATAAAATTTCGTATAAGAAATACTAATGTTTCGGTTTTAATATTAAGTAGTTTCAGGAGCCTACTGCATCGATTTCTTGTCGATGCAGTAGTATCTTTGAGGGTGCGGTTGCGAAACAGACTGTTTATTTTAAATTGTAGGGATGAGGATACTCGTAATGCAAATTACTTTTTTACACCCAACATATCGTACCCAACCGGCATAGAGGAGATATCAATGCTGTTAAACATCAATCGATCAAAACGATCGACCACATTCTTGGACTATAATCATCTCATTCTAACATAAACCTTCCTACATAAACCATCGCAATTACATCGAGAACACTGCCAAGATCGCAAGTAAAAAGTTCGACGTCCTCAACAAGGTGCGACGATATTTCACTCCAGGGCTCTGGTATCTAATCTATAAAGCTAAGATCCGGCCTTGTGTGGAATATTGTTCGCACCTCTGGGATGGACTGCATGCCCTCGATGGTCTACAGAAGATGAAAATAATTATTGATGACAAAGAGCTCACTAACACCCTAGAGCCATTACAGCTTTGCAGAGATGTTGCGTCGTTGAGCGTATTTTACCGTCTTCACAATGGACAGTGCTCTGAAGAACTATTTAATCTTATTCCCCCTTATTCCCTCTGTTACAGAACTTCGCAAGTAGATAACAGAATGCATGCGCTGTGGCCGATGTACCAACCCGTACTACAATATTTGGTGATTCGTACATCTGTCGCACTACTAAAATGTGGAATGCTTTATCTGCTTACGTGTTTCCTTCATCCTATAACCTTGAGTCCCTTAAACGAAGCGTTAATAGGCATCTTTAGCCGGCAAAATGGATGAAACCAGCATTTACAATACAATAATAAATGATGGTTGTATTTATTCTTGGACCTACATACTGCTTTCTACTGTTAGGTCACATCCCGCGTTTTCTTAAGAAATAATAATAATCTTCGTATCTAATATTTAAAAGCATTTTGTAGTTTTTTTTTATGATTGTTCGTAATTAAGCGTATGTCTTTAATCCGGTTTGGAGAGAAAGGGTTGTAGTGGTTGTGTAACGGAAATGGTATGGGGTTGAAATGAACCTTAATGGCGCTTAGGGGTTTGTTTTGAATATAGTATATTTCTTTGATTTAGTGCTAATAGATTAGGGGAAAGCTAAGGTATGTTTATGTTTACATATTTTAAAAATAGAGAATATTAATTTGTAATTTAATTTATTTATACAAAATTGTTTATTGCAAAGAATTGTACGAATGCATGCTTAATAAAATAGTTGTGAGAGTGCATGATGAAATAGTACACATATATATTTCATTTATATAATAGACATAATGCTAACTACTCATGTTACTACTGTATTGTATACTATATACATTATATATATTTACTTTCATAAAACATACGAATATAACATTCAAAATTTATTCAATAGATAGTACCAACATCTATGCTAATTTAAGATAATGAGCGTGAACTAAGTTTTTGAAATTGTCTTTTTAGAAGTAGACGCAGCACATGCAACTATTTTATTTTATTTCAACTATACTATATATTATTACACCTATCTAAATATATATAACTCAAAGCTGACTGACTGACTGACATAGTGATTTGATAGATCACTATGTCAATCCAAATGCACAGCCCAAACCACTGGACGGATCGGGCTGAAATTTGGAATGTTAATAGATTAGAGTTAGGTAGATGTTGTGACGTAGGCATCCGCTAAGAAAGGATTTTGATAAATTCTACCCCCAAGGGGATAAAATAGGGGATGAAAGTTTGTATGATAAACAAATAACTATTCCACGCGGACGAAGTCGCGAGCACAGCTAGTACTATATATTATTACACCTATACTATATGTTATATAGCAGCCAATTTTATGCTTTTGCTTTCATTATTAGTTAAATGTCATTTGCAATATTATTGCAATTATTTTAGCCTGCAAAATTAAATGTGCGGATTCATATTAGGTCGCTCCAACCAATTTTGTCGTTTGAATGATAGTCATGGCAATTTTGACCGTACTGTCAAACCAAATCAAGCTCGTTTTAGGACTAAATATTCGATGCCCATATTATAACGTTTTTATCAAATAAGCGTTTTAATTAAAAATAATTTATAATTATAAATTTATGATTTGTTTACTATATAATTTTGAGATTAGTGTATTATACTATATACAACAATGTAAGTTTAGATATGTCAAGTAAATAGCTGTGCTTCGCGATTTTGCTTAAATAGTTTGGTACTTTTTTTTATAGAGCAGGACATTGAACCCTACACCACCTGATGGTAAGTGGCAATGTAATGTTCAAGAATATTCTCAACTAATAGTAGTAATGAGCAAGTAATCAACCAGTTGAAAGCAAGCATGCTTCAACTGGTTGATTCCACTATGTCTACTTGAGAAACTTATTCACGCCTTGCTTAACGGACTCAGGATTAAGGACTTTTATTAGTATCATAAGAGTTGTACTTACAATTGTTCCCAAAAAACAAAATGCCTATTCATTCGCTATCACCACATGAGATGAACATTAAACGAATACAAGACGTGTTCAATTGCTTGCAATAATTTGTACCGGAAACGTTGGTAAATGTGCGATAGAGAAGCCTGGAGTATAGAATAAAAAGTAAGAGAGGGGCGAAGATATAGAAACCATATCAGAAGAAAAGAATAGAGTAGACGTTATGCACGTGGTTGTACTACGATGAAATATTATTATTATAAAGTTTTTAATCTGTCTCTAAATATTTTCAAACAACTTTAGATGATGCCTTTTTTAAATAAACAGGACAAATGGACAGCAGAGTGTTTTTCAATCATTTGTGTATTTTGTATTAGTAACTATTATCCACTTTATTTGTTATGTATAGTGTATATTATTATATACGTGGTGACCGAGTATATTTCTCTGTATATTTATTTAAAAAAATGGGACATAATTCTGTTCAAATAAAGCATGCTTAAAAACACAAGCTTAAATATGAAGAAAACAAATCTAATTACAGATATTTTAGTCATTATTTTTTAAGCACTAAGAGTGTATTTTAATTTTGAGCAGCTATTTTTAAATGTCAAGCAATTAAATTATGCTTGACACTTAAAAATAGAGAGACAACCTATAACTATCTGAGATAACTGGTTCAAAACCTGGAGTCAGTGTGTTAGAAAAATAAATTATCTTTAATTCAATGATTATTAATCCTTTGTTTTAATTGATTTGAGATCCACTAATTGTTAGAAAATAATGTTAGTTGTTAAATAATTATGACAATAGTGATATATATCGGCACGGCGCAGCAAAAATGAGTCACGTGCAATTTCTACTTATCATGATACTTTGCCTATCTACCTATTGAGGTCTATGGATAAAATTATCGCTTAAGTGGTCAATTGGTCGCGGCAGGAGGTCTGTCATTGACAGAAAATTGTTGATGGTCTAATTTTATTGATGGTTATTTCAGTTGGAGAGTATAATACATTACTTGCTTATTGTGAGTAAAATAATTGGACTTGTCTTGTATAAATATGTAGTGGGTAATGTAGTTACATCGAAAACGCAGTCTTCGTAGGACATATTTTATAATGTTGTTACATCGAAAACGCAGTCTTCGCAGGAGATATTTTATTAATGTTATAAAATTACTGATGGTTTATTTTGAATTTGATGTTAAGCCAAAAAGTTAAGAAGTATTTTTTATATATTATTTTTGCTCTATAGTAAATTGTGAAACAACTTATTTAATATTTTAATTAAAAGCTCATTTGATTTATTTAGCTTTATATATTTTTTTATTAATGAAAAAATATGAAAATAATATAGTGCCTAAAACAAATGCTTTTAAACAATATCAATATAAATATCATCAACGGCGGTCTCGGGCGCCCGCGCAGTAAGGCACCCCGCCTTACGGCGCGGGCGCCCGAGACCGCCTAAACGCTCTTAGGGTCCCAGCGGAGTGGTTTTAATTCTACCTCGTGGTAGCCGATGGTATGAGTTTACACCGAACACACCGATTTAAAATGTTGATTTTAATTCGATTCATTTCAATATATAAAAAATATATCTATATACAAGGTGAATTTGAAAGGATGTACTTTGGGCTAATATGAGTTTCTGCTGATCAAATTGAACAACTTTTCCTATGGAACCAAGTGTCGCCAATGAAAAAAAAAGCCTTCTCCTATACAAACTAGTAATGTTAAAATATTTTTTTAAAGATAAAAATGCAATGAAAAAATTCCTGGTGGCGGGACTCGAACCCAAAAACCTCGCTATCGCGGTAAGGCGCTCAACCGGTGAGCCAACCAAGTTCCAGTCAGCCCTCACGAATTTTGCCATTGCTTGTTATCTACTCATACACAGACGCCCTCTATTAGCTTTCTTCTAATAACTCTTATACGAGTGATGTTAGAAGTCCTAGTTTCTAATACTAGATGGCAGAGGAGTCTGTTTTTTGTTTTTACTTTTTTCAGTATTTTATATTATGTTGAGCGCCTTGCCGCGAGGTTCGTGGGTTCGAGTCCCGCCACCAGGAATTTTTTCATTGCATTTTTATCTTTAAAAATTTAATATACGAGTAAGACTATCCTATAAAGGAATTTATAAAAAAATGCATAAATGTTAAAATAACAAATTTATATGGGGAAGCCAAATTTTTTTTTTATTTGCGACACACGATTCCATGGGAAAAGTTGTTCGATTTGATCAGCAGAACCTAATATTAGCCCAAAGTAAATCCTTACAAATTCACCCTATTTATTATATATATACTATATAAAATATGCATTACATTTGCCATGTGATGTGTCCTTTTGTTTGGTAAAATTATTACAAACTTGTAAAACATTTATAGAATCCTTCACAGTTTAAAAAAAAAGATATTTCGTGGCAAAATCTTATATAATCAAATGTATTTCTGTACTTCTTTTTATTATTCAAGATAGGAAATAAACTAAGAAAAAGCAAAAAAAAAAACTGATGCAATAATATACCATCAATTGACATTTGTTGTTTTTTAAATATAATACGAACTAATAAAGTCTTTATTAAAATATACAAAATAAAAGTAGACAATGCCTAAAGGCATTATATAAATATGTCTGTCCTTTTATTAATAAATAAAGTGTTAAAGAAATAAATAAAAAAAAATACTAAAGTTTTTAAACTTCTCAAACCCAAAACCTTGTCTATCTTTTACAATATTATCTACATATACAAGAAATTTAGGGTGGGGGTTTCAAATTGCGCAGTAGTCGTTGTCAAATGCAAATAGCTGGGGTCACCGTCTTTTTCAGGGGTTCTGAAATATGGGGGTCATAAACAGCAATATGAGTCGAGTGGCTGTTGGGAACACCTGCCGCTGACGTGTTGGTCGCCCGTCAGGCTTCTTTCTGATCGTCTGGATTATGGATTAACACTTCTTTAAAGTTCGAGGAAAAAAATTACAGTAAAATTATGCTAAAGTAAGACTTTACTGTAAAGTACATACATATCATCACGGGTGCCTTACGGCGCCTGAGACCGCCTAGACGGCCAGCGGAGGAGTTTTAATCCCACCTCGTCGTAGCTGATGGTATGAGTCTACACCGAACAAGTGGCTAGCACGTCGCGATGTTTTGAATAGACTCAATAACCCATCTATAATCAGTTTCACAAGCTCAACGTGCTCTCCGAGGCACTATAGTGGTGTTGTCAAACAAATGTACATAAATTAAAAACTCATTGGTACACACCGATATTTGAACCAGAGACCTAAGTGTTTTTAAGTCCAAGGTGTAACCAACTCGGCCACCACGTATATGCGTAAACTAAAGTATTTATGTAAACATATTTTAATTAGATTCTATTTACTATTAAAATAAACAATAATAAGTAACCACATATTAGTTATTGTTTATTTTATTTTTTATAACTATTTTTTTTTGTTTTTTGTTAAATAAATCTTTAGTTAAACATGGTGACTTTGAAAGGTTGTTTTTTTGAGCTAATAAGAGGTACTAAAGTTTTTTTTTTAAACAAGACTTATAATATTTTAAAAATAATTACTATACCTACTGTAAGTATTCACCAATAGAAAGGGTTTATTTATATATTCAAAATAAAACGTTCTATTAGTGAATTCGTACATTTTATACTGTAGTACAGCCTCTGTACACTAGTGGTTGCGTCTTTGGCGTTAAAAGTCAAAAATATTTATTTCATGTAAACCTTTACAGGTATTTATGCATAGTCAAAAAAAAAAAAATATATATATTTAGTATAAGGTCTAAGTGTGTTAGGCTCTTGCATACTTAAAATAAATAGAAACCAAACCGAACACATACCACATAACCAACCAGTGTAAGACTAGGTGGTTAGCTGGTTCCATTGACCTGTCCATCGTTATCTGCCATGCAAAGGTGCCACCGAGCCGACCAACCTAACAGACTATATCTACGCCCCAAATATCCACTATTGGATATATGATGTATCTGACGGTCGTGGGTTCGATTCCCACCCATGGTAAAAAAAATATTAGTACGTTTTCTCAGTACAATTTGTCATGGTCTGGGTGTTTATAAAATATAATATGTATTATATCGTTGTTTCTGGTACACATAATACAAGCCTAGAGCTTAGTTTGTGACCAGAGGAATATGAGTAAATTGTCCTACATATTATTATTCCCTGGAAGGTCCCTGGTTCGAATCCCGGTGTGTACCAATGAGTTTTTAATTAAAAAAATTATGTACATTTGTTTGACAACACCACTATAGTGCCTCGGAGAGCACGTTAAGCTGTCGGTCCCGGTTTCACTATACCAACCTGTGAAACTGTTTATAGATGGGTTATTGGGTCTATTCAAAACATCGCGACGAGCTAGCCACTTGTTCGGTGTAGACTCATACCATCGGCTACGACGAGGTGGGATTAAAACCCCTCCGCTGGGTACCCTGGGGCCGTCTAGGCGGTCTCGGGCGCCGTAAGGCACCCGTGAAGATATATATATATATATTATTATTATATTACAGTAAGTGACACATTGTTGATCAAAAACTCAATTTTAGCTGTACTATATAAACCTTAAAATAATTAATTTTGCCAACATATTATAAAACCTTTAATCTAAATCCAATTTGCTTTTTCATTGACAAACCATCAGTCAAAAGTTGTATGTGAGATGTGAGAAAATTAATATGAGGCGGCGAAGTCCTTTGATGTCATGACGTCACCGCACTCGCCGCGCTGTGACCGCTTTGATGTTACCGGCAGTACCGCTTTATAAAGCGCTTTATTGTTGACGCGTCAATAGTGCCATAGTCGGTGCGAACGTGTAAATTGATGTGATTTTGGTAGAAATAGGTTTTCGGCACAAATTTTAGTTTATAAGCTACTTTTTAATAACGATATTTGTTTTTAATGAACTAATTAGTCACCAAAGTTATTTTTTATTGTTTTTTTCGGATGATTTCTTTTAATCAAAAGTTATACACGTGGTGGCCGAGTTGGTTAGACCTTGGACTTAAAAACACTTAGGTCCCTGGATCGAAGCCCGGTGTGTACCAATGAGTTTTTAATTAAAAAATGTATGTACATTTGTTTGACAACACCACTATAGTGCCTCGGAGAGCACGTTAAGCTGTCGGTCCCGGTTTTCACTATTTAGTATAGTAATACTTGTAAAACTGTTTATAGATGAGTCTATTCAAAACATCGCGACGAGCTAGCCACTTGTTTGGTGTAGACTCATACCATCGGTTACGACGAGGTGGGATTAAAACCCCTTCCGCTGGGTACCCTGGGGCCGTCTAGGCGGTCTCGGGCGCCGTAAGGCACCCGTGATGATATATATGTATGTATATGTATTTCTTTTAATAATAAATAATATTATAAAGTGATTCCGCATTTACGAGTACATTTTATACACAAATTAAATTTATTTATTTTATCCTTTGAACAATGATTTTACTTGTTTATTTGATTGTTTACCCATACCTTATTCAAATTCTCGTACATATCATTATGTACTTAGTCAGAATTCTGATACAATGTTTTTTAATTAAAAAGTATATATATATACTAACTATCGCGGTTAAGTGGCCAAAACCCAGCGGAAGGATTTTATTCCCCACAATAGTTTAATAGTTCACTATCTCTTAATTTTTTATTACATTTTCATCATTTGGCTGTGGGAGGAATGGCGACCTAGCTAAGTGCACACATGGACCTTATATATTTTTATAAAACTTTATTGCATAATACAAAGGCGGACTTAATGCCGTTGGGCATTATATGACAGTCTGTTTGAATGTCGGACATGTAATGTAAATTTATATTATAATATTCATTATTAACTGTTTTAAAAAGTAACTTCCAAAGGTTTGAACCCAGGGTTTAATTAAAACCTTTTTGGAAAGGTTTTGATGTTATTTATTATAAAACAGGTAAATATTTTCAGAAATGAACAAAATAAATTAATTTTACCCAAAAAGACATCCACCGGATATTACGTTTCAAAGTAGGCCTACCTTGAGTCGAATACGTCAACATCTTTGTAAAGGAGACCGCATGATAAATGACGCTCAAACGTAACAATGAGACATCTACCGGCGAAATTGATTCAATTAATTTACCCCCTCCATAAATTTAGATAGATATACCTACATGGTGAGTTTGAAAGGATGTATTTTGCTCTACTAATTAAATCGCACACATTTTCCTTTGGTCATGTCACAAATGAAAAAAAAATGCCTTCTAGTAATGTTAAAATGACCAATTTGTATGGGGAAGCAAACATTTTTTTTCAGCGCCATGAGAAAAGTTGTTCGATTCGATAGGTAGAGCCTCATATTAGGCCAAAGTACAATCTTCCAAAGTCACCATGTAAACATTTAGATATAAATGTATATGATTAAAATAGTTTTGAAATCCTTGATCAAATTAATCTATAATTAAAATTAAGTAACAAGGCACATTATTGGTGGAAAATTTACTTGACGGGACATTAAACCAATCATGTGCCTTGTTGCTAATTTTGATCACAGTTCTAGAAACTAGGTAAGGGTAAGGGTAAGTCAAGATTTATTATTCATATTTATTAAGATCTTGACGAGTTTTTAATACTCAAGGCCGATTTTTCAATTGTCAGATATTCAACACATAAACTATTTGGAGAAATCATTGACGTAAATCTATGGGAGAAATAATAAAATTTGACAATTGAAAAATCCGCCTACACGCTACTTAAAATAAAAAAAGATTTTTCAAACTTCAACTAAAAGCATATGATTTCTACGCGTAGCTCCAAACAATAAGTGTCAAAGTGCTCATCACAGAGTTCAGGGCCCTTCGTCATTAGGAGGTGAGGACACTGGAATGACGAAAGCAAGGTAATGAGAACTCTGACATGACGAAAGACGAAGGCAAAGAATAATATTGTGATGAAGGTGCGTGCCTGCGCCTCCCTTATGTCACATTTACTTGGATGACTTTATGCGCTACACTTCAGCAATAAAGCGCTTTATTTTGAAAAAGAAAAATACTTTTTATCATCTTTATTTTGTAAATAAAGTTTTCATTTTTTACTCAGAAATCAGTAGGGTTTGGTTGTAAAAAATAGGAAGTAAAGATAATTTTGCACTTTTAAGCTCGATCTATCTTGATTACATACAGGTGTAAAAATCAATACATCCTTTCAGGGAAAAAAAGCTACATACAGAAGTTATATTTTTTTGTTGTTTTAATTCTCAAGATTAAAAATAGTAAGAGCGAGTATACCTACTAATTTTATAATTTTATTATTATTTTAAAATACACTTTGTACGAAAGGGTTATTCAAAACTTGATTTTCTTATTCGTTTCATAAAAGCAGTTTAGGCATGTTGTTTTGTTATTGTATTTTTTTTTCGAATTGACTATGAAGAGACCAAATAAAAAGTAAAACGTATGACCACAATAAAAAATGTTTAACAAGTTATATACCGACTCGTACACACATCGTGGTATGAAACGGTCCACCATGACATAAGAATGCAGCATCCCGCTTTAGGACCCCTCAAGAAATCAGGCTGCATTCCGCCCCAAGACGTCGGTACGTCGCAAGATATATGATTTTAATAATCGGCAAGATTACAGCCACCGAATGCAAGGGGCAGGAGGAAGCTTCGAACTTAGACGCTTATAGACATCGCAATAATTGAAGTAAATAGAATAAAGATATGATAAAGAGTATCTAGTATTTTAAACTAAGATGACAGGCTGCTTTTTAAATTCCGAAATTTGTAGATAGAGATCTGTAATAATATTTACGTATAACATTAGCACCAAATAATTTCGAAACCTTTAAATGAACTTCTAAACTTTTTTATAGTCAAAAGAGTAACAAGAATTTAGGATTACTTTAAGATATCTATCTCTTAAAGAAAGCTTAACTAATAATGTATGTATGTATTACAGAATAATGATAGTCGACAAAAATTATAGTATACCAAAAACTAGACACAAAAGTTAACATGAAAAAAGAAGATAAAAATCAATTTATAAATTATGAAGTGAACATCAAATTGACAGCAAAATAACTTTTACCAAGTCAACTTTATGTAAGTGGCAATGTATGTATTTTGCTAGTTTTTAATCGTCTAAGTTTTCATTTGTCAAATAAAGTTATACAACAGATTACTTGTATGGAGAATGGATAAATTTGACAGTTCTTTATACAAGTTAACGGTCAAATATCTTTATCTGACAATTGAATAATCTGCGATAAGAGGATTCGTTAATAAGTTATTCAATAAATAAATTCCATCACGGGTGCCTTTTTGGCTCCCGAGAACCGTTTAAACGACCTCAGGGTACCTAGCGGAGGGGTTAATAAACCCGTCCTCATCATAACTTTATCTGACAATTGGAATATGAGTCCAAAGACTATAATAGACATAGAAAAGTTAATATAAAAAAAAATAGATAAAAATGTTTTTTTTTTAATTAAAAGAAATAATTCATATAATAATAATTTTATATCTGGATAATAAATTTTTAGAACGCAAAATAGATAACCAAGTAAACTTAATGATTTATATACGTAGCCCTTGCCTTGTCTATGGCAGTAGTCCAACAATTCGAGGGACAAGAGGACTCAGGTTTCTTTGAGTGTCCCTTTGAGAGTTCTGTCTTTCTTGAGAAATGGGCCCCTAAGCTATTTCATTTGTTGGCCCACTTGATATATGTAAAGTCCTTGTTGTCTGTATTTGAAGATTTATGCGGATTGGAAGTGGATTTTTTTGTTGAAATTTATGTTTACTAGTGCCATATTAGTATCTATGGCTTTTAGTATAATTCATGATAAATAAAAATAATATGAAAAACATTTTATATATAATGGTCACAAACTAAGCTCTAGGCTTGCGTTATGTGTACCAGAAACATTCCCACTATGTCGCCATGATGCGCTTATGAAAAGGGCGGCGTCAAAGGGTTTCTACCACCTCGACAATATAGTAGTATCAATGTAGCAAAACGTAAACGCAAACTAATTTCTAAACATGACTATTTCACTTGACGGGTTCTGCATTTTTATGGGCAGTGGTAATGAAACCAGCCGGCCTAAAGCGAAGTCATAGAGACCTTCCTCCCACTTAAAAAATAAATAGATATAAAATTTATATTATGTTTAATATAGCTTGAATTGTTTATTTATTATTTACAAAATAATATCCAAATATACAACTAGGCTGAAGTTGAAGATAATGATTTTTACTACTATTCGAATTATATTATTAAATTAAAAATACGTCTTTATAATTCGATATTATTTTGTAAATACCAAAAAAAACAAATTAACCTATATTATACATCGTGACTTTTTAAAGTTGTACCTACTTTGGGGTAATACGATTAATAATTATTGTTAAACAACAATTATTAATATAGGTATATATTAATCAATTAAATCACTGATTAAATTGAACAATTTTTCCTATGGAAACATGTTTTGCAAATGACGATAAAAATTTTTGGCTTCTTCATACAAAACAAGTAATGATAAAATGACTACACAAATTAGTGTAATAGATATTAGTAATTTTTCATTTGTGACCCACGTTTTCATAGGAAAAATTGTTTGATTTGATTTGTGGTGCCTCATATTATACCAAAGTACCACCTTCCAACAAAACTCACCATGTATGTAATAAAATATGCACCATAAAATAATAATTAAAGGCTTTTATAACTTCTGAAAGATACAAAGACTCGATTAAATTTTTTAAACGTTCAGACAAAGAAAGTAACGACTTGTTACTCGTTCTAATTAACAACCTCCCTTTCTGTGTCGCACATACGAGTAAGTAACATAATTCAGTATATATATCTACAGTGTATATACGAAGGATAGCTTTCAAACTTAATTAGTCTAGACTAGTCTGCTAAAATTCATTATTGTTAATTCATATATCAAAGGATATCATACCGAAGCAAATTGCATATGTTGCAGTCAAACTTTACTGGCAAAATTTTGAAGCGGTTTTTTAGGAATAATATATTAAGCCTTATTAGGTTGGTAGTTTTATTTTATTTAAGCTCATGAACTTTGACTCCAAAGCCTTAATAAATAATAATTAAAAAAAAAATGTAACGCCATTGCAGTATTTGTAGGGTTGTATTGTTGATCGAAGTTTGCCCTTTGCCGCGTAGCTAACCAGTATTGAAACAGGAAAATAATTACTGTTTGATAACCCGGTTATCTAAGAATAACTTTTCATTCTTTTTTGATAACTGGGTTATCTACGACGAATATCAATTCCTTTTTATGAATAGCAAGGACGTCATATGATAACCAGTCATCTAGTGTCAACTAAGACGGGTTTAATTTAAGTTTAATGTATGTAACAAAACTGTACAGCACTTCATAAAGTAAAAGCAGAAAAATCATTGGATAGTGATAGTGGATAGTTTTTGTGAGTGGTATTATTATGTATTTTGTGTAAACATGTATTTAGATTGATGCATTTTTATTATTAGACAATTACATACTAGGTAGGTAGCGTTTACCAACTTTGTTATGTAAAGTGAAAACTATTAGTTTAATGTTCGCCTCCGTAGACTAGTGGTTACGCATATGACGTTGTATCCGGAGGTCGTGGGTTCGATTTCCACTCATGGGAAACAATATAATATGTATTATATAGTTGTTTCTGGTACACACAGTACAAGCATAGAGCTTAGTTTGTGACCAGAGCAATATCTGAAAATTGTTCTAAATATTAAAAATAAAATGGGATTAGTAATTTTTTAATACAACACAGTAAGACCAAGTAACAATGTATTGTAGAAGTTTTATCGCTCGTCAACTATACAACTGCGTTCGTAATCGCTACGTAAATTTAACGTCGATTAGGTACTGGGCCTAAGTAGTTTAAGTTTTGTCAAAGTTTATAATAACTAGTATTTAAATTCCAATAAAAAAAATATTCCTTGGTAAATTAGTAAAATATATTTTTCTGCTCAATTAGATAATAAAATAATGTAACAAATTACACAGGTATTATAATAGTTTACTCAGTACGGGAAGGGAGGCGTTAATTTTTACTGAATTATCGTAATAAGTTATAATTCTTATCATTGTTTCTGGTACACATAGTACAAGCCTAAAGCTTAGATTGTGACCAGAGCAGTATGTGTGAATTGTCCTACATATAAAAATTCCTTGTTTACTAATACCATTTAGATAGAAAATACCATCACGGGGCCTTACGTTTATATGAAGTTACATAATAAACTATTAAAAAAATATATGTATGGTATATATTTGTATTCAGCTAATTAGGCTTGGGTTTTCCATCTTTCTAAATACTTCACAAGCAGACGTCGACTTCACTTGCTAAATGACAAAATGTTAAACACTGACATTTATTAAATAACCGCTGAAACTGTTCAGGCACAGATCTTTATTATCTTCAATTTGGTACTGCGGTTTGGCATGCTGTCGACGCCATCTTGGAAGTCAGTCGTGAGGAAGAGGTTTCGTGATTAAACGGAAGCATTAGTTATTTTGTCATATGCAGTAGTAGAGATAAATCGTTATGATATAGCTACGTTTGGCACGGTTTCAGCAAAATTATGTGAGAGATAGGGTAACATTTATTTGCTCTTTAATTTTATTTAATAAGTTATATTTTATTTTATGCTAATCATTTTTAATATTTCTAATTAAGTAGGTACTTGTTTTATAAGTAGGTACTCGTTGAGCTGTGGGTCCCAGTTTCTCTATACCAACTAGTGACATTGTTTAAAGATCATCACGGGTGCCTTACAACGCTCGAGCGTACTTACCTCGTCGTAGCCGATGGTATGAGCCTACCTAAACCGAACAAGTGGCTACCTCATCGCGATATTTGGATAAACTCATAACCCTAGATGGGTTATTTAGTCAACAGTTTTACAAGTTGATATAGTGAAACTGGGACCGACAGCGTGCTCTCCGAGGCACTATAGTGGTGTTGTCAAACAAATGTACAAGCATTTTTAATTTAAAAAAATCATTGGTGCACACCGGGGCTTGAACCGGGTACAAGCTGTAGTGTTTTTAGCCTGAGATCTAACCAACTCGGCCACCACGTATATACTACTACTAATTGTGGACATGAAAATCTAAAAACATATGAAATATATGCGTACCTAGGTTATCCCAAAGAGATTTACGTGCTATCCAGCAAGGCCTGTCGGTCCAACTAAGTGGAAAACAAGAGCATACAACAAAAGTTATGAAATTAACGTTGCGGTGAGGGAAGGCAGACTCGCAATTAGTACAGCGACATCTGCCGGACGGGAAGTGCGACAGTTTTATTGTTTGTCCAGACACATGGTCGTCCCTTGGGCAGAAATTTAGAGCGAATATGATTCTAGGATATAAGGTATTTGTATCAAAAAATTTTTTAATTAGTTTAAAAATGTTAGTCAGTTTTATTTTGTCAGTTTATATTTTGTTTTCGTTATTTAAAAAACGCATTTATTTAAACTAGTATAATTAAATATAAACATGCCCACAGGTTTTTCATTTGGATAGTATTAAATAAAGAGTCTTAAATAATTTACTAAAAACTTAACTAATAAATAATAATTATACTGTCAATTGAAACTATTTTTGCTAAAAGGAAAATGTGTAAACTAATTCATTAGTTTACGGCAAATATGGTTTTGCAAAATTTACCGTATTTGGTTAAATCAATAAATACCTAATTAAATTTTCGTTTAAAGTTAGACTCTGATTCGAAATCGGGATAACTTTACCGTAGATATCGCCTCTTTAATTATAGAGTAAAAATAATTTTATGCTTACCAAGAAATAAGAATAGACTTATTTTTCAATACTGCACTTGCCAATAACATACCTGAAAAAGAAAAATAAATATAGAATTATATATGTAAAAAAAAGCTTGAAAGTTTTAATAATACTTCGACCTAAAGGGTTATTACGCTCACAACGCTAAGCTAAACTTTAATCGATATGATGCAATTTTGACGTTACGCAAACCAGTGACATTAAAATTATCATATCATAATATCAACATTATTAGATCAAGTACAGTATCTTAAATTACAGGAATACCAAGAAAGATAATATTTAGGGTACTTTCCACAGCCTTTTTGTGTTACTCTGTATATATAATCTTTACCCAAAATCCAGGCAAATATTTCAAACGCCCTGAGACCAGGCTGAAACATGCAACGTAATACAAAACCAACGTAATTGATGCATCTATATATAATATCCTAAAATGAAGATAGGGAATAAAATGCATGTTTATTTAATATACACATAGGTATATAGGTATAAAAGCGGCCCCAGCCTAGTGGTTAAGTCACTGCGCAACTGGTAACAAGGTTAAGCAGATGACAACAAGGCCGGTCCTGGGATGGGGACCGCTTTATACAACGACGCTATTTCATCATAAACACCGCAACAAGCTCGCCACTTGTTTAAAAACGGTGTTCGGGAGCCAAATTGGCACCCGTGATGGTACCTATAGGTATATATATTTCATATTACAGTCATTTATTTAGAAATTTATTTTTATTATAGATAGGGAATAAAATGCATATTTTTATTGGTTAATAAAACATATGTTGAATAAACTAAGTCTGCTTAAGGAACTTATTCACGCCTCGCTTAAAAAACTCATGAATTTTACTTTTTTATCGTGCGACATATACAGGCTATGAAATCCAGCAACTTTTCCCATGGACCCATTCGTCGTAAATGAAAAACAAAATAGCTTATCCATACAAACTAGCTATGCTAAAACAACCAAACTGTATGGAGAACCCAATTTTATTTTCATTTACGACACATAGTTCCACGGGAAAAGTTGTTAAATTTGATAAGTAGAGCCTTTGTATTAGAATAGCAAAATGCTTTACTTATTATCTTATTTTAAGAATAGATACGCTATTATCCTTAGCATTCAAGTACATTTCAGACACCATGTATAGGTTTCCTGTCTTAGAGAGATAACATTATTAGCATTAATTAAGTGTTGGTACATTGGACAGTAAGGGGCCTATTTCATAAACGTGACAATTGTAATTTACCATGACAATTTATAATACATTGCTTGTTTTAGATAGTTCTAACTAAAAAATTACAACTAAAGTGATCAATGTATTATGAATTGTCATGGTAAATTACAATTGTCACGTTTATGAAATAGGCCCAAGGTTTAGTGAATTGTCAATGTGAATTGCCTTATAACACAAAGGCTTAAGGCAAAAGGCATGCAATAGGGTAACTTAGCCAGTTTGTCGACCAGCTCCAATTCTCGACTATTTGTTGGATATTCATAGAAAATAATAAAAAAATAGCAATATATTTTTAAAAAGGGTACTTGTAGTAACTTTAATAAATTTCCTGTACAGTCACCCCCGAGGTAACCCTTTCGGTACTCGGATTAACGTTTACAAAACAAAACAATCTATGGTTTGCATCGAGTGAGTGCGGAAGTGTGATTTGTTGTCAAAAAAATAGTGGCTGCCACAACTCTAAGGCATTAGGCATGCAATATGTAAAATATTATCTTAATGTTCAATATTGATCATTGTGTAAGTACTTTCGATACCTAAATATAGATGTAAAAATCTATACATTGATTAAATTAAAAGGAAATTGGTATTATTACTATTTATACAGCCTCCGTAAACTAGTGGTTGCGTCTTTGGCGTTGTATCCGGAGGTCGTGGGTTCGATTCCCATTAATGCCAAAAATATTGTACGTTTTTTCTGTACAATTTGTTATGGTCTGGGTGTTTATAAAATATAATATGCAAGCCTAGACCTTAGTTTGTGGCCAGAGCAATATGTGTAAATTGTTCTACATATTATTATGATTATATACCCAATAAAAATTTTATGGTAACAAACCATATTGCTTAAAAGATATGTATTTGTATTAAATCGCTGATAGTTTTCTGGAAATAAATTAATAAAATAAAATAACTCACATGTTTAATTAATTTATCATATGAACATAAAAAGGTTAAAATTACTGCAAATTATTATCGTCACAAACTAATATCTAGGTATGTACAATGTTTACCAGAAACAACAATATAATACATATTATATTTTATAAAAAAATTTTTGCTATGGGTATGAATCGAACCAACAATCTCCGGATACAACGTCAAAGACGCAACCACTAGTCTAAGGAGACGATCAAAGCAAATTATATAACATTATTACTGGCCGTAAGCATTTTATTTGAGAAATGATTTTACTTTAACTTAAGTTTTTTTTAATTACAAAAACCTAATCTTTTCTCGTAGTTCAAGACTACGAAAGCCTTATACCAGAGATATACGTAGCATATTGTGTAGCATGTACAAGAGAACATTGCAATTTAGACGTGAAGGAAACACGTGTCTAGTGCAAGCTTGGCACGGTATGACGACGCGAAATGAGGCCTCGTGAGACGAAACTTTGTAGAACACAGTACAAACAAAATACCAACACATTTCTTTTTCAACATCTTTTTTTTTATGTTGGTATTATATGTGTCATTATTTTCTAAATAAATAATACTTAAATTAAATAAAAAATCGTTAGGCCTACCGACCGGTCTCGTTACCACCGCCCATACAGATGCAAAAACCGTCAAGGGACCTAGTCATGTTTCGGTTTTAGTGTGTGGGTTCACTAGTTTTCAGCATCGATTTCTTGTCGAGGTGGTCGTGTCTCCTTTCAGGGTGCGGTTACGAAATGGGTAGTTGAATTGACGATAAAGGGGCTTGTACTATGTATACCAGAAACAAAGATATAATACATATTATATTTTATAAACACCCAGACCATGACAAACTGTAAAGATAAACGTACTAATATTTTTTTTTGCCATGGGTGGGAATCGAACCCACAACCTCTAGATACAACGCCAAAGGCGCAACCACTAGTCTATAGAGGCGGTCAAAAATAAAATACAAATTTCTTGAAAAATCTCAGTATTACTCAAATACCAATAAAGCCTCAAACTTTTATTCTTATTTTAAATTTTAAGTAAACAACAAGTAAACATTTCCTGTAAAGAAGCAGAGGCTTAGAAAACAGTAACTCCTAATATATTGGGCAGAGATCCGTTCTGACCTAATCCGTATGCTGCCCGCGTTCCCCGCCCTAGACGGTTGGGGCGGCAGACGGCTTTCCCTGCTACTTAAAAATGACGCCGCGACCTACCACTATTTATTATTAAATAGCAATGACTTCTATGTGATCACTAGACACGAATATTCAAGAAAAGTATTTGTTCAAATACAGGTAAAAGTTAGAACTAAATTTGGGTGCAGCGCTAAAATATTAGTTATATCGTCTAATTAAATTATTTAAACATGCAGTGCTAGACCGCACTAGTATAATTTTCTCGCGACCTAAACGTTGTAAGCAACATGAATTTCGTGGCGCTTACGCGTTATTTCAATGTAGTATAATAATATGTTGTCTAGAACTTGGTTTGTGACTGCAATATGTGTAAATTGTCCTAAATATTACTATTGCAACAGGCTAGCTGAAAATGGGCGGTCGTCTGTTCCGTAACCGCGCCCTGAAGAAGACTTGACAAGAAATCTATGCAGTTGTCTTTTAAAAACCCACAGACTAAAACTGAACCATGACTAGCTCACTTGGCGGTTTTGCATTTGTATGGGCGGTTGTAACGAAAATGGTCGGTTGGACCTAGCTCGTTATAGAGTAATATTATTATAACACCTATTATGTTACTAACGTTTGTTTGGTATATAATGTTCGTATTTATAGATTGATTTCACATAGGTTATTTGCTTCAGTACCATCTGAATCTTTCATTATTGTTTGTACTTGGTACGTTTTAAAAATTTCGATATATCCAAGTCTTTGTAATTCCAAAATAAGTGATATTCACTATTTGTTAAATAGTGAATATTTTAAAGATTTTTTTTTAAATTTAATTTGATTTTAAGCTATTGTTAACGTATTTTTAGCCTAAATAAACATATAATTAATTTATTTTCAACTATTGAAGTTCTGCATATACAAAAACTGTGTCGCCTCTGCGGTATTAAATCTATAGGGACAACATATTATTATACTACATTGAAATAACGCGTAAGCGCCACGAAATTCATGTTGCTTACAACGTTTAGGTCGCGAGAAAATTATACTATATTTGCGGTCTAGCACTGCATGTTTAAATAATTTAATTAGACCATATAACTAATATTTTAGCGCTGCACCCAAATTTAGTTCTAACTTTTACCTGTATTTGAACAAATACTTTTCTTGAATATTCGTGTCTAGTGATCACATAGAAGTCATTGCTATTTAATAATAAATAGTGGTAGGTCGCGGCGTCATTTTTAAGTAGCAGGGAAAGCCGTCTGCCGCCCCAACCGTCTAGGGCGGGGAACGCGGGCAGCATACGGATTAGGTCAGAACGGATCTCTGCCCAATATATTAGGAGTTACTGTTTTCTAAGCCTCTGCTTCTTTACAGGAAATGTTTACTTGTTGTTTACTTAAAATTTAAAATAAGAATAAAAGTTTGAGGCTTTATTGGTATTTGAGTAATACTGAGATTTTTCAAGAAATTTGTATTTTATTTTTGACCGCCTCTATAGACTAGTGGTTGCGCCTTTGGCGTTGTATCTAGAGGTTGTGGGTTCGATTCCCACCCATGGCAAAAAAAAATATTAGTACGTTTTTTCTGTACAGTTTGTCATGGTCTGGGTGTTTATACAATATAATATGCTTATTTCTTAGAGCTTAGTTTGTGACTAGAGCAATATGTGTAAATTGTCCTACATATTATTATTATTTTTATTAATGATACAGACCGACCAAACGGCCTCAATATAACAAGCTTGAGGGGTCTTGTGTATACTCTTATTAACACGACACCGTGGTATTCTTAATCTACATCGACGAAGTGGAGAGCTCGTCGCTAGGTATGTAAATATTTTTATTTTATATAATATATAACATAAAAATCTATAAGGATGCTAGCTGACCCTCGCAACTTGGCCTGCGTAACTTTAACCGTTTACGGAGTGTACGCAACGGAAAGTCTCAAAAGAAATATTTTTCCCCGATTTTGCAACATTTTTCATTTTGGTCCGGTCCTATTGGTCGTAGCGTCATGTTTGTAGCCTTCCTCGATAAATGGGCTGTCTAACATTAAAATATTTTTTAATTCGTACCAGTTGTTCCTGAGATTAGCGCGTTCAAACAAACAAACTATTTAACCTTATTATATTAGTATAGATTACTAAATATTGGTTTATAAAGATTATAATTTGTTATTTTAAAATAATACTATTATAAAAGGTTTTGTAAAAGTGTTCATGCTATTTGTTAGCCAAGCATATTAATGTTTACTTTCATTAATAATTAAAAATATAAAAGGACAGATTTATAGAAACTGGTGCTAAAAATAATATAATACAGACAAAATATAAAGCTATATATATGTTAATAGTCCGCTTAAATTTACTTAAATTGAATATATCAACTTAGTTAAGGCTTTAACTTAGTTGTTAATTAAAAAAAACTTTCAAAAACCATATTTGAAAATAAGCAAAACGTAAATGTTACGCTCCCCTGCAGGTTGTAGAATTGGGATTTTTATTTCAGTCCACCCCATTGTTTATCCCTGTACTGAAAATATAAATGCTCTTACGAAACGATTCGCTTTTCATTGATCGTTTTATTCCGTTAAAACAAAATAGAGTTCGCAAAAAGAATCAATGGTATAGTTGCTTGTTTGAATGTGAGTTTATTGGCTTATTTATGAAGTTGCTTGGTACTTAAGTATGCATAGATGCAGCCATCCAAAAGATAGATGTATTTAAAATACGCCCCTTGTTGGTTTCTCTAACGAGAAAGTATTTTAAAAATAAAATAAAAACGTTACTCATGTGAAGCATATGGGTGCGGCACTTAACTTGAGTTTTATTTTAATCTCACGCTTTTTTGTATGTGATTATGTTTTATATTTCATTCACATCCTATTATTAAATCCAAAGAGTAACCAATATATAGAGCGATTGCCTAATTTTTATAGGATATAGTTTGTACTCTATGTTCATCATATAAAAATATATAGTCTCTCAGTTTCTCTTACTCTATATTTATTTATTTATTTAAGTTTGTTATTGCCCAAATTTGTAAATAGGCGAGCTTAATGCCTTATGCATTTTCTACCAGCTAACCTTTGAGATATAATATTATATTCATATAAAAATACATAGTTTACTGGGTTAAAAATTCAAAAAATATTCCTATTAAAAATATTTAGAGTACCTAGTGATATTAAAAAAATATAAAATATAATATGTATTCTATCGTTGCTTTTGGTACTCGTTAGAGCTTAGTTTGTGACCAGAGCAATATGTGTAAATTGTCCTACATATATATTTTTTTTTTTGATAAAAAAAATGTTCGCATAAATAAATTATGTAATGTATTACGGGCTGGCCTATATGGTTAAAAAGATTCCAAGAAATGCACATTATTGTCGTAATATGCAAATAAAATATTTAAGGCCGATTTTTCAATCGTCAGATAAATTTATTCAATGGAAAACTTGTATGGAGAAAGAATATATTTGACAGTTCTTCGTACTTCTGTAAGTTAACTGTCGAATAACTTGTATGAAGAAAAAAATAATTTACAATTTAACTATAGATTAACTTTATCGGACGATTAAAAAATCGGCCCTAAGGCAAATAAAATTTTAATCGTGAGTTTAGTGTAAAGATTGAAGTGAGAAAAGATCACTATATATATTTTTTTAATGTATGCGCTACACTAAAACGTTATATTTTCAACATAGAACATCATGATAAAATGGCACTGTAAAAACACACACAGAGTATATTGTTTAATATAAAAAAGACAAAAATATTGTGTCAGGATTTAAGAAAAGACAAAAGCACTTCAAAGCTCAAAAAAGCTATTCGAAGAGATATACGATGACTCTGATTATTAAAAATGTTCACGACTGTACCTACTCGTAGCTAATTACAAAATATGTACCTACGTTGCTTTTAGATCTAACCTTACCTACAAAAAATATTTTTAAAACACAATACTATACCTAATGACTATTGTATTAGAATTGAATTTCGTTTGTGATGTTTGTTGACGTTACAGTTAAAAGTATAATATGGAAGGGCCGATATAGACCTGAGTGCGAGGGGTGATTTTGATATCTCGCATTTATGAAGATAACAGCTGGATATATCATGGTTCGGTTTATACGGTACGATAAATCTGAAAATTGTGAAGAGAACTTGTCAGATTTAGAACTTGTCAGATTTGTTTTTTGTTTGATTATACTTTTTTCTAAATTATATTATTATAAAAATGTTGCTTAGTGTGATTCTCCGTTTAAAATTAGTAGTGTTTATTTTGAAAAATGATTGTTTTTATGTTTAAACCAATATTTAAAAGGTGAATAGTGTTCAATGTTAAATTGTATAATATACTTGTATAAAGTAAATAATAATATGTAAAGAAAAGTTTATAATTAGTTTTTTATACCAGGTACATTGAAGTTTAGATTTCAAATAAATTTGAAATTTGCAACCCACAATATAAAAAAAAAAAAACTTAGAATGGATAATGTTAATATTATTTTAGTCGTAGTAAATACTTTAGTGGTCTGATATTGCTAGGTTTTTAAGGAATTACAAATATATATTTATATATATTAAAAAATTACATTGTTACACACCGATTACCTAAAAACACTAGTGTTTTAAGTACCAACTCCGCCAACGTAAATACTCATAAAATTAAAAATAACAAAAATTACATAAAACCTACTAACCTAACCTAACCCTTCTTATTTTACTCCCAATCCCTTTTTAGTTATATATTTAAGGTATTATTTAATAGGTTAATTTAAGTTTTAATTTGTATTTTTAAAATATTTTTTCTTGAATAATGATTATAATACAAAAGTTAACAAGTAGCTATTGAAAGTCAAATAACTAAATTTTGTGATGAATAATAAATAAAAAGCTCATGTTAGGATTTCAAATATTAACAGAAGCATAAATAAAAGTGTTTCGTTTACATCTGTCTGTTCTGGTTTGATTCACATTCAGCGCTTTCAATTGAAATGTTTACGCTTTTATATCAAAGCTCTAAATAAAATGCGTCGATTCTTTCCAGTTAATAGACTTATTTGATTAAAAAGCAGCGCTAAATTCTGTTTTGTTTAACGCGCTAAAGATTGCCTTTAAAATCATTTAAACAATCTACTATACATATTATAAAACGAAGTCGCTTTCTGAGTCTGTTTGTCTATCTGTACACTAAGTATTATATTGTATCTTCTAAAATACGGAACGGATATTAATGCGGTATTTACTATTATATAAATAAAATTGTTTATATCATGTATAATTATGTATACATGACAATTATTATTATTTCTCGTGCAAAGCATGGATGGGTTGCAAGCATATTATAAAGCTTATTTACGGATCATATTATTATGAACTATTTATACTATTTTTTTTTTTTTTTTATGAAGGACTATAATTTGTGATTTATGGTCATATTTTTGGCTACATAGATAAATAGTTTGGTATCTAACCCCCGTATTCTAAGACGTTTCCTTAACTCCACTCTTCACTCAAGGAGCGTCTGTCTCAACATGCTTTTTATAGTTGACATTTGGTGGAAAGAGACGTTCCTTGAGTGTAAAGTGGAGTTAAGGATACGTCTTAGAATACGGGGGTAAGAAACTTACTAAAACTAAAATTACTTAAGTAGAGTAAGTACCTATACTCTAGTATAATTTTAACTGGACAATATATTGTATTACTAATATACATATTTTATATTCACAGCTTTCACTTATTAATTTAATACATAAATACAAAAAAAAAAAAAATGTTGTTTAAAAAAAAAATACTCATATTATATATTTCATAATAAATATGAAAATTATTGCCAACAATAAAATTATGTTAAAATAAAAAAATATAATCGAAAAATCTTTGTTTTTAAAAATGGTAATACCTACCAATTTTAAACTGGATTTTATTACGCATCAGTCTGTAACATGTGTTTCTGTACCAATAGTCCGTAATGAATTATCTACTTACAGATATAGAGCTATTAATATTAAGCACATTTATAATGTTTAGTTATTGCTTCCCTAAATAACTATTGCCTTGCCTTGTTATAATAAGTTACATATGGTTATTATTTTTGTTATAGTTATTAATATTGAAGCGATGTTTTGAATTTATTAACAAATAATATCGTATATACAAGGTGACTTTGAAAAGATGTACTTTGGGCTAATATGACGTTCTCCTGATCAAACAGAATAACTTTTCCGATGGAACCATGTGTCGCAAATGAAAAAAGATAGATGGCTTCCCCATACAAATTGGTCATTTCAACATTATAGTTTGTATGGGGAACGCTAAAGCGCTTTTCATTAGCGGCACGTAAGTTCCATGGGAAAAGTTGTTCGATTTCATCAGGAGAACCTCATATTAGCCCAAAGTACATCTTTTCAAATTCACCCTGTAGGAAAATAATTAAATCATGGCGTGTGCTTAATTAAATCATGGCATATTTATATATCGTCCGGGATAAATGCATAAAATGGAAAAAGAAATATTAATATACGTGGTGGCCGAGTTGGTTAGACCCTTGGACTTACAAACACTAAGGTCCCTGGTTCGAATCCCGGTGTGTACCAACGAGTTTTTAATTAAAAAAAATATTTACATTTGTTTGACAACACTGGTGACATACAGTCCCTCGGAGAGCTCGTTAAACTGTCGGTCCCGGTTTCACTATACCAACTTGTGAAACTGTTTACAGATGGGTTATTGAGTCTATTCAAAACATCGCGACGAGCTAGCCACTTGTTCGGTGTCATACCATCGGCTACGACGAGGTGGGATTAAAACCTCTCCGCTGGGTACCCTCGGGCCGTCTAGGCGGTCTCGGGCTCGTACGTAAGGCACCCGTGATGATATGTATTTAAATATTAATATAACCTTTCTCTAATATTAGAAAACCTTACATAACCTGTTGAATCTGTTAAAAAATAATAACACACAATTTTCCATAAAATCAAGATAAAATTTATCGTTTGATCGCATCATTTCGTGTAACATTACATTATGTCATATGTTTTAATGAACAGCCGACTGAATTCAGACGTCAGGGCAACCTGACACCTTGACATAACGATCTACACCCTCTATTATTAAAAGAAACGCCTTCTCTAATTGTCTATTTTATTTGTAAGAAGAAACCGAGTTCCAAAACACCCCTTGTTTTTCTATCTCCTTAAAATAATTTAATGTCTTATAAAAGTTTAACGAGGCTTAAGGAGTTTACTTTCGAAGTTTTTCTTTAAGACCGATTATCGTTATTAATTTAGTTCTACTTATTTATTGTTAGGTTGGTAGTCGAATTCTAATTTTAAAATAAATTTCGATTTGAATTATTTATTTACAAATCGAAATTTATTTTCAAAATTTGTTAGTTTAAATACATAGTATAGATCTGTCTCGTTCGTACTCATTTTAAATCTACATAATAATATGAATGAGATATACAGCAACTTTTTGTCACTTTTTGTTTTCGAATGAAATGTCAAACGAGTCCGTCCGTGTCCGCCATTTTCTGTTTTCACTTCTTGAGCATTGATTGGTCTTAGTATTTTTGCTTGTTTTGAGTTTCTGTGGCAGTTAACTTCTGTAACCACATTCCGTTTTTTATAACGTGAGCGTCAGATTGTCAAAATAGCGATTTTCGTTATTAGCGCGCTGTTCTCCAATCAGAGTAGTTTTTAAAATTCCTTCTCTGATTGGAGGACAATGAGCTAATAACGGAAAACGTTATTTTTAAAATCTAACGTTCACGTTATTGTAAGAAACAGAATGTGGCTACTGTTCTCATATTTTACTCAGGCATTATTAGGTCTTAGGGCTTTTCCTTATTATTTATACTTGGAATAAAAAATATAATACTTTTCTTTTTCAAAATCCTCATTCACTTATGAGAATGTAAGCGTTGTAACTTTATAAAAGTGATAAAAAGTGTAGGCAACAGTAATATTCTTATATCACATGAAAAGTAGAACCAAATACATAATTCAGAAAACTCGTAAACTTTAAATTAAAAATACCACCTTTTCTGGTAAGTCTCTTTTTCATAGGCGAGGCGCTGAAAAAAATCTACATTTCAGTTAGCAATTTTGAACTCTAAAGTAAAAGGTGGAAGGTATATAATTCAATTTTAAGTCACTGAAGGGATGATGATGCGAAATATAATAGAGGAGGGCGTATTAGATATCTTATTATATTTAGTTCAGCAACTTTTATCGATAGACTAAAGCGAAGGCAACTTTGTTTGACTGAAGAATATATTAATCAAAGTTTTAATACGTGTACCATCATACGTGTATTACGGCCCGCGAGGCCTCCTAAAAAAATGATATTCGGCAAATATATTCTTTATTGTTATGTAACTGTGAGTACTGGTAATAAAGCCAATAACTATGTTTTTTTTTATGGAGCACGGGATTTGTATTTACCTGATGTTAAGTAGACCTACAAAGTCCATGAATGGGGTCGATCAATATGTTGTTGTTTAACAATATTGATCGGTCCTAAAAAATATGATGATTAATACTCAAAATATTATTCCAAACGGGTATCAAGATAAGTTAATTTGCTTTTTATCCCATCGAATAATAATATAATACGTAGTGGCCGAGTTGGTTAGACCTCTGACTTAAAAACACTAATCTTTAGGTCCCCGGTTCAAACCCCGATGTGTACCAATGAATTTTAATTACTAAAGTACCTCCAAAAGCATCAGTCACGGTTTCACTATACCAACTTGTGAAACTATTTATAGATAGGTTATTGAGTTAATCCAAACATTGTGGCAATGAGCTAGCCACTTGTTCGGTGTAGTAGACTCATAACATCGGCTACGACGAGGTGTTATTAAAACCCCTGCACTGGATACCCTGAGGCCGTCTAGGCGGTCTTGGGCGCCGTAAGGCACCCGTGATGATATGTATTTATATACATATCTTGAGATATGATATGTCCAGCAGTGGACAACCAGCACTTATATTAAAAAGATTTGTTAACTATTCAAAATTTTCTTTCAAAGGGGAAAAAAATAGAAAAACGTGAGTATTTTTTTAAAATAACTGATTCAGTTTCCGTGTCTTATCACTAAAGCGTATTAACCGATTTTCCCTTAACTCCCAGATGCAGCCCTCACATTTAGGGACGCTCCTTCTCCCCTGCATTCTATGGTTTTTATGACCTAGGCCTGGTATAGGGTTAGGAAAACAAAAGTTGGTAGGTTTGTAGAATTCCTTTATCTTCAGACTTATTTGGTCTTGAATTTTCTCATCTAAGTACTCTACATGCTTTTATTGGGATTTTTTTTGTTATTGAAGTCGGTACCTAATAGAAAGTTTTACATAAAGTGATATAAAACTTTTTCATGCTGAATTTGTATTTTTTTTTATTGGAGCACGGCATGTGACTTTGTATCTACCTGGTGGTGAGCGGACCTACAAAGTCCATGAACGGGGTCGATCAATAATTGTTCTTAAACAAAATTGATCGCTACTATTATTGATGCGTATACGAAATAGGTGCTGGCAAGACGAATTGCATTGCGAGTATATTTTAATATACTAGCTGCCTCATCTTCAATTCAACCACCCATTTCGTAACCGCACCCTGAGAGACTACCACCTCGACAAACAATCGATGCAGTAATCTACTGAAAACCGGTGAACCCACAGTTTAAAACCTAAACATAACTAGACCACTTGACGGTTTTTGTATCATACTGCATGCATTTTTTTTTATTCAAAGATTTTTTTTTCTCAACAGTCAACCCTAACAGGTTGCTGTTTATTATTTATAAGCCCCACTGCAAGGGTGCCCGAAAAGACGTTGCAATAACATGGGAATTCAAGGCAGGTTGCCGACACTTCGCCGGGTTGACGCCAGTAAACAACACATCTTTAAGCCTATCTTAGAGAGCGCATTGCAGTACGCATTATAAAATAATTAAAAAAAAAAATTTTTTTTAGGAACTTTATATATTGTATCATCAATAATAGAATAGAATAGAATATGTAATTATTCAATAAAATAAAACAAAAAAAAACTTACGCTAACTTACAATAATATAATAATACAAATTACAATGCTAATAAAACTACATTTTATTGAAATTCGCTGATTTTCAGGATGAACCATGATTATTAACCTATTTTATACATAATAAAATTGCTTATTTAATACCTAATTAATAATAAAATTGTCCTCCATTTCCTTTTTCTGTGCTTGCATTAACCATAATATCGCTTACAAGACTAAAATTAACTAAATTTACGTTTAACAATATACAACAACAGTTTGATAGACACATACCTATGCGCCTTCAACAAATTCTATTAGCCATGTAAAATATTTCGTCATCATTTTATATTAAAACTCTTTTTTATCATAATAAAAAATTAAAAAAAAATTACATTTGTTTGAAAAATCAACTTATATAGTACCCCGGAGAGAACGTTATGCTGTCGGCACCAGATTCACTATACCAACTAGTGATACGGTTTATAGATTGGTTAGTGAGCCTTTTTAAAGACCACGACAAGCTAGCCACTTTTTTGGTGTAAACTTCGTTATAACGTTATGGGTATAATATAGTCTTGCGTAACTTCAACCATTTATGCAGCCATACACGCAACGGAAGCTCTCAAAAGGAATAAATTTTCACCGTTATTGCAACAATTTTCATTGATATACGTGGTGGCCGAGTTGGTTAGACCTTGGACTTAAAAACACTAAGGTTCGAATCCCGGTGTGTACCAATGAGTTTTTAATTTAAAAAATTCTGTACATTTGTTTGACAACACCACTATAGTGCCTCGGAGAGCACGTTAAGCTGTCGGTCCCGGTTTCACTATACCAACCTGTGAAACTGTTTATAGATGGGTTATGGAGTCTATTCAAAACATCGCGACGAGCTAGCCCTAGCTTGTTCGGTGTAGACTCATACCATCAGCTACGACGAGGTGGGATTAAAACCCCTCCGCTGGGTACCCTGGGGCCGTCTAGGCGGTCTCGGGCGCCGTAAGCCACCCGTGAAGATATATATATATATATATATTCATTGATACTACGCTCCTATTGATAGTAGCGTGTTATATAGCCTTCCTCGATAAATGGAACCAAACTAAAAGAATATTTCAATTCGAACCAGTAGTTCCTGATATTAGTGCGTTCAACCAAACAAACAAACAACTCTTCAGCTTTATGAAATCAGTATAAATATGAAACTTATAGAAATTATTATTCATATTTCAGTAGTTCACACTCTAGTTCCTTTCGGTCAGGGAAAAGATTATTCGATTATTAAGAACGACCGCTAATCATTCATACAAATTTTCAGATCTGTGGATGTATTACTCATTGCGCTGTCTGACCGGTTATTAATCTGTCGGTTTGTAACAAGTTGTGATGTTTGTAACAGACACTTGACGAGCTTTCCTTTGAAACGTTTTGTTTATGGTTTTATTGCACATTGTTCAACGAATGTGGAATTTTTTCTCGTGAAATTCTATGCACGTTGGGCTTTTATAAAAATAATCTTCAGCCACTTTTAAGTTTACTCATTTTTGAGGGCATAAATATTTAATTAATTTATCATGTTTATTATGTATGTATTCATTACCTATTTTAATATCAATCACGAGTCCCTTACGACACGGGTCCTGAGACCACCTAGACGGCCTCAGGGTTTCTAGCGGTGGACTTTAAATCTACTTCGTGAGTACAAATAAACTTTTCGCTGTGTTTGGATAGACCTAAAAACTCATCTCCAAATAGTTTCACAAGTTAGTATAGTGAAACAGAAACCGGCAGCCTAACATGCTCTTCGAGGAACTACACTGGTGTTATCAAATAAAATGTAGGTATATTTTTTATTAAAAAATGAATATAAAGTATACACCGGGGACCTAAATACTAGTATTTTTAAGTCTAAGACCTAACCAGCTCAGCCACTGCGTATACAAGTATATATACCTATAATTCATTTATTTGCATTACATATAAATATATTAAAATATAATTATTAATGGTAATAGAATTCGGCGTACATGAGGCTTAATGTTCATTGGAATCGTAATTTTACCATATAACTATATAAAAATATATATATATAAGTATACTTTGCCATCATGTAATAAAATTAATAAAGATCAGTGTAGAGCAATGTATGGTAAAAGTAAGCTTTTCCGAGCAGATGTTAATTTATTTATTTTATTTAAAATTATTTATTACACTGAGAAGGTTTGTACAAAGGCTTAGCCTTAGGAATTATCTACCAGATAACCTTTAGGAGAGTGAAAATTGTAATATAGGGTGCACAGATTAGTGTAAAGAGAAATCAAAAACATTATTAAGTGTTATTATTATATAAAGTTTTTTTTTAAACTAACATGGTAAAGAATACAAACCAAACTTCATTCCACCTCACCATTGAACGCATTCAACAAAAAAGGGGAAGACTGACATTACACATAATATGTAGATTGAACCTGGGCCTACCGCACGCACGCGTCAGTACGTGACCACGATACTAAGATACTGCTTACCCCTAGAGAAATGTACGTGAAGATAAGATAGTTGTATGTAGACAATGATATAGGTAAGTATATTATATTATGCAGAGTTTGTTCTAAGCCATTGTTTAAAAAGTTTATTGGTTTGTTAGCCATAAGGTATAAAATTTTTATTTGAATTGTAGTATTTCATTTTTATAAATTCCTTATCACGATTATAGATAAAATGCATTGAAAAAAATCCTGGTGGATGGGATGCGAACTCGCGACCTTCGCTTTTGCTGCAAAGTACTCCAACCACTAACCCAACCAGGGTACAGTCACCTGGGGTTTTTCACCAGGTATTTTCATTGCATTTTAACTTTGATAATAATAATAAAATAAATACCATTACGGGTGCCTATTTGGCTCCCGTGAAGCCGTTTAAACGGCCTCAGGGTACCCAGCGAAGGGATTAACTCGCCCTCATTTTGCCGATGGTATTGCCGATGTAAGTCGTAAAGCAATTTCGTCTTTGACGCCGCCTGTTTCATAACCGCATTATTTAGCCGTCATAGTGCTCAATAAAATAACTAAATGTTCTAATGCCCCGAAGATTTGTCTGTCAGATAATGCCCAACGGCATTAAGTCCGCCTTTGTAATATGGAATAAAGTTTTATAAATAAATAAAATAAAAGATGCAGTTCTTAAAATGCTCACTCAATTGCGTACACAACCACCAAGCAAGGGCCGATCTAATTATCACGATCATAACTGATCATATTTCGCTCAATACAATCTGATCGATCGTACATTTGTATTCGATATCTGGAGGGCGGCACGTGCTATTCGCGTAAACATCGAGCACGCCACGTGTTCAATATTCATGGGGACTAATCGCAGACATCGAGTAGGCAACCGAATGAATCGATTATGCGAATTTACTGTCGCAGTCGACCACAGTTATTTTTGCGTCGGGAATTTCTATCAATTGTTTTATGGTTTATTAAAGATTTGTTCACACCTTATCTTTTTTTTTAATAAGATACGGCATGGCATGTGAATTGTTTGTTCAGCATGCGAATACATCAAATAACTATAGAACATATATACATATGTTTGAAATAAGCTAATATCCCACATATTTTTCATAATTTAATTTTTTTGTAAAAAAATATTTACCCATTAGCGTACAATGCGTTTAACAAGATCTATAAACATTCTAAAATGTCAAGTAAATCAGACTAGTAGTTTACGAAATATTCTTGCGGACAGACAGACAATAATTGAGTCCCACTATAAGGGTTTCTTTTTAGATTTTTATTCGGAACCCTAAAAAACTGGCGCAGTAGTTTAGTAATTTAACAAAAAAAAAACTTTTGGGCTAATATGAGGCTCTATTGATAAAATCAAACATGGAACAATTTGTTTAAAAATGGTTTCCCCATACAAACGAGTAATGTTAATTTAACAAATTTATATGGAGATGCCATATATATTTACGTCACTGGGAGATGCCAAAATTTTATTTCAATTTGTTCACCTTCCAAAATCATTATGTGTGACATTATGCCTTCGTAGACTAGTGGTTGCGCCTTTGGCGTTGTATCCGGAGGTCGTGGGTTCGATTCCCACCCATGGCAAAAAATATTAGTACGTTTTTTCGGTACAGTTTGTCATGGTCTGTGTGTAAAATATAATATGTATTATATCGTTGCTTCTGGTACACATAGTACAAGCCTAGAGCTTAGTTTGTGACCAGAGCAATATGTGTAATTTGTCATACATATTATTATTATTATATACATACATATGCGAAAACAATAAATGCGCAAATTATAAATAGGTATATTCCTTTTTTTATTAACCTGTCTATTTCCGCCAGCATAAACGGAAGCTTGGTATTTAAAAACAAACACTCTCCAAAGCTCCTTAGACCAGCTGTTACCTTTCGCATGGCCGTGTGATTGACACTGAGCTTTTTACATCACTATAAGCTTTTCGGTCTGACGGCCAAATATATCTTATTTCCTAAGACTAACAGAGTATTGGGAAGGGAGAGAATGGCGAGCTATATTATACTCGTAAAATAGACCATCTGTCTCTTTTACACTAATTGCATTGTTTTATTGTAAAATAGATCTAGAAGCGTATTCTTCTATTTTGAAGTTTATTAATTTGGAATTACCATAATGTTTATATTAATGTTAATATAAAGATAGTTATATTTTAATTTGCTTGAAATAAGAATAATTATAGATTCTATAGAATCTCATGTAGGTATGTCGTTTTGCCTAATAAATATATATATATATATATATATATATATATAGTTCTGTACTATGTGTTCCAGAAACAACGATTCAAATACATATTATATTTTATCTGTGCGCCGCAGTGTCACCCGCGCGCCGTTTAATTTAAATGAAATCGGATCGAAAACCGGCCGTATTAGGATAACAAGGGTTGGTGAAAGAATTTTTAAAATAAAACCTATTGTAAAGAGGGAATAAACAATAAAATATTTCCCTCTTTATAATATTAGTTCTATACTAATATTACTAATACCCAGACCAAGGCAAACTATAGTTAAGCGTACTATTATTATTTGCCATGGGAGGGATACGAACCCACGACTTTCGGATTTAACAGTAACGGCAGAATTAGCGTCGTCAATAAAATATCGTTGATAGTAAAGTTCTGTTATATATAGACGGTATTTTGCAACGGGCAAACTAAATAGTAGAAAGTTACTTTCAATTATTGAACCATTTTTACGTGATGAAAGTTTTACCAATTTCAATAGCAGGTTGCTCTAGGAATTAGGTCAAATACATAACAAGCTTTCAGATCGTAAATCCCAAAGTTCGTATTTCGAACAGAGTTACGCTCCATCGACCAATCGGACGAATGCTTATCGCCATCCAATGACAGCGGCTCGATTACACCGTAAATTCGAATTTGGAACGCGAACTTCGTTAATTACCGAACTGAGTAACTGCTTCGATATCGTACGATGATCTCAACGGTGCCGTTCGAAATTCAAAGTTTAAATTGTATTTTTTTACAATTTAAAATTATTTACATTTTAATATGCCGCAAATTTAATTAGGTAGGTGTATGTTTTAAATTGAAATAAATTGCATGTAGATAAGCGTTTAATCGAAATTTATTACCAATTGGATAGTTCGTGATTTTAACGGTTCATTAAATTAGTGGTGTCATAACAGTCACTTATCGGCGCTATTCGGAATCGTAAATTCGAAATTTAAATGGTCTCATTAATTTACACAAGTGAGCGAATGCGCCGACGCCGATCTGCCACTGATTGCGTCGACAATTCGTTATTGGGGCCTCGGCGCGTTAACGAACCTAATATCTTTGGTTTGAATTTCGAACATTGCTACTTGATTGTTTGCAAAAGGTAATGACGTGGCGGATATTTTAATTGCTTTTGACTGTTTCGTTACTCTTGATGTAGACGCGGCGTCAGCTCTTAATTTTCATTGGCTTGTTTTCATAACACAGTTGTAGGTAGTGGTTTCTAATTAAAGCCGGTATGCTGATGCCAAGCCAGTAGTTATTGGCAATTAGTATTCTCGGGAAAGTGTTTGTAACTAGAAATTCATTTTGTCAGAGCATGGCTGCGATACAAACCCAAAAGTGGTGTATGCTCAAGAAGTAAAAATATAATATCACGAACACGGTATTTTTTTACATTTCGTTCGAAAATTAAACGGTAAAAAAGGTAGGTAGTTGTTAAGCTCTATTCTATATGACCATTTAATATGCGTGCGAGCGTGCGAGAAATAAATATGAGTTATAATGAAAAGTGACTATAAATAAATTTATTTGGAGTTCTTTATTGCACAAAATTTAAAGCTGACATACAAAGTTCATGAATGGGGTTAATCAATACATTGTCGTTTAACAATACATTGACCGCTCCCACTATGCCAGCAAGAAAGCTCATAGAGTGTATAAGTACGAGTAGATAACAAGCAAAATTCGTGAGGGGTGACTGGAACTTGGTAGGCTCAGTGGTTGAGTACCTTGCCGCGAAAGCGGGTTCAAGTCCAGCCCACCAGGATTATTTCATAGCATTTACTCTTTTTTTTTTTTTTTCTATTAAGAGAGCGCGGCATGTGACCTAACATTTACCTAATGGAAATCAGTATGCAGGTCCAAGAAGGTACATCGGCCACAGTATGCATTCTGTTACCTGCTCGTGAAGTCCTATAACGGAAAGATGCCTTACCTGGATATTTCTCGCTGGGCAGCATGTAGCTTGCCGGCAAGCCTAGCCGCGTCAGCTTCCGCTGCGCGCGCCCGCGTCTCCCAATCGCCGCGCGCGCGCCGCTCCCGCTCCGCATCGTTGCGCGCCGCCCCCTCGCGCTGAAAGCAAGCATCTAATAAGTTTCATGATGTTTTGAATTATAAGAGGGTTAATAATAATCTTATGTAGCTATCAGCCAAGATTCTGTTATATACTCGCATACTTTCAGATACAGGTAAAAAAAGTAGCGACTAGTAGAACGTTTTGCTGGAGCACGGCATGTGACTCTTTATCTACCTGTTGGTAAGCAGAGCTATAAAATCCACGAATGGTGTATATTTAACAGTATTGATCGCTCCTATCGTTCCGGCTAAATGATGAGCTAGATATTAATAGGTTTGCTTTTACATTGTTAAATTGTCTGACCGTTTCGTAATCATACTAGTCTCCTGAAATCTGGTGAACCCACAGACTAAAACCGAAAGATGACAAGGTTTATGAGATGTAATCAAAAAGAAATTAAAGAAAGAAAACTGTCCGCGGGTGAGTTTTTTCTTGTCGGGGTTTTTTTTAACGTTAGTTTTTTGTATACTTTACTTTAGCGACTTTTGACGTTGTCCACCAACTCTAATGTAAATAATATCGCAATTGCAACTGCAAGAGACAAGGAAACAATTTCCTGTGATGGCGATCTACGACCGGATGTGACACGTTATCTTACATCGGGTGCGTTCAAAAATCCAATTTTGCTGTCAGATGCTGCGTTCGTTGGAATTGGCAGTTTAATCTGGTTTTGACGTTGGTCATCTAACTAAAGTTATGTGACGTTTCCGGTATGGGAATGTGATATTTTGTTTGTTTACGTACAACTATGATTGAAAAACAGATCTTTAAACATAGTGTACTTTCAGGAAGATAATTAAAAAAAAAAAAAAAAAATTTACTAAGTATACTTTTTGCTTTGACTAATTTAAAACAAAGCAAAGTAAAAACTTTGGACAAGGAACAAAATACTTTAAAATCTTTTACATTTTTTATCGACCTAATATCTTTCTTACATATAATAATTGGTTTTCATTCAGAGGCTGAAATTCTAAATCAAATACTACTGAAGGAATTGAATATAAACTAAATATCAAAAGCAAAATTTGTCACAATTATAAAAGGAAATACATCAAATTTTGACTTTAATAGTTGATATACAATTTATATACGAGAAAATTAAGCCCAGGAGAGGTTTCCCAAAGGAAATCTGCTATATTAAACTTTCGTGTAATTAAAATTAAATCAAATTTTAAAGAAGTATTACATAGTTAACAAAATGTCTACCTAAAACATCTTACTTGCCGGAGAGGCACTTAATTATTAATCCGGAAATTAACTTTAAATGTTTTTAAAGCATCCTTAAATTTCTTAACCAACGGTAAATGAAGTGAAGCCAAGGATACGTCTGGGGGCTAATTTTCAATTAAAACTTGGGCGAAGGAAACTTGGCTCGATACTATCTACCCTGTAAGGTACACACCTTGAAGCGTCGTGTTTATCTCGGACCTACAGATTGTTTAGTGGTCTGGACTTGAGTTATGGTTACAATGAGATTAGGTAAGTTTTGGAGAGATTTAATATCGTGGTTGGTTTGAGATTTTTGTTGGGTAGTTTTTTATTGTTGTTTTGGTTTTCTCTTTCTCGATTCAATTCTATTTTTTTGTGGAATGGCTTTTCGTTGTACGCATATTTTTCCCAATATCAACTTTATTTTTGGGATTTTGTCAAACAATAATACTTAAATTGTTCATAAGTATATTTTCTTTTTAGTGCAATTTAAATATTGGAAATTTAATGATAACATTTTTAGTAGTATACCTCAGTTTAACAGGGATTTTATTATTTGGTAACCAGGTATTTTATACTCATGAACTTTCTGTCATGTCCAACTCTATATGAGTGAAAAGAATCCGCTATTAGTACATTTTAGTCGAATAGGTAATGCAACATTAGTTTTTTTATTATTTCGCACTGACAGAGTTAATCAGATAGTCAATGTTGCTTATATATAAAACATCCTGTAATATATTGTCTAAGTTTAGGGATTTTGTTATATCTGGTACTAAACTTTTTTGGATTTTTTGAGAATTAAAACAAACTTAATCAACCAGTCTATCACCAACTAATTACGGAAACCGGTAGAAATTAGCGTAACACCGTCACAAGCCGGTCGAACCATCCGCGTTGTTCCCAACCGTCACAGCATTCAGGGCAATGTGGTCTAATTTTGGAGACAAAACGAAGATTTGTTTCTTGCCCTAACGACTTGTCGGGCCCTTTGGAATACCAAAATAACACCGGCATACCGCTGCGCTATGCCTGAGTGTATGCTACAGTTACATCATTAGCGATTAGCGATGTTTACATAATTAAAATTATGGGCTGTTTTGAATGTTTAGTGAAATATTTTCACTTGCTATTCATGTAATCACTCGGTTTATATAAAATAATAATTATAATATGTAAATTACAATAGTTGTGTTCCGCTGTTTCACTCGCCTTTTACGTACACACATACATATCATCACGAGACCGCCTAGACGGCCCCAGGGTACTCAGCGAAGGGGTTTTTAATTCCACCTTTTAATTTTAAAGAAATAATAATAATAATATGTATGACAAATTACACATATTGCTCTGGTCACAAACTAAGCTCTAGGCTTGTACTATGTGTACCAGAAGCAACGATATAATACATATTATATTTCATAAACACCCAGACCATGAAAAAATGTACTAAAATTTTTTTGCCATGGGTGGGAATCGAACCCACGACCTCCGGATACAACGCCAAAGGCGTTGAACCAAAACTAAGTTATATTATATTATTACAGCCTCCGTAGACTAGTGGTTGCAGTAGTCTACTAGTTTTGGTTTAGCGTTATTATAATTATTTTTTCGTTTTGATCGGCTCCTAAGGGAAGTAGCGTGATGTTAAATAGTATGTAGTACATTAACCTATCACCTTTCTAAAGAAATAGATTATCAAAAGCAAATGAAATATATATATATATTGCAGGACTAATGATTTTTTAATTTTTAATATTTGAACCCGTAAAATTTAGTAAAAAAGGTTTTCTTTTAAAATTAATTTTAAAAACAACTACTACCTATACTACTAACTATAGAACTATTCTGCTTAGTTTTACTTTAGGGTTTGCTTTCCGCTTCCGTTTCTCTTCAGTAATATGTCCGAACCCTTAATCGCTATTTCAGTCGCATTCAGCGGGAGAAATTGATGTTATGAATAGGAGTTGTATGTGCCCTTAAACATGCTATTAAAGTTTGCCGTTGATAGCTTGCACTCTGTTTCCACTGATTTATAAACCATTGCACCAATTTGAAAGACATTTTAGATTTATTTATATCAGATCATTATTGTTACATCAGTTTGTTATTGCTGGATATGAGTTCTGAATAGAGACATTAAACATCGCCTTTTTTTTTGCGGTTCTAAATACCTTATTAGCTATTTCTTACTAGTTATTTTTTTGTTTATTTCTGATTAGTTATTTTTTACTTACAGTGTACTAGTATTGGGCTTCCCGTAAAAAAAAAAATGTTTTTTCCCTAAAATAAAGCTTAAAATATGAAACTAATTTCCATTTTTTTTTTTGTAATATACTTAATTGCAATTTTTACCCAAATCTGCTTTCTAAAAAGTCATATATTTTTATTAAAAATTTTATTGCATAAAATATAAAGCCGGTCTTATATTGCCGCAACGAATTTTCTAACTTTGGGAAATAAATAATTTTATTATTATTATTTTTATTCATATTATTATTTAAGTCTTAAGAATAAACTTTTAACTTTAATATATGTTGTTACCGAATAAATGATAATAATCCGATTTTTTATTACAGTATGACCTGCAGGTCTAAATGCCCAATAAAGTATGTAAAATTCATTATGCATTGGATATCCACTGAATATTAAAGTTTAAATTTGATTTATTTTTCCATACAACATGTGCAACCAACCTTTGATATTTAGTCAATATCCAATTTATTGAGTAAAGTAAGGCCCATCTTAACTAATTAATGAACAAATCTAAATATGAAAACAACTAAAATGGCACAAACACATATATCAAAATTATCAGATGGACGTTTTAATTTTTAAATGCATCCAAGCGTAGAACCCGGCTTTTAAATGAAAGGTGGTAAAAATAAAAAGACACAAACGTTAATGGTGATGTGATGACTATTTTAGTTTGTATCCGCTGTGACGCCCGTCATTTACTCTATGGATTCGTCTTTGGTTTTTATGACTTGGTGCCAAATACTGTATTTAGAATTTTAAAAATGGAACGAATAATTCTATACACGCCTTATATCTGATATGGCAAATAAGTTTTTATAAAAAATATAACGGTTTTGGGGTACCCAGCGGAGGGATTAACCCGTCCTCATTTTGCCGAAGGTATTCGGAGGCAACACCTAACAAGTGGCGAGCTTGTAGCGGTGTTTATGATGGTATAGCGTCGTTGTATAAAGCGGTCACCCATCCCGGGTCTGGCTTTGTTGTTATCCACTTAACCTTATTATCAGTTGCGCAGTGACTTAACCGCAAGGCTGAGGCCGCTTTCTCTGTATAGCTTTTATTATCTGGGATCTATAATAATATGTATTAATATCGTTGTTCCTGGTACACATAGTACAAACCTAGAGCTTCGTTTAGTGACCATGGACTTATCCTATTAAATAATTTGTATGTTGAAGTCACTGGTGACCGGAATACTGGCACTTTCCTTGCACAAAGAATATCGCTTACGATACAGCGAGGAAATGCAGCCAGTGTTTTGGGAACCATGCCACAGGGCACACAATTAGATTTTTAGTAGGTTTATATTATGGGCTTTTTTTATTTTTTTTATTATCTCTTTTTATTATTTTTATATACATCTCCATTGGTTTTATTTAGCTATTAATGTTATTTTTATATAAGTATAAGTAATTTTTATATACGTGGTGGCCTAGTTGGTTAGACCTTGGACTTAAAAACACTTAGGTCCCTGGTTCTAATCCCGGTGTGTACCAATGAGTTTTTAAATTAAAAATTTATGTACATTTGTTTGACAACACCACTATAGTGCCTCGGAGAGCACGTTAAGCTGTCGGTCCCGGTTTCACTATACCAACTTGTGAAACTGTTTATAGATGGGTTATTGAGTCTATTCAAAACATCGCAACGAGCTAGCCACTTGTTCGGTGTAGACTCATACCATCGGCTACGACGAGGTGGGATTTAAACCCCTCCGCTGGGTACCCTGGGGCCGTCTAGGCGGTCTCGGGCGCCGTAAGGCACCCGTGATGATACATACATATATAAGTAATTTTATTTTTTGTGGAGTAAATAAATGATTTTATTGTACTATGTCAAAGACATACTGTGACATGATTCCCATACAAAATGTGTGTATAAACGATAAAAACACAGCATAGACTAAAAACCACGATGGTTGAATAATGTAGTGTTATCAATGCCAATTAAAATTTGATCTCCTACTGTTATAACAATTTTATGTGTTTAAGAAAAAATGTAACATTATTTATGAAACTTAAGAGTTATAGGATATCAGGTGTCAGAATCCCGTTTTGACTTTATTTAGACGTGGGCATGAAAAGTCGTTTGGTCATTAGCTCAGTCACAATAACAGAAAGCGCTGATTGATGATTCCAAAACGATATTTAAATATTCTTGGTCTTAAGTAGCTTTACGTCAGTTTTTTTGTTTACTGACTTTCATTAATAACAAATATTACAATTTAGTCAGTTTTATTCTAAGTCAGGTTTCATCTGTTTCTAGGGAAGGTCATATTATTTTCGTGTAAAGGTCTAGTCAAAGAGCATGAGACAATGTTCTTAGTTATCCATGGATTGTCGTCGTCGCGTGGTTGGAAGGCCGGGAAACTGCAGCGTTCCCGGGCTTGAGACCGCGAAGTAGGTTTTAGGTTTAAAGGCCTTTTAACTCTCACCTAAACCGGGTTCACTTTCCTCTCTACTCAACCAAATACTATATGATCCTGTTAGCGCCATTTTAGAAATACGTTCCATAAAAGTTCAGACGGCTGATCTCGGAAGGCCAAGATCCTTCAATTTGATAGAGGATGCAAAAACTTTGTTAGAATTCCTCTGGCACCGACTTCCACTGCATACAGTTGGGTTTTAAAAACGTTTCTAGTAATTTCATTTGTGAGATCAAAGTATTCGTTTGACTTGTTGGTGTGGTCGTTAGGAATGTTTGTTTCCCACGGAACGGGAGTTCTATAATTATTATTTTCTTCAAGCACCGAGAGTATATCAGTATGTCTGGTCTATAGGCTGAAACTGCTAGTTAGTTTGAAATGTTTTTTGAATGTAACTATGTATATTTTCAGGTCTGGTGCTTTGTCCAGGATTGAGAAATATTGATTGCTTTAGAAATCCCTATTTATCATGTAACCTCATCAAACTGAAACATTTGCTTGTATGTATGCTCTCGTTCAACTCGACTGCATCCGTATGGTCTAGTGCCTTTCGCGTTGGTCCTTATGGCAATTGAACGTTTTTCTGTCATGGTCTGGGTGTTTATAAAATATAATTATGTATAAATATAAATACGTTGTTTTTGGTACACATAGTATAAGCTTAGTTGATGACCAGAATAATGTGTAAAACGTATACGTAAACGTAAACGTAGATATAAAAATAAACTAAAGAGGATGTCGTATACTCTACCTACCATGTAGGTATACTATCCAGTACATACTAATAAAAAGTGTGCCAGTTTTGACTCTGATGGTTGATTGTTAGCATGCTTTTATCAAGTCAAATACATTTTATAATATATGTTTACCGACTTCTAATTGGTATTTAAAAATGAATAATAATAATATGTAGGGCAATTGTGGGAGGCAATAGTACAAGCCTAGAGCTTAGTTTGTGACCAGAGCAATATGTACACATATTGCACAAACTAAGCTCTAGGCTTGTACTATGTGTACCAGAAGCAAATATATAATACAAATTATATTTTATAAACACACAGACCATGACAAACTGTACAGAAGACGTACTATATTTTTTTGCCATGGGTAGGAATCGAACCCACGACCTCCGGATACAACGCCAAAGGCGCAACCACTAGTCTACGGAGGCTGTCGAATTAAATATAATAATCCAATAATTAATTTTGTGTCGCTGTATTTTATCAATAATATGTTGTCACCTGCCGTTTAATTTTGTGTTTGACATGTCTCTTGATATGACAGCTTATTAATATGTTTATAATTAAATTTTGCCTACTGAATAAAATATATTATATGTACATATACATATCATCACCTTACGGCGCCCGAGACCACCTAGACGGCCCCAGGGTACCCAGCGGAGGGGTTTTAATCCCACATCGTCGTAACCGATGGTATGAGTCTACACCGAACAAGTGGTTAGCTCGTCGCGATGTTTTGAATAGACTCAATAACCCATCTATAAACAGTTTCACAAGTTGGTATAGTGAAATCGGGACCGACAGCTTAACGTGCTCTCCGAAGCACCATAGTGGTGTTGTCAAACAAATGTACATATTTTTTTAAATTAAAAACTCATTGGTACACACCGGGATTCGAACCAGGGACCTAAGTGTTTTTAAGTCCAAGGTCTAACCACTCTCGGCCACCACGTATATATATATATATGTATATTATTAAAACCGTTATAATACATATGGGTTTTATTTATATAATATAGTTAATAAACTCTAAGATACGCAAAACAATTCAAGTACAGTCGTCAACAGGAGTTTTTTAACATCATTAGTCGCCCCCATATGCCGGTTACGAAATAGACGCAACAAAGACGAATTAGCATTACGAGTTATGCTCGCTGCTTCGTTGTCAAATCAACTGCCTGTTTCGTAGCCTCATCCTGAAAGGACCTCGATAAAATAACAATGCAATAGTTTCCTGAAACCCGATGAACCCACAGACTAAAACCGAAACAGATTAAAAAGCGACTATAAAAATTCAAACTCATGAACCCTTTATCAACGGGCTCAAGCAAGCATTTAAGAAGTGAAATGTTCTTGAAAATGTTAAGGGGTGTGTCACAACCCCCTGTCAAGTTGTCAGTGTTGACACGTGTCATAATACAAGGCGTGGCTAACACGTGTATATTGACGGAGAAGTTTGTTACAGTCTAACATGGAAATTGAATATAATATTACGAGTAACTTTCGTGATTGAAATTGGATTAGGTTTGTACAGTCAACTACAAGATAAAGAACCTAAGAAAAAAAAACATAATATAGAGGCCTTTTCCAAATTTGCTTAATATGATCAGTGATAAGCCTACCAATGTAAGTATTATAGAAAAAAGGCAACCAACTTTCCAAATACAAAAACTAAACTGTGCAAAAAAATATATACTACTAATATATAGTAGAGTAATATATAGTATATATAGTAGTAGATTTTAAGAGATAATGCAGTACTAAGCAGGCCTAACTTCCGACCGTGTTAGTACCACGAACTGTCGCTTTGTTTATTTAAATGTCATTTTTACATTGTTTACTATAGAGAATTAGATACATCAAAACGATATTTATATTATTGTGTATAATGGAGTACGATTAAATGCGAAAACGTCACTATCAGTTCTCCTGGAATAGACTTAATTTTTGTTTAAGTCCGCACAATGTCAATAGTGACCAACTAATATTAAATGTCACGTATTTGTTTGGGCCTGACAGATAATCTATGCATTTTAACACATATTCTGTGCGTATGCTGTTAACCGTTGAGGAGTTCCTTGTATTACCTTGGGAAACAATAAATTTATCATTTAAAACTGGTAATAAATTAAAATAGGTAACAGTACTGTTTGTATTTCGTAAATATCCTGAGTTTTTTACTTTATTTTTTATTTCAAATTTATGGTGATACAACCTTCTCACATACAAGAAATTAGGCATGTCTGAACATATTTTCAATATATATGTATGATGAATGACACGTGGACTTGTAGACCTCCTTATCCTAAAGTTAGTTAAAAACTAAAAAGAAAGTAAAATTATTATATATTATTTTAAATGATTAGATAAAGCTTATTACAAATGAATCCACTTAATAATGACACCTTATTATAAAGACCAAAAATATAAATAGTGTTTGAGATTTTTGCCAAATAAATAAGAAGACAAATTTTGGATAGGTACAGTCAACAACAGAAGGGCTGATTTGCAATATTGGGCAAACATTTGTCTACACTATTTATTTGTATGTACACCCTCCGTAACACCCTACTTAGTTTAGGGAACCACTAAACATCACAATAAGGTATACACTGAATCAATTGCCTTTCAAATTTTAACTTTATGTTATAGCGTTAAAGTTTAGTTTACGATTAGGTGTATAGCATGGAGTTTGGTAAGCAATTTAATACCTAAAGCCTAGGCAAACATTACGAGATGTAAATTTGACGTCACTTGTCGAACAACCAACTTGTCAATAGGTAAGCAATGTTTGATCTTAAATTAAGAACGTCATCCAATCAAGATTATTAATAAAAAAAAATCCAAATTAACTAATTGAACGTACCAAATTAGGTTAATTATTATATCATTTTGTTTCCTACAAAATTGCCAGTCACGTGGGCGAAACATGATGACGTCACTGACACAACAATGACTTAGGATTGGCTGAAATGAGAACACGTGACCAACACGTGCGACCTCTTTTTTCTGCCAAATTAAGAGAGAATATAAAATGAAAAACCGTACTTAGTTGTCAGTTCACTTTATCTATGTAAAAAGATTGAAATTAAATCTTCTTACAGTACAATACGGTTTATTTTCTTTTGGAATTACTGCCTTGATTTTATGATGAAAAAGGGATGGGATGGGACCGGCTTGACCGCTGCAACTATTTTGTAAGCCAAGTTCAAAGAAGAAATTTGCATTTAATTGTATCGCTTATGCGCTTGACTGTATACTTTTAAAATTTAAACAATTACTTTGTTTTAATTAAAACTCTAGAGTAATTTTTGATTACCAAAACACTGAAAAAAATACAAAAAAATATTGTGTACAATGGAATTCAGGATCCAATGTGTTGTTATTATATTGCTCTGTCCACAAACTAAGCTTAAGGCTTGTACTAAGTGTACCAGAAGTAATAATATTATATTTTATAAACACCAAGACCATGACAAACTGTACAGAAAAATGTATTAATATTTGTTTGCCATGAGTGGGAATCGAACCCACAACCTCCGGACACAACGCCTAAGGTGCAACCATTAGTCTACGGGGGCGGATGAATCAGAACTTTTTTAATGCAATTATAAGTTATCAACAACTTTTTAAAATCACTACCTCTGAGAGTACTTTAAGCGACGCGATTTCCTTCTACATTATGCAAAAAAATACTGCTAAAAGGTCTCTTTCTCAACCAATTTTCTAAAATTACCAATTTGCATGCTCAATTTTAAACTCTACCAATGAAGTGTCTAAGAACATCTAATGCTAAAAGCATATTCCTTGTTTTTAAATCAATCAATTTCCGTGCAACAAAAAGCACAGAAAATCCTAATTAAATTTGCGATCTATAGAAGCTCCCTTCAAAAGCCCATATGACTCACGAGCCTCCCCTTCATAGTAAACATTGAATTATTATAATACTGTTGGCAAAAGCTTTCTGAGATGCCCCATCACGGATTATTGTGATAAATAATTCAGTGAACGATTAGCGACGACTTATTTGCATTGGTACATAACCAGAAAGATTTAGAATTTATGAGACAATTAAAAAAATATATATATATTATTAGTTTTAGTGATTGGATGAATATGACGTAATAGAAAATAGAAATATTAAGGATTTAACAACAAATGATAATTATATGCCTGCAAAACATATAATAGATACATTTTACAAGAAGAATAGACACTAGAATAATAGAAGATCATAGATGAAAATAATTTAACGAGAGTTAAACTTTGGCTAGAACAAAGAGGCGATTAGTCTAGCACCAAGACCTTTAGCTTTTTAATTTAACATACATACACACATATCATCACGGGTGCCTTACGCCCGAGACCGCCTAGACGGCCCCAGGGTACCCAGCGGAGGGGTTTTTAATCCCACTTCGTCGTAGAAAAAGTGGCTAGCTCGTCGCGATGTTTTGAATGGATTCAATAACCCATCTATAAACAGTTTCACAAGTTGGTATAGTGAAACCGGGACCGACAGCTTAACGTGCTCTCCGAGGCACTATAGTGGTGTTGTCAAACAAATGTACATTTTTTTTTTAAATTAAAAACTCATTGGTACACACCGGGATTCGAACCAGCTCGGCCACCACGTATATAGCTAAAATTGTATACAGCTAAAATTTATAATACAAACTAATATTTTCTTTACTAATTTTGTAATATAAAAAATCATAAAATATTCAGAAAATAATAGCAAGACAAAGAAAAACTTCTGAAGAATAAGACAACAGACTGCAGAGTGCTACGAAGCAGAGGATTCGATGCCAGACGCTTTTATAAAATAAAATATAAAACCAATTTCTTTACTTGGAAAGAAATGTGACATTGCTTTTAAAATTCACACAATGCAGATTAGATTTATATTCACAAAAATATTAAGTAAAAAAGTACATTCTTGGTAAGTCGTTAGAGTATTTATTTCACTGGGATACTGTTTAAATTCAATGTTCTAACCAAATTAACAGAATTCCCAAATTGTAAGTTCCAGATATCTGAATTACAAAGTGCGGTCCAGTCCGTCTTCAAACTAATTGAAAGCTGTACGTTCTGGACACTTGGTCAGGGAAATTTAATTTACAAGACTAATGAAAAGGCTAGACGTCACAGTTAGTTATAAAATTAGGTATTGACGCCTTTGGATTTAAAAAAAAAGCTGGCACAAGAAATAGCATTGATACACTTTTCTTTATTTATCAATATAAGTTTTTTTTGAGTATAAGTACTTTATCTTATTTTTTTCGGTTATAATTTTCACTAGTTTATTAAATATTTAAGAGTTACTAATAATAAAGAATAGATTTGCCCATTCTTTCCTAACTCCGACTATATTATTGGAATAATAACATATCTCATGTACTTCCTTTTTTTCATCAAAAATAATTTCATTGCAAGCAATTAGGTAGGAAGTAATTAATTACAAACCTACTAAAAAGTTCACCAATGACGTTAACGTCTCGTCATTACTTTCCATCTAATTTGGCTCTGCAAAAGCTAAGTTTACTAACATGGTCAACATTTTAAAGCCCTCTTGACCGCAGACATCTCGGGTCTCTTTGAACTTCTATTTAATCAACGAAGCCCTAATTATTGATTAAATTACTTTGCTGAAATGAGGGCTTAGACGTTTAACTCTTTATATCGTTTTCATTTAAAGTACATACATAATTAATTCGTAATTTTAGGTTTTGTTTTGGAGTAGTACGTATTTTATTGGAAACATGTGACTGTATATCCCTGAGTATTGGTAGGTAGGTTATACAGTCTATAAATCTCCAACCAGTATCACCGATACCTAGTTGATGGCACGTACTTAGAAACTAAGCAGTGTTTTATTCACGCTTCGCTTGCAGAACCTGGGTTTATAAGATAAGGATTAAAATAAAATATTAACTAGATATCTTCACCTTCAAAGTAAATAAAATTTAATTTAACCATTCTGAGAGAGACATTTAAACAAATCAGTAGAGAAATCAAGCGACGAAAATATTCTAGTCATAATTTTATCTAGATTATAAATTACATTTTATCTGCAGTAAATTTACATTTCCCAAACAAAGACAACAACAATTTTAGATAACAATTTCGAAGTACTGTCACATTTTAAAATGCTGTTGATGTACTTTGTTCAGGCAATGACAGAGAGATAAAGCACTGATGAATATGACAAATTGATTTTGTGTGAAAGCCGTGGCCGCATCAAAGCTTCAGGCGACAATTTTGTGGCCAATTCAACCGGCGCTAAAGCCTCCCTTGCCGAATATCAAATGTGACTGGTGTACTTTAATAAAGCTGTGTGAAATATTGGACATACTCGTATATGGAAGAAACAAAGAAATAAAGAAAAAGCTAAAAATGAATAAAAGGAATTAGGTGTACCTAATAAAAATAAAGAACATAAAGAAATACAAGAAAACTAGCTTATCATTAATTTCATTAATAAGCATAATTAATTAAAATATAGAAAGACTATTTCAGAATCCTATGGAAGAATCAAAGAAATAAAGAAAAAGCAAGATATAAATAAAGGATTAATATGAAGGAAATTAAGAATAGGAATTAGGTGTACCTAATAAAAATAAAGAACATAAAGAAATACAAGGAAACAACCTTATAAATAATTTTATTAATAGGAATAAATAATTACAATATAGAAAGAGTATTTCAGAATCCGGAAACTGTTTACAAATACTATAAGTAAGGTAGTACTTATTTGTAAATCATACTTCTTGCGCATTCCACCCTTATGACTATTCAGTAAATCCTGTCTAACCAGAATTGCAAGGAGATCTTATAGAAAGTGGAGGAAAAAAAAGAATACTATTTGCCCACAAAATCCGACCACAACTTGGGGTTATAATCCCTAGAGGATAGTAAGTATGGACAGCAGAAAAGATGGGGATTGAAGCTAATAAAAATGTGTTTGATGATGATTTAATGCGAATTTTTATGCGCACTTAATGTGATTCTCATGTTTTTTTTTGGATTAAATGAAGTATATAATAATGCAAAAGGGTAAAATTAATAATGGTGTTATCTTTAAAGAATAAAAGGACTTATCTTGTGTTAAGCGTATATAATGTTAATCGAAATAAATTAAAAATAATAGAAAGCCTTTTAAATTCGAGTATTTTATTGCGTTCAGTACATAATTCAACAAACTTTGAAAGCGACTTAAACAAGGGAAGTGTACAGGAGTTTTCGCCATTCCGGCTCACTCACGGTTCGATGGAGGTTTTTAACAAGAACCCTTCTTAGGACAAGCCGATCGCGACAGACAATGGTACTCTATTTGCTTTGGCTAATTGACGTTTTCCCTAAAGCATTTTTGTGGGATGCAATTAAGTAAAAGCTTTTAATTTTATGCTAGGGTAACAATTAAGAGATTAATATTTTTATTTTCGCGCTGAAGGATTGGTTTTCAAGCCCATAATGGACAAAACAAAAAAAAAATAGGATATTTATATATATAACTTTTTTCTTATTCTTTATAACACAAAATATACATAGACTTTAGGCATTTTCATAGCATGCAGATTTAAAAAAAAAAGATATATTATCATCAACATAGCTAACAGATTAATGTTTTCTTTGTTTAAATTTGATTACCAATCAGGTAAATAAAGATTGTATATCATTCATTGTTTCATCATCATCATCATCAGCTTATTGCAGTCCACTGCTGGACATAGGCCTCTCCCATACACTGATCCCTATCCTCTGCTCTTCGCATCCAGTCTCTGCCAGCCACCCTCCGCAGGTCATCAGTCCATCTAGCTGCGCGATACTGCATTCATTGTTTAGCTATCATTATTTAGCTGGAGTAGGTCACTAGTAGGAGCACCTATATCTAGATGCAAAATATAAATATACAAGTTTTCCCCTAATCTTTTTGACCCTTGTGAGCAACAAATAATACAATAAAAATCAATAAAACCCTTTTAATCTGCAGCAACTAAATTTCTATAATAAATCTTGATAAGATTTTTGGGGTGGTCAGTTAGCTTAGTTTACATGGTTAGTACGAAGGAACTCGTAAAACTGTCGCCAGAATATCTATAGGGTGTCCCACAAAGATAGACGACGCATTCTATTGCAATAAATTACTAGGAGATCTCGGTCCATTTGAGGAGAGTGGGATCAACTGTTACATTATGTAATTATATTTCAGTTGTTTTTTTTTGTTTCTGTGTCATCACGGGAGTTTTACGGCACTCAAAACCGCTTAGACGTACCGAGCAGTGAGGTATAGTCCCACCGATGGCATTCTTAGTCTACACCGAACAAGTGACCAGTTCGTCGCAGTGTTTTGGATAGACTTAATAATCCATCTATAAATATTATTTTTACAAGTTGGTATAGTAAAACTGTGACCGACTGCTTAATGTTCTCCCCGATGGTTTTTTTAAACAATTTACATATTTCTTTATATTAAAACCTTATTGGTACAGTCTGCCAAGGTCCATCAAGCTTGACAAAATTTTCTGTGCCATCAAAATATCGCTAAGGTTGAGTGAAGTGTAAACATCGCTACTATAAATTATAAGGATCAACTAAACGACAAGAGTATCAATTGCAATCAATTGTCAAGGTAAATGATATGCAAATGAACTTTAACTATAGGATGGTATACCACATATTTGTCCGATTGTAACTCTGGGGTTTGAACCCGTAATCTAAACTGCAGTAATATTAAACGGCACTATTGTAGCGCTTCTTTGAGGTTCTAATTTGAATGACCGTTAGCCTTAAGAGGGGCATAAAGTAAATCAGAAATATAGATCTTCGATTATGAGAACACCTCAAACCCAACAAATATATAAAAATACATAGTAAAATTTCAAGATATTTAGAAGTAACTGGCTGTTTGAAAAAAAACGTAATAGCATAAAGTTGCCTCGATAGAAAAGAATTGCAAAGTTACCTCTATTTTTTTATGGATATTTCCTATTACATCAATATAGAGCAGATTATAAAGTCACGTTTTTTAAAAGTTATGTATATGTATAAAATCTAGTGTATGGCCTAGCGTTTTTGTGAAATTCTCAATATCATGAAGGTTATGGCAAAAGAACAGCATTTTTTCCAAGAATTCCCTGCGAGATTTTTTTTTTGTTTTCCCCGCACGCTTTGTAAGAGGCATTTTTTTTTCACCTGTTTTATTTGCCTTTACGCCCTCTTAATAATAAAATAGTTGATGGGTAAAATATGTGAAATTTCAGAAATAAATAAGTATAAAAACTTTTCTCAAGCATAATTATATTAGATACTAAAATTAGTCTCAAATGACTGCTATATAATAGAATCCAAAATCCGCCATCTTGGGCACGCACAATGGAAACAGAGTATCCAATAGCGACCCGTATTTCTTCAAGTATCAATTTCATTCTAATATTCATATTTCATTTTATGAGGACGTTGCTTTTGTTGGAATGTATTATTAGTTATAGAACGTGGGTTTCGCGTCTTATAATGTAATGTTAATTCAACCATATAGCAGGTCTATATCTATATATATTTACAAAAATAAACTCATATTTTCGTAACAAGTGGTTAACTAGGACTTACGTCTTCAAGTTGAGTTCTATTTCGAAGAATTGCGAAATTAACGAATATGTACCGAGCAATGTGAATCTGCGAATTTGACATCGCAAACTAAGATAATTTTTTCTCCGTGGTCTAGTATATGGTCTGGGTATTTATAAAATATGTATATGTATTAGTATTTTTTAACTTTCGTGTAAAATGGGTCTTTTCTTATTAAGCAGAAAGAGATTATATTAAGATGAAAGCCGCTTCCAACCGGTCCTTTTGGAAATCAATAAGAAAGGCTTATGTCTAACAGTGGACGTAACTACGGCTGATTAATGATGATGATGATCATGTTAGTTAGCTGCTTTATCGTTAATTATTTTATATCGACCGTTTCGTAATAATACCCTGAAAAGGAGACTACCCTCGATACGGAATCGATGCAATAGTCTCCTGAAAACCATATGAGTAACAAAAATATATAAAAAATCAAGCCCAAGTTTAATTAAAGGCAAATATTTCATTAATAATAAAATTTGCAAACGAGGAATGTAGACCCAATGAGGTAGAGAAAACCAATGGGAAATTGCAAATCAGTCATTTAATTGATCCCACCCATATTCAATCAAACAGATGTATACTATTGATTTGAAGTTCCCTATCGACAATTTTATATACGGTGACACCAAACCTTATCAGGAGATTTAAAACTTTATTGCATGAGGCATAAGGTTATTATTGTTTCGAAATATATTGCAAAGTATACTAAAGATTTTGGTAAGATAAAAACAAGGGGCAGGATTGAGAATTAAATAAAAAATAGATGCCTACAAATTCTGGTAAAAGGACAGAGCAAGAATGGCGAGAATTCTTTTGCGAATCAATTTTATCTAAAGACTTTTTCAGTAATATTATTATTGAAGTATGTTGGGGGAGTTTTTGTCGAATAGTAGATCTATTTCTTTATCTGTCACTTTATTTGTATTTATTTTATTTACTTTATTATTGTAGGGTCGTTTGCACTTTTTTCTTTTACTAAAGAGCTGATAAACTTTTCTAAAAAAGAAAAGGATTTCGAAGACTTTGTTTTTCAAAATAAAATTGGACTAAAAAAAAGAGATGATTTAAAAGACTAAGTTAAAATTTGCAAGTATAATAGTAATTTGTTACTACCAGAAAAAAAAAGCATTTAATGCTAATAATAAGTATATGATTTTATTTTAAATCACTATTATAATAATATCAATCCAAATTAATTATATATATAGTATAAGGATTACAAGTGAATATGAGCCTATTTTTTAATAACATATTATTTCCTTACAAATATTAATAAAATAACACCCGGAAATACTTTCGGGTGTTATTTTATTCGTTATATCGTTTCAAAATAATTGAAAATGTAAAACAACCCGAATCTGCAAAAGCCTCAGGAAATTGCAAATAAAATACAAATCGAATGTGCAGTTACATGAAAAAACAAACTCATGGCTATTTTAACTAAGCCAATTTCAAAGCCTGCAGTTAAATAAATAATAGCTGCTGAAGCAATGTTAAATATTTGCTGACAGAACGCTGCTGGTCCACCCTTCATATTTGTTTAATACAATTCATTTTGTAGTAATACAACTCAGCTATGGGTAATGCATTACTGCAGCTGACCGTTCGTTTGGGTAAACATCAGACTTTGTTATGTTGGAGTATAAAAATGGGGTAGTAAGTGGTATTAGGCGGTTTTTTTTTTCATTATTTTCTGGGTACCAGACTTATTTATATCAGGATTTATTTTGTCTGCAAAGGCTTGGTAATTCAATAGTTTTTTAAACTCTAAGGTCGCCTCAAATTAGAACTTTAATAAAATGCGTTTTTAAGGAACAAATAATGACTTAGAATACGTAAGGTAAGGACTTCTTAATAAATATCAGTCATCTAAAGACCGTCTTAATTGGTCTTAATAAAACAGTACTTGACTTTAGTAAGAATTGAATTTCCGCTTGTTAGTAACGTCTATTAAAGGTTTTGTTCAACTTTAATTCTATCATAATCTGGTCAAGTTTAATTGAGTTCTAAGGTTTCATTAATTTCTGGGCGCTGCCTTATATCGGAATTTGTTTTGTCTACTATACTTTGCACTACGTTTATAACATACCTTTTTTGACTGTAATTCTAGCTAGTAGTTTAATTTTTTTTAAAATCTTTATTAAGTAATTTGTGCACCTACTTAAATTGGATCGTCTACTTTTACGTATATCTACAGCTAAATTAATAATTTAATACCTTTATTTACATAAGCAATTAATCTAAATAATACCAAAATATATATATCTAATAAATTTAAACTAAACCTAATAAAATAAAACTAACTATAAATAAAAAATGTCCTCTAGAGACGTCCCATCAGAAATAGTCCCAAGGAGACTGGCAACATTTCCTCTCTGTATAGCGATGCTAATACGTTGGCAGAAATAATTGCCAGCCTTCTTGTCTCCAGACTTTTCTGTCAGCCGCTTGGATAACTCCCTGGCCAGGCGCTTGGCTGAGGGTCCCCATGGCCCCATCGTCTCAACCCCAAACGGCGCAAACTCGTAACCAATACTGAGGTTAGCGTATTTACGCAGTTTAAGGTTCTCAGCGGAAACGGCCGCACTTCCCGCGCTGGATGAGGTCTTCTGGATGTGAGATGGGGCTAATGTGTCTACACATGTTGCATCCCACACCAGAGACTTGCCAGATTTCCACGGCCCAACAGTCATGCCGTCGGGTCTCTTGCCATCGCTTCGTGCAATCCCAGAGGGTTCTAGGATCGCAGGAACTCCAGCAGTGACAAGAGCCCTTCGGATGATGTTGTTGATAGCCAAGTGACGGGGAATGCGGCCGGCACTTCTAGCACAAGAAAGCCCGTAGTGTCCGAGATGTTCCACTGGTTCTCCACACCGACATTTGTGCGAGTGGACAGTCCGGGCTCCGAGACGTAGGCACACTGCCATGGTTAATGTATTACGGTCAAGGAGTGTCCCAACCGACGCTGATGGAAAAGCCTGCAACCAGAGACCCGACTCTTTAGTGGAGACGGCTATGAGGCGTGCCCGCTCTTTCATGTTACTGGAAGATAAAATATCTTCCAGTATTACGTATATTAAATTATTTGTTCGACTGTGTATTTTAGTCGAGTTTTAATCGACTTATTTTATTACTATACGCTATTATTTTTTAGTTATATATTTGTATTTAATATTTTTCTATATTTTTTTACGATTAACTTTATGGTTAACTATTTTATTATGTCCTCCATTGGGCTAAAACGAGAGTCCATTGCATATCTAAGATCTTTTCTGTTCAGGGACAGTGTCTACCAATATCTTGATTTATATATTTGTTTATCAAATACTTTTGCATTTTTAACGTAGGTACATATTTCTACTCAAATCTATCTAATATATTAAGACCAACAATTTCTCATATATATCATTTTGTCTCTATACAAATGGGATTAAAAACAGCATCTGACGTCTCCCTGCAGAGCTGACGTCACTGACAGCTCGACGTTTTATTGGACGTCCAACACTTTGATCTTGTCGGCCCGTATACTATTACCAATTATTATGGGGAGACCGACCTTAAACGTAGGGGTTACTTTATACCACTTATTTTTTTACTGGCATCTGTTTTTAGAATTTCTTGTGTTACTAACAAGAAGAAATTATAGAAATACGCCCTTAAACATATTTACACCAGAAAAACTTTAAGATTCCTTAAAGAACACTGTGTTAAAGTTGTTCTTTTACTTTAGCAACAAATATAAATATGCTTTAAATAATTAAACCTATTTTAAAGAGTTTTTTGAATAAGGCCACATGCATCTGTATAAAAGAATATATACAAAATATTATTACCTAGATTTTGTTTTTGTTTTTATTGGAGCACAACATGTGACTTTGTATCTACCAGGTGGTGAGCAGACCTACAAAGTCCATGTATGGGGTCAATAAATAATTGTTCTTGAACAATATTGATCGTTCCCACTATGACGGCTAAATGATGCGATTACGAAATGGGGGCGATAATGACGATTTGATAGGAGTATATTTTAATATACTATGAGATTAAAAATTTGTAAAAATTTTGCCATCTTAGCTTAGTGCAGAAAATTCCCATGTCTTGTCTATGGCGTGGTATAGAAATAGTTCAATGATTCGGTAAAGATGGGCTTACCAGGTTCCCTTAAAAAAATATAATACAAGAGAGACTGCATGCACGACTGGTAATACACACCCTATACTTTATTGATTATGATCATAGTATTTGAATTGTAAAATCAACCCTTCTTAGGAACAGCATAGGTGATGTAAAATATGCAGAAAGTTTAATAAATTATTATTGGAAAAGAAAATAAAACCAAAATAAAAATTGTGAAACACTGATAGTAAAAGAAAATATTAAAATGTTCGTTCTCTCGTCCTCATCGGTCTAAAATTCCATTAATTTCAATTACTTATAAATAAATAAAAAAATAGAAAAAAATGGTTAAGATAATTAAAATACTTCTTTGACATCTAAGAGCTAAGTTTAAAAAAGGGAAGTCGGGGTAATCTGATGCAAGTAATCGAATATCTTGGATTTGGCCGGATATTGAATTTTCCCGCGCTTACAGCCGGAAGTCTTCACCGACTTTCTTATCGACCCCCCATTGGTCGACAGGACATTCAACCAGATTTCTGTTACTTAGTTTAAAATATTTCTTTTATTTTGAACTTTGTTGCGTAATAATAGAATTGAAATTTAATAATATTATTGCTGTTGTTTAGAGGGCCAAGTGGTGTTGGCGTTAGTTTTTTTATCTTATTTATGTTGTGACTAGGGAATATTGCCGTGGAACAAATTTAGCATATTTCTGTGTCTCTACCCCACTCACATTACCACAAAATCACTGATGGTATTCTGAATCTAAATTTTACAAGTGTCAAGCTGGTTGCACTGTATTTTTTTATTGGAGTACAGCATATGACTTTGTATCTACCCGATGGTAAGCAAATCTACAAAGTCCATGAGTGGGGTCGGCCAATACATTGTTGTTTAACAATATTGATCGCTCCCACTATGCCGGGTAAATAATACGGTACGAAGTGGGCGGCGACAAAAAAGAATTCGCATTACGTGTCTAGTTTTATCGCCAAATCAATCGTAACGGCACTATGAAAGGACACTCGAAAATAAACCACCTCGAAAAGAAATCGTTGCAGTAGTTTCCAGAAAACGAGTGAACCCACAGACTAAAACCGAAACATGACTAGGTCACTTGACGGTGGTTGCATCTGTATCTGCGGCGATGGTAACGAATCCGGTCGGTCGGCCTAGTGAAGTTATTAGCTTTTCTATATAAATTTTAAATTTCGTATTAATTGTTAATTCTTAAGTTGCGATCTAATAGCAACTTGTAGAATTTAAAACTGTAAGGGATCGATACTAACGATAATGTGCTTTATGTATGAAACACCAAAAATACTCGTATATACGATTAATTATTCTAAAAATATAATTGTCAAAAAAATATTTGGGTAAGGAACTAAAAGTCACGCGTAGAGTAATAATGTATCCAATATAGCAAATCATTATTAATTGTGCATACAGTATACAGTGGATACTTTGCAAAATTGGTCCGTCATCACTCCCCAGATGTTATCAATGATCCATCAATCATCACGTCATCAGTCAAACTACGCACGTGTCGACTACACAAATTACATAATAAGAAATAATAACTTCTATAATACTTTAGAGAAAATTTTAAATTTGTAGATTAGACTGCGACGTTAGGCCTTTTGTTTAAAATATAGCGGAGTTCCCCTAAATGATAAGGGCAAAAAATATATTAGGTATTTTTTTTTATAAAATTTATAAACTTCTGGTTATTTTAAATTTCAAGATTTTATAAATCTCAAAATTTTCAAAATCAAGATAGTTCCACTGTAAAAACAGCATTTTATTTTATTTAATACTACAGAATTATATTTATCCCTTTTTAGATAGTAAGTAATTTGTAAATTTTACAGTAAATTAAACTGAAAATAAATGTAGAGACAGAAGTAATTTCTCCAATACCTTATTTTTTTAATTAGCTAAGAATTGTCGATTTAAAAAGGGAATAATATAAACTTAAATATTTACATCTAATCAAAAAAGCGGTCTCAAATATTGCAAACCAAAAAAAAAACAAACTAAAAAATTTTATTTCAAATTATATTTTAAAAAAGCTAACTATAAATAACCAATATTTTCTTGGAAAGGAAATCAGAATTAATTAGAGAATTTATACTAACATGATTTACACCGGAGACTCTTGTCTTGTTCAGTTTAGACAAATTAGTGCCCATTCGTAGCCATCAATGCCGGCTCCCGACCACCAAATGTCCACATTAATACTAAGGAAATAGAGTTCCAATTCCAACACTTAAAATTAATACGGAAGTTCGTAAAAAAATTTGGCACTGCGTAAGACACAAAGTTTACATGGGGTACACCATTATCACTCCTATATTTTATAATGAACACAGTCTGTTTTGTATACGATTTTTAAGTCTTTTTAATTATTATTCTTTTCCTGCAAAAAATAAATAAATATGTATTTTAATTGATTGATATAACTATCGATGTATCTATACTAAACTCTATAACCTCGATTATTCTAGATAGATAAGTAAAAAAAATCGATGTACTTAAGTTTTTTTTTCTCCTAAAGGTCATAAATAACTAGCTGACCCGCGCAACTTAGTCTGTGTAACCGTTTAGGCAGCGCGCACGCAACGAAAGCTCTCAAAAGGAATAAAATTTCCCTGGTTTCTCAATATTTTTCTTTAATGCTCCGCTCCTAATGATCGTAGCGTGATGTTATATAGCTTATAGCCTTTCTCAATAAATGGGCTATCCAACACTAAAATATTTTTTTCAACTCGAAGTATTGTTTCTAAGATTATAGCCTTCAATCAAACTCTTCAGCTTTATAATATTTTTTATAGATTAGTACGCTTTTCTGTACAGTTTGCCTTGGTCAATATGTATTAGTATCATTGTTCCTACTATGTTGTACACATAGTAAAAGCCTAGAGCTTAGTTTGTGACCAGGGCAATATGTGTAACAAGTCCTACATGTTATACATATATTTATAAGAAAATATATTTATAAGAAAAAAAAAATCAATATGCAATATATTGTTAATGCATTTTTCCTAGTATGTATGTATGTATTTATTTATCATAATTAGCAATCAATTTGTAGCCACTTATTTGTATTTTTTGTGGGTTATTTTAAGTATATTTTGAAGACATTTCTATAAAGATGGTAAGTTCTTTATTATCTATACTAGATATATATAAAGAGGAAAGATTTGTATTTTTGTATGTTTGTAATGAATAAACTCAAAAACTACTGGACCGATTGCAATAATTTTTTCACCATTAGAAATCTGCATTATTCAGAAGTAACATAGGCTATATAATATCACGCTAGGTCCTATAGGTGTGGAGCAGTAACCAAAAATGTTTTAAAAACGGGGGAAAAGTATCGTTTCTGAGGCCTTCCGTGGCGTGCGCTGAGCATATAGTTAAAGTTATACAAACCTGTGCGAAGCCGGGACGGGCCGCTAGTAAATAATAAAGCCCTAAAGATAATCTTTTAAAATCTGTGTCAAAAAATTGTGATAGACAACTTACAACTGTAAATCAGTATAATTAAAGTTGAAAATCAATATTAAACCATACTACAAAATATTTACAAAACAAAACAAAGAATACAAGTCCATTGAGAAAGAATCGCCTACACTCAACTCGCCACACACTCTCTTACATAATCGTTGAATGAGTCACTCCATGAGAGACAACTGAATGGAATAAATAGATTCAATGAATGAAAGAAAATTACTTTTAAAAATCACATGATTAAGTTATTAAGTTGTAGTGTCCTGTGACGGTTTATTATTGACCCATGTCTTGTGGCGTTTGTATTTGTAATCTGTATTATCATCTAAAAAATCTTCTGCTGATAGGCCGGCGCTGGCATCAAAGAAATGTTGTGTTCTGTAATTCTGTACTTTCAATATTGTAAGATAGTATATCTGCCTTGGGGTGTTCTACGTGTGCTCTTCAGTAGGATGAGAGTATAAACCACATGCTATAAGCATAGATTTAAGTCAATAACCATGCAGGACCATGCTCCTCCGATGATACGGTACATGTGGAACATCAGAGTTTTTTACCTTTTTCTCCAGGGTGTCTCTGAGGCGATCGACTTGTGATCAGCGTTTGCGCCCTAAAAGATACCTTTCATCTATCTACTTGTAGGTATATTTTGATTACCTATACTAAAGTATGTATATTTGGGGCGTAGCTATGGTCTGTTGGGTTGGTCGCCTTGGTGGCACTTTTGCAGGGCAGTCAACGATTGACAGGTCAATGGAACCAGCTAACCACCTAGTCTTAAACTGGTTGGTTATGTAGTGTGTGTTCGGTTGGGTTGTTTTTTTTTTTTCTTCCCGCAGGGACAATAGTTTAATAGTTTACGATTTGTTTATTTTGTATTATATTCTCAACATTTGTCTGTGGGAGGAATGGCGACCTGGCCAAGTACACACAGGACCTTATATATACTTTTTTTTTTTTTTTTGACTTTTCATAAATGCCTGTAAAGGTTTACATGAAATAAATATTTTTGACTTTGACTTTGACTTTGATATATCTTTTATCTATTTGAGGTGTAGACGACGCGCGCGAACTTTATTTTAAATATTTTTTCTTTTCGAATATGTCATATAAGTGACAGTTATTTGTTTGTAAAATCTCTATAGAGAATTGTCGTATTTTTGTTCTTGCTTAATAAATTGTATTTTTAATATATAAATTCAGTGTTTTTGCCGGTTACTATCCTCGCTCGGGACCTTTATATGAGGTATAAAATAAAGTCCTTCTCGCGATTTTTTCGCTTGGATCTTCTAAACTAAGCAACGGAGTTTGATACGGTTTTTACGGTTATTTCGGTAATATCTTCCAAAAGGATTAAGATAACACATAGTACTGTAATACATATAAGTAGTATCTAGTAAACCGTGCGAAGCTAATAATTAGAGTTTAGTACTTCTCTTTTTTATATTGTGCTTTTTTATCCTTTTCCAAAACTTGACATCGGCAGAATTATGCAAAAAGCAAAAAGCCATAAAACAAGAGTATGAAATGAAGTTATTCAGTTCAAAGAAAGCATACAAACGTACGGTCAATTACGTTACGAGATTTAACAAAAAGTGTAGATACACTTGTGTAGTGTAGTGTAGTGTATTTATATTCTGACACTTTAGATGTTTCATAAGTTTGAATAAATTACAGTGAATTTATAATTCGATCTTGTAATCGAGAGTCAGTGATATTTTTTATTTATTTATGTTTATTTGCACACACAAATAACTTTGTCTATCAGTATACTGATACTGTCGTATATTATAGTAAGCCATTGGCATGCACTATCTTTGCAGTCGTCTCAATAGTTATTGCAGTATATACTCGTAAAATTAGCTAATAAATTTCATTTGGTACAGTGTTAACTTTTGAAATATATTTTTGACAAATTCCGTGGTCTAGTAGGTGCTATTGGCGTTGTTTTCAGAGGTCAAGGGTTCGATTCCTACTCATAGGAAATCAATAGTAGTATTTTTTTGTACAATTTGCCTTGGTCTGGATGTTTATAAAATATAATTTATTAATAAGCACGTTGAGCTGTCGGTCCCAGTTTCACTATACTCTCATACATACCATCGGCTGCGACGAGGTTAAAAACCCCTACCCTGAGGCTGTCTAGGCGGTCTCGGTCGCCGTAAGGCGTAATGATATTTATATTTATTTCTCTTTGTACACAAAACGAAATTTAAATCAATAATTTAACTTTATAAAACCTCAACTGAATATTAAAGTAAATAATATTTCAACTGAATGAATGGAAGAGCTTTCATTCATGTTTTATTCAATTCGAAACGTATTTTATTTTAAAGTGTTATCTTTGTTGCACCATCAAGCCGCCCACGTAAGGAGGTATTTATGTCATTATGTCAAACGCTAAAGTTATCGATGCAAGCCTCCATTCACAACTTACACCTACGTTTAAACGGACAATCAGTGAGGAAATTGTACTTTAGACAGCTTCTAAATATTTAGCAGATGTTAAAAGTTTGTTTATACTTATATAAAGTGGAATAATAATCATTGAAGGAAAAAAAACGGAAGGTTGAGACGAAGATACGTAGATCAATTATAGAAAGAAAAAAAGCCCTGAAAAGTCGCGAATATATTTATTTATATTTTCCTAAAAAACCTAATTTTTTTTTTTCTTTGTTAAGTCGGGTGCGAACTTTGCGAGATAAAGAGGATGGTCATGTTAGTTATAATTAAAAAAACTTTTTTTTAATGTATAAAAAATGTAAGCTATTTGTCGCAACTTTGATTTAGCCCCTTTTTCTGCAAAATTAAGCCATATTTGCAAACGTCAGATAAAGTAAGTTATTCAAAAAAATAATTGTATAAAAAAATTATAAGTTTGACATTTTTTATATAAGATAGATAACTGATGTATAACTTTATCTGACAATTAAAAAAACAGCCCTAAGATATTATATCTTTATATTAATTTGGTTATGGCCTTCATTATGAATAACAAATGAATAGCTATGAAAATATAAACATTTAAACTGCATACAAATAACAAGTGTATTTTTTGTTTCCCTATTTAATTTATAGCTAGGACAACAAAGAAAAATACGTAAATAAGAATTATTTAACCGACTTCAAAAGAGATAGTAAAAGCTTCAACCGTACATTTTATTTTTATTATATACTTTACTTATAACCGAATTTGACTAATACATTTTAAACTTGGTCCTATTGACATATGGTGCCAGTTAAATAATTTTAATTGTGGTGCCAATTTCAAAAATAGTGTAGGTACTCTTTAGTGGTCTTGAAGTCTGTTTTATTTTAAATAATTTTGTTAAAATAAAAAAAATAAAAATAATAGAGTCAACAGAACACCTATAAATTAATGTATTAATTCAATAATTATTTCTAATACATTGTCTTTTAAAAGTTTCCCACGCATTAAATCTTTGATTCCATTCAGTTGATCCAGTGTCACGTCGAATCATACTTAGTGAAGATTACGCTTGTTAATGAATAATTTTACATAGACCCTAATCAGATAAATAGTGTGTATTAATGTTTAAATAGTGAGTCATTCATTATTATCTTTACAAACCACATCGATCGATATAACTTTAAATACGTTTAACGAAGGGTTGCATTCTCCCCCACGCACTGACGTAAAAAACCCCATGTTTTAGGTTTTGTTTAAAATTTAAACTTCAATTAAATATTGCAAAATTATTTATTAGCAAGCAAGTGACCTATTAATCAATCAAACATTATTATTAGTAAAGCAATGTTTAGTAAAATTTTGTAAATAAATAAAAATTCACCTTGAAAAACTGATACAAAATAATTTTTACTCCTTTTAAACAGTCTTAAGAGAGAAAAAACACTTTTCAGATGTAAGTTTAAATATAAAAGTTATATACTATAATTATTATTATTTATAATATACCACTAGTACTAGAAATATTTTAGAAAACACTAAGCTAACATTCCAGACTAATAATTAAACACGAGTTTATTTGTAAACATTAAGTTCATCAACCTTGTAAGGCCATAATACCGTCTGCACAGTCTAAGAGCAAGGTCACTTTTGTTTATATCACTGTTCTGTGTAAAAACTGATAAAATAAAGCTTTTTTTTCCAAAAATTCTATCGAAAATCGTTCCTTTCCTTACACGACCGAACCAGCGCGTTTCCAACCGACACAACTTCACTCCGCGAGTGCCGACCCCTTACTGATTTGTCGTCCGGGAATCCAGTCAGTCACTCTTTTCACTCCCTTATATTTTGGCCAGCGAGCTTGAGGGGCGACTCAGTGGGCCTCTTTGTCCTGCACACAGGGGTAAATTATTACGGTTTGCGATAACATAATAGAATGGTGTACTAAATAATCGAAAGGATAACCGTTTTTATGGCGATCCCGTTTAAATATTAAATTTTCTATGGTAAATGGTGACATATATTACTGAAAGGCCAACCAGGTTCTTATCGGCACAGAGTTATGTTGAGAGAAAAAGGGTAAAATTATGTATTCGCAGGTCTAAAATTTTGCGGTAAAGGTAAATTTAAGTTTGGTAGTAAAAGCTCATTAAGCTTATTCCTATAATCTTCAGAAACTGTATCAGTAGGTTTTTCCCATATAACATTTTTAACATCCCTAGCTTCATCTGTCATATGGTAAAAACGAATCGTTACCGTTACCGAAAGTTTCAATGTTCCCAAAAAAAAAAAAAGATCCAGCTACGAGTGTTAACATTTTTGTATAAGTATAACAAACTGTTACTGTTCGTTCAATATAGGAATTTGCTATTGTTAAAGAAGCAGATTAGCATCAGCCTATATTATATATGAATAAACTTAATATTATTAGGGAAAACCTAAGGAATTAATATTAACCTATATACAATTTATTGTCTACAATAAAGAATTTACAATTAATAAACAACTTATTATATGTAGGTACTTATATGTATTTAAACAAACATTTGATAATATTTTGCAAAAATTTCTTATAGTTAAATTTAATTAGGTTTAAAATTAAACAATAACAAAAATTTTCTAAATGTTATCAAATAATTAAATATTATAAATTCACAATATAAACTATATTTTTTTATAGTAGGTGTCATAAGTTTAAATTAAAATTTCTTTCAATAAAATCTGTATTACGGAGACGGAGCTCATAACATTTCAGTTGAAAATCATTGTAAACACAACTCAAGCGACGTTTAAAAACGTACCTTAAAACTACGCTAAATAAGGTTTATTTCAGAATCCCTAAAATAACGTCTGGGTAGTGGAGCCACATTAAATATTTTCTAAAGCTCGTCTTTGCCACTGAAACTCGCATAGAAATGTCAATGAAGCGAAGAAAGCGAACTTAACATTATTTCAGAACTGTAATGATGTCATTTGATTCCATTTATATAGAACGTTCTCTCTGTAAATTAATTTGTTTTAGTTAATAATTAATTAGATAAAACCGTCAAGTGACCTAACATGTTTTGATTCTAGTCACATTATTTATAAATTCAAGTTTTCATGAGATTAATGCATCAATTTATTATCGAGGTATAGTATATTTGATTTAACAATAGAGCACCAAGGCTATTAAATTAGACTTGTAATTGCTCTGTCGCCACCTGTTTCGTAATCGGATCAAATAGCCTGTATAGTGGGAGCGATCAATGCTGTCATACAACCAAAAATTCTAAATTCAAATATTGTTACTTTATATAAGCGAAAGCTGCCCCAGCCTAGTGGTTAGTTAAGTCACTGCGTAACTCATAACAAGGGCAGATGAGAAAAAGGCCGCACATGGGATATGTGATCGCTTTATACAACGAGGCTATACCGTTATAAACACCGCTACAAGCCCGCCACTTTTTAGATTTTGCCTCCGAATGCCATAGGCGAAATGAGCGAGTTAATTCCTCTGCTGGGTACCCTGAGGCCGTTTAAACGGTTTTCGGGAGCTAAAAAGGCGACCGTGATGGTATTTTTAAGCGGAGTAGAGTCCAAGAAAAGACAGAAATTAAAAATTATATTACATACTTAACAATTTTTTAGTCAAACACCAATTAGTCTTTTAAACAGTACCTGAAACAAAAATAAATTATGTTATTAACATGATTAATTAAAAATACATTGTTCTAAATATATCTCTAAGTTTAATATTTGGGGCAATTTGTCAAAATGGCTCCCGCTAGGAGTATGACATGCTACATATACAATACATACAAAAATGTTAGAATCACACATGTTTATTTTTTTGTTCTATACACACACATCTTATGAAAGAACTATACAAAATCAGTTAAGTTAACCCGGTTTATTTAGTTTTCAGTTTAGTTTAAGTTATTTCTTTAACTTTTACCATCTTTATCTTGAAACGTTAACTCTCTACCAATAGGACCGCTTTATTTTCCTAGACTGCCAATAAAAGCTTAACTGATTGGTGGAAATTTAATTCAGTTAATTGTATTGTAAACGTAAGGTATTGTGCTCGCCTTATTTTTTTTGTGCAATAAAGAATTTAAATAAACGTTGAATAACTCTTTCTCAAAAGCTCTACCGCTTTTAAAAATTTTTTACAAGTAAATCAAAAGTGTAATACATTCGGCCACCACGAATTGATTATACCTTTGACTTAAAAATACACTAATTACACTTGTGAATAAAAATACTTAAATTTATACCTGAAGGCATTAACCAAAAAAAAAAAAAAATTATTGATATTTTTAACCTTATTTTACCTATGTTTACCTAGTGCCTACCATTTCATTAAGTTTTTTTTTTGTTAATTTGAGAAGTCTTTGCTGGCATATGTGAAATTAATATTCTTCCATTGTAATGTTGTTAACGACGGTAGGTTTTTCCAAATAAATGTAAACACTAGATATACATTAATTATTAACTCGCAGGCAAATTAATAAAAGCTTTTATTAAAAATGAAAAAAAAAGAAATAGGTTATATATGCTTTTACTTTAATTAGATAATTTTTATATACGTGGTGGCCTAGTTGGTTAGACCTTGGACTTAAAAACACTTAGGTCCCTGGTTCGAATCCCGGTGTGTACCAATGAGTTTTTAATTAAAAAAATTATGTACATTTGTTTGACAACACTATAGTGCCTCGGAGAGCACGATAAGCTGTCGGTCCCGGTTTCACTATACCAACTTGTGAAACTGTTTATAGATGGGTTATTGAGTCTATTCAAAACATCGCAACGAGCTAGCCACTTGTTCGGTGTAGACTCATCCCATCGGCTACGACGAGGTGGGATTAAAACCCCTCCGCTGGGTACCCTGGGGCCGTCCAGGCGGTCTCAGGCGCCGTTACGGCACCCGTGATGATACATACATAAGATTAGTTTTAATCTGGACCTGCGAAAATCTTATTGCAACTTGTATGCAAGCACATATTTTTACATTATCTTTTTACTTATAAAATAAAATCGACTTTTCGTGTCTGTATATTAAAGTTTTGAAAAAAAATACTGAAAGATACGAATAAGTAATAGAAGGAAAAATATTCATTTATATATCTGTCTGTTTGAGATTTTTGTGTTATTGTAACATTTAGCTTTTATTTCATTAACATTTTACAATAGAATCAAATTATATTAATTTTAAAATGTAGTTTTAAAACACATAGCGCCACGTGTCAAGTCAAGTCACGCGCATAGAGTACTAGTATATTCACTATAATAACAACGCATGCTTTTGTTTCTTTCGGCTTTTACAAAAACATATATCTAAGCTATAACTACTACCAACGCATAGTGTTCGCCCAGACGTGTTCCCCTATGTTTACTAAAGCCCATGACCGTGATAAAGCCTGCGTTGATTACCCATGTCTTCATTAACAGAAGCCCATAAACCAGACACATACATCAACGCAGGCCGCCTTTTTACTCTGAGTAAGGTTACAAGTTACATTTGTAAGGAACATTATGTAGCTGTTACATACAAGATATTTGAAAGGGAACTATACCTACCTTTATATATAGCTGTAACATTACATTTGTAAGGAACTCTATGTAACTGTAAGGTACATTTTATAAGGAGATCTATGTAGCATCACATTATGTAGCTGTTACATACAAGATATTTGAAAGGAAACTATACGTACCTTTATATATAGCTGTAACATTACATTTGTAAGGAACTCTATGTAACTGTAAGGTACATTTTATAAGGAGATCTATGTAGCATCACATTATGTAGCTGTTACATACAAGATATTTGAAAGAAAACTATACGTACCTTTATATATAGCTGTAACATTACATTTGTAAGGAACTTTATGTAATTGTAAGGTATATTTTGTAAGGAAATCTATGTAGCATCACATTATGTCCCTGTTACATACAAGATATTTAAAAGGAAACTATACGTACCTTTATATATAGCTGTAACATTACATTTGTAAGGAACTGTATGTAACCGTAAGGTACATTTTATAAGGTGACCTATGTAGCATCACATTATCTAGCTGTTACAAGATTTGAAAGGAAACTACACCTACCTATAAAGGTAGGTATGTGATAGCTATATATAAATATAGCTATAACATTATATTTGTAAGGAACTCTTATGTAACTGTAAGGTACATTTTGTAAGAAAATCTGTGTAGCTATATGGAGTATGTAAATTATATTTATAAGAAACATTATGTAGTTGTGTAAAGCACCCGTGATGTTATGTGTGTGTGTGATTATGTAGTTGTAACATACAAAATAATTAAAAATAAACTATACATATATAGGTACATATGTAGCTGTAACATTACAATTGTAGGAAACTCTATGTAACTGTAACGTATTCTTTGTAAGAAAATATATGTATCTATCAAATCAAATATTATTTATTTCATGTAAATCTTTACAGATATTTATGAATAGTAAAAAAAAAAAAAAAAAATTTTAACAATAAGGTCTAGAGTGCGTTTGGTTAGGCTGCTATTATAGATTAATTAATAAAAGGTGTCATAAATTAAAGTATTAAAAAAACCAACCAACTGAACGCACGCTACATAACCAACTAGTGTAAGACTAGGTGGTTAGCTGATTCCATTGACCTTCCGAATATCATCTGCCATACAAGGGTGCCACCGAGGCGACCGACCTCACCAACCGTATCCACGCCTTAAATATTAGTTCTTATATTATCATTATATTGGCTGTATATAAATGACCATCAATCGCATTAACATAGTTATATGGATCGGTATCTTTAAGGGCGTAAACACTAGTTGTAAGGTCGATTCCTCCGGAGACACCCCGGAGAAAAAGATACCAGCAAGTAAAAAACTCTGGTGCTTCACACAAACTAACAGAGGAATATAGCCATTGAGTTACCGATATGCATATCGCAGCATACATAAAATGCTCTAACCCTACTAAAAGCATGCGCAAAACACCCTATGGCAGATTATTTAACAGTTTAGCAATTGGTTGCTGTACCAATGTACAGAACTGCAAATACTAAAGAGTACAGGCACTTTACTAAATAATAATATATAATAACAGAGTACCTGCATAATATAATATAAATATCTATCTATATGAGGTATGTAAGTCACATTTGCAAGGAACATTATGTAGCTGTTACATACAAGATATTTAAAAGGAAACTATACGTATATAGGTGTATGTAGCTGTAACATTACATTTGAAAGGAATCTATGTAGCCGATATGAAATTATAATAGTCCTATTTGTGTAGAACTCTATTAAGATTTTATAATAATAATTAGGTCAATTTACATATATTACTCTGGTATCAAACTAAGCTCTAGGCTTCTACTATGTGTACTGGAAATAACGATATAACACATATTATATTTTATTTATATCCAATATAATATATTTTATATCCAAGTTACACTTGTAAGGGATATTATGCATCTGTTATATACAAATTACATATTTTGTTAGGGACCATTATGTACCTTTTGCTATATACAAGTTATATTTGTTACATAAAATACTATACATAAAATGTCAACCACTATATATACATATTTTCATTTCCACAATTTATTTATTTATTTTTACACATATCAACTCTTTCATTTTTTTATTAATTATAGGATTTTTTTATTAATAATTACCATAAGCATAATAAATCAGTGCCAAATTTGTACATAAAACTTAATAAAGCAATTGTAGTAAGTATTGTTCTATCTGTCCATAGTACATTTCACTCCATAGAATTAACCCAGGTACCACAAAGACCAATGTCCTAAATGCTGGCATTACATTTCCAATAGCCTTCAGTACAATCGTCAACATAGCCAGCCACCTTTGTGGAACTATTGCCTACCTTAGTCCTATATATTAAGGTTGAATTTAGTACCAATACGTTTTATTACACCTATTGGCGACGGTGCCAAAATAGGCTAGACTAGCTCTGTTATGGCGATCGAATTACCTGAGAAATTCCTAGAAATGTTATATGATGACTGTATTTGAATATTTGAGAGCTTGTAAACTATTTATTGTACAATTTTAAATGTAATAGTATGTTTGAAATTTGTATGTTTTGACTTTAGATATAGAGGTAAAGTTGAAATTCTATATTTTGTTTTTAATATTTTTAAAATCCATAAAAACAATTCCCTATCTTAAACTATTCCAAATTGAAATTTCTGTATTTAATTTTTTTATCTATTTATTATACTATAATATTAAACACAGAGAGACTATGTTCTTAGCTATCCATGGCTTCACCGTGCGGGTGCCGGGTCCATCGCGTGGTTGAAAGGCAGGGGAATGAACTGCAGCGTTCCCGGACTTGAGACCGCGAAGTAGGTTTAAAGACCTTTTGAACTTTCACCTGCACTGTGTTTACTACCCTCTTTACTCAACCAAATACTATATGATCCTGTTAGCGCCATCTTGGAAACACGCTCCATAAAAGTTTCGACGTTTAACAGCAAGATTTCGCATTTCCCTCGGGATGGAAGTTGCGGACGGATAATAATATATTATAAAAAAAAGGTTATTTATTAAAGAATAACATATTGTTTACAAATTAAAGTCTGTCTGGCCGCCATACTAGGAAAAACCTGTGCTATGGGTAGTCAGCTTACAATTTATCAATAGTTTGATATCTTAATTTAACAATACCTGTACCTATATATTAGGCACTATTTGTATCAAAATACCGTTGGTCCAGTAGTGAATGTAATTAAATTTATTGAGTCTATACAAACACCGCAACGAGCTGGCCACTTGTTCGATGTAGATTCAGAATAACATAGCTACACGACTATTGTTAACGAAAATTTATTTAATTCACCAACTAGATTTTTTCAGAACATTGAACATCAAAAATGTTACTTTTCTATAAGCAGCATTATCGATATGGAATCGAAGGCAAAAAAAGTTATTCTTCCTTAAAAGTATTTTTTTAATTTTAGTTAAGCTCTAAAGACACTTGTGGTGGTATTCAAATGTAGTAGTAGTAGCGTCTACTATTCAGGCCAAAATACTAGTTGCGCTGTTAGTATGAAATCCTTGAAACTAAGTTAACTGCTTTACATGGCCACGGGACGCACACCTGGAAACCTGGTTACAGTTACCGAAGCTTTTTGCTAAGTTTTATAAATTTAAACAGATATTATGGGGTAAAATTTTCTACTATTTTAATGTTGAACTGGATGATGGACCACACCATCAAATCGAACGAAATACTTTGATGTCAAAAATTAAATTAGTATCAATTTCAATGCTTAGCTTAATGCTGTGGAAGTCGGTGCAAGAGGAATTCCAGGAGACTCTTTGCATCTTCTTTTGAAGGTTCTTTACCTTTCAAGAGTGACCGTTGGAACTTTTATGGAACGCCTTTTCGTGATGAGCTGACAGGATCATATAGTATGTTGTAGAGAGGGTAGTGAACACAGTGAAGGGAAGACTTGAATTTGGAGTTTCCTTCAACCTTGTTTCGCGGTCTCAAGTCAGGGAACACTGCAGTCCACTCAGCTGCCTCCAAACCATGCGACGGACCCGGCACGGAGAATAGATGGATAGCTAAGAACATTGTCTCTCTTTCTATTATATTAATTGCAATCGAATTATATATCAACTACTGGTTCAAATTGAAAATATCTTTTAGTGTTGTATAGCCCATATTTATCGAGGAAGGCTATATATATACAGAGTGAATTTTTCAAGTGTGCCTCTTCATGGCCAAATCCTAAACTAGAAGGAATAGCGAAAAATACTTAAAGGAGTCTCGAGGCCGATTTTGATAAAAACTAAAAGTGCATCATAAGATTTTCTCGTTCATAATATCCCGCTTCGATCAATAGGAGCGGATCATCAATGAAAAATGTTGCAAAAACCAAAATTTACACAGAGAGCTGCGCGGGTCAGCTAGTTTGATACAAATTCTAACTAGTTAATTTAAAAAAAAAAGGTTAACTTTAAAAGCCAGTGTGTCCAAGGCTTTACTAAGCCTTAATGCTGTAAACTAGTAAGGTAACAGGGCAGCAGGAATTTTGGCTATGCTGCAGTACGAAAATTGTAACACTGTGCAATTGAGTTTTGTTCAACTCTAGCCACATTCTTTGTTTTTTGGCTAGGAACAGCTTTACCGGAGTTTCTACGCTCTAAATTGCGACTTTTCAATTATTTATTTAAAATAAATAAATATTAGGTGACTTTTTTATAACTAGAATATTAATTTAACAACAACTTATTAAGTTATGAAATAATTTATATAAGTAATAAAGAAAAATATAACTACCTAAAGTTTTACACCGGTATTCATAAACACTTATTGAATCTTTGAAGAACAATTTAGTTATGGAAGGTTATGTCTCTTGTTATTAGCAACAAAGATGATTATGCGTAAAAGGCAGAAAACCTTCTAAAACTAAAGTGTTCCTCAAGGCCTTAATAAGTTTTTATGAATAAGGCCAATAAAATATATAAGCAAAATAATAATAAAATAAACTTAAAACCTATTAAAAAGAAAAATAAACTTATTAGTAGTAATAAAAATAAAGGCTGTATAGTCGAAAGATCTTTGCCTTCCACAACGTGGAATAAAAGAAAAAAAAAAGCAATAAAAATAAAAAATTTGGCGCTCAGCTCAGCTAAGGCATCAAATGACCTAATCATGTTTCGGTTTTAGTCTGTGGTTTCACCGGTTTTCCCGAGAATACTGCATCTATTTTGTCGAGGTGGTAGTCTTCTTTCATGGTGCAGTTACGAAACGGTCGATTGAATTGACAATAAAGCAGAGAGGCTTTTAAAATATACTCATAATGCAAATACGTCTTTGTCTCCGTCCATTTCGTAACCACATCATTTAGACGGCATAGTGGAAGCGATCAAGATGTTTAAACATCAATCAATTCATGGACTTTGTAAGGTGGTAGTCTCCTACCGATTGGATTGATGAAAGCAGCGAGAATATTAAAATTGACTTAAATTGCAAATTTGGTTTTGTCTCTGCCGATTTCGTTACCGCAGCTTTTAGCCGGCATAGTGGGCGCGACCAATCCTGTTGAAAAAAACGTGTTGATCGACCCTATTTATAGACTTTGTAACTCTGTTTAGTCACTTGCCGTGCACCAAACAAAAAACATCATCATTGGGATTTTTTTTCATTTTAAAAAGTTTTAAAGTTCAGGTGCGAAATATACTCCGAAAAAAATGTCCAGCTGTGAATACCATGCCATATGCCAAATAAAAAACAATTAGTTTTTGTTTCGACCCGCATAGTGGCAGATTTTGGTGATTGTTTTTTATTACTTTTTAAGCCACGGTTCGGGACACGCGCGGGTTTAGACATTTTTTCTAGTTCAACAAATAATTGTGTAAATTTTCAGAATATCTTCTCGATAACTGTTTTTTGGATATAACATTGTACATGTTAATTTATTTACATTATCTATATAATATACCTATATAAAAAGTAGTGTCGTGAATTGTATTCATTTAGATTACATTTAAAAAATATTTGTTAAGACTTATCAAATAATTTTATTTTAATAAGTTTTCATTGGATTCTATAAAGAAAGCTTGAACACTGAAGACGTGTGTTTGTGTTATATTTTTTATAGTTAAGTTTATAGAATATTATTGTGCAAAAATGTACCAATTATGTAGTATAATATCATTCGTGTGAGAAGTGTAGCATTTAAGCAGTGGTATTGGTGTTTGTGGTATTTCAACGAATCTCTTTATCTTCAGTAAAATGGCGGTACCCATTTTTCTGTTGAAGAAGAGATTTTCAAATAAAAAATAATAGTATTTAAACATTAAAAACATCACACTAATAATACAATAATATTCGCGTGAAAACATATAAAAAACATTGCTGGCCTCGTAAGTATGCGGTCAATTAATCGTAGTTTGCAAAGAAAGTTCGAACGTTCGAAGGAATGCTTCACGCAAGTAGAGATTGCTTATAGGTATATCATCTCATGTCGACATCAATCCTTATATCATTTCCATAATAGTGTTTACTTTTTTTTGTTTTTTTTTTTATTGGAGCACATGAGTATGTCACTTGACGGTTTTTGCATCTGTAACAGTGGTAACGAGACCGGTTGCCTAACACAGTTATAGAGACCTTCCTCCCACCTAAAAATCATATTGGCATCAGCTCATTTACGGTTAGTAGATATACCTATAGACAAGTGTAAAATAATTTTTAATTTGATATTTTGATGGGTTTTTGCATCTGTAACAGTGGTAACGAGACCGGTTGCCTAACACAGTTATAGAGACCTTCCTCCCACCTAAAAATCATATTGGCATCAGCTCATTTACGGTTAGTAGATATACCTATAGACAAGTGTAAAATAATTTTTAATTTGATATTTTGATGGGTAGGTATTGGCTTGCCCAAAAAGTTAATTCACCGCACGCCACTGAACTATACCGTTTGCATACGATCATGAGGCCTTTCTTCATTCTATCCTAGTCCTTGCTCTATTCCTGTCCATTCCATTATCCATATATATTTTTTATTTATTTTAACATAGCACTGGATACAAGTCCATCGGCGCATTATCCATATATTTCCCAATTTTTTTTTTGTTTTTATACATAATATTTGATGGTGATGCTAAATAATATAAAGTTGTTACTGATATTGATCACCTCCGTAGACTAGTGGTTGCGCCTTTGGCGTTGTATATGGAGGTCGTCGGTTCGATTCCCACCCATGGTAAAAGTATATTAGTACTTATGTTTTTCTGTACAGTATGTCATGGTCTGGGTATTTATAAAATATAAAATGTATTAGTATCGTTGTTTCTGGTACACATAGTACAAGCCTAGAGCTTAGTTTGTGACCAGGGCAATATGTGTGTAATGTCCTTTATATTATTATTATATACCTACAATTAGCTCTTACATTTTCTTTAAAAATAATGACACAGTTATGCAATTTTGTTTTATGATCAATTTTATTACAAATTTAACGATCAAACAAAAAGAACCAAACCGCGGCCAATTTTCTAACAAGTTCGTAAATATCAATTAAGATTGAAGCTTCTAAATGAGATCGTTTGGGCTCCATTAAACGGTGGTCGATTAAAAATAAAATTCCAATCAAGTCTAGACCAGACTGGGGAGACATGCGTAAGGTCCTGGCATGTTCATTGTTCATCAGGATTGGTAGGTATTTCACAAAAACTTGTGCGGATCGAGGTGTAGTTAGATTATTTCACAGAAACATGGTTTCTTTTGGCTGTTTGGTAACTACACTACTAATCTGAATTTTGTCAAAGTTTGTTAGAGAGGTTGGTTGTTGTTCATATACAGTTGTCAACATTAAAAAACATTTAGTACGTTTATAATTTGTTATGGTCTGGGTATGGTATATAAGATATTGTATTAATATTGTTTCTAGTAAACACTAAAATCCTAGACCTTATAGTTTGTATCCAGTGCTAAATGTGTGGAGGTCCTAAAACATTATTATACTAATAACATAAAATGTTAATTTGTGAAACTGTTTATAGATGGGTTATTGAGTCTATTCAAAACATCGCGACGAGCTAGCCACTTGTTCGGTGTAGACTCATACCATCGGCTACGACGAGGTGGGGTTAAAAACTCCTCCACTGGGTACCCTGAGGCCGTCTAGGCGGTCTCGGGCGCCGTAAGGCACCCGTGAAGATATGTATGTATGTGTATGTTAATTTGATATGAGGACATAGTACTGTAAGATCTACTATCTAAAAGTGTACTATGCGTACAGCTCATTCTAATTTAATAGTATTTTTTTTAGTAAACTAGTATTTTTAAGTTGACTTTTTAGTGACGCATAGAAGGTATGTACAAAATAAAAATTTAAATAAATAGATATTAGGGACTAGTTAAATAAATAATTAAGTATAAATTAATATAATCACAGAATTTGTTTTTCATTAATAAGATACGAAACGTAAATGTAGATTTCTAAGGTCCAATATTTTTTTAATATAACAATGAACGCAAGGAAAAATATATTGAAGTAGTTGATCTGCGCAACTTCGTCTGCGTAACTTTAACCGTTTACGCAGCGTACGCTCTCAAAAGGAATATTTTTTCCCCGTTTTCTGCAACATTTTTTGTTACTCCGCTTCTATTGGCCGTAACGTGATGTTATATAGCATAGCCTTTTTCGATAAATGAGATATCCAACACTAAAATATTTTTTCAATTGAAAAAAACTAGCAGTTCCTGAGATTAGCGCGTTCAACCAAACAACCAAACAACAGCCTCCGTAGACTAGTGGTTGCGCCTTTGGCGTTGTATCCGGAGGTCGTGGGTTCGATTCCCACCCATGGCAAAAATATATTAGTACGTTTTTCTGTACAGTTTGTTATGATCTGGGTGTTTATAAAATATAATATGTATTATATATCGTTGCTTCTGGTACACATAGTACAAGCTTAGAGCTTAGTTTGTGACTAGAGCAATATGTGTAAATTGTCCTACATATAAAAATAAAATTAATTTACTCTTCAGCTTTATAATATTAGTATAGATATAGATTTGACGTTTTAATTTTGGAATTCATTAATACTGTTCGAAGTGGACCTAAAAAGGATGTAATAATAATTATTAGATGAGTGAAGCTTATACATGGTGGCCGAGTTGGTTAGACCTTGGACTTAAAAACACTTAGGTTCGAATCCCGGTGTGTACCAATGAATTTTTAATTAAAAAAAATATATACATTTGTTTGACAACACCACTATAGTGCTTGGAGAGCACGTTAAGCTTCGGTCCCGGTTTCACTATACCAACTTCTGAAACTGTTTATAGATGGGTTATTGATTCTATTCAAAACATCGCGACGAGCTTGCCACTTGTTCGGTGTAGACTCATACTATCGGCTACGACGAGGTGGGGTTAAAAACCTCTCTGCTGGGTACCTTGAGGCCGTCTAGGCGGTCTCGGGCGCCGTAATGCACCCGTGATGATATGTGATGATTGAGTGGAGGTTTTCTTTATCTTCTAGTGAGTTATTCGGACTTGAACGATACTAAAATGGCGTGAATATCTGTGTATTATGGGGTGCTCGCCGGGCAATGACCAGAGTCTTGCATTACCAGAGAATCTTCTACAATGGTGTCTATTATTTATATGTATATACAGGGCCGTGTTCGGAAACGTAACACTTTAACACTGGGTAGTGTAACAGAGTGCGACAAAAATATAGAAAAATGCTTAGAGAAGAAGAGATGCATATAGTGTAGTGACATTACCTAGTGTTAAAGTGTTAGTTTCCGAACACGGCCCAGGGTGACTTTGAAAGGATGTACTTTGGGCAAATACGAGGTTCTGCCGATTAAATAGAACAACTTTTTTCATGGAACCATGTGTCGCAAATGAAAAAGAAAACTGCCTTCTCCATACAAACTAGTAATGTTTATATGATCAATTTGTATGTGGAAGCCAAATTTTTTTTTTTTTAATTTTAATGTGTCGCACACATGGGAAAATTCTTTCGATGTGATCAGCAGAACCTCATATTAGCCCAAAGTACATCCTTTCAAATTCACCCTGTATATATGGTATCGACAATCTGTATAAGATAATATCAAAGATTCCTACCGGTATCTTTGAAAAAAATCAAGAAATATCAGATACATTTTTAAGAAGATGTTTTTCTTCTTAGTTATTCAAAAATAAATAGATTTAATAATAATGATAAGCAGAATATTATTATTTTATTTTGTCTGTTATTTAGTCAATAATATACAATAAAAAAAAATGATATGCCTGAGCTGATTACCTTTAGTCGCCACGCAACACACTCCTGGTAAAAAATAATTTAATATGTTAATTTTTGTAATTGTATTTGAATACAAAAGTAAAAATAAAGTATAAAAGTATAAAGGAAGTACTTCCATTATCCGTACATGTATCCGACGCTTTTTCTGCAAGGCCAACTTGGTTACGATTCTATAGCTATAAGGAGAGAATTAGCTCTGGCAAAATTTCTCTTAAATCTTTTTAGAAATAAAATAGACTGCATGTCACTTGTAAATAGGATTCTTACACTGTATGTGCCTGATAACTACACAAGAAGCAGGCGTCATAGTCTTCTTGTGACTCCATCCTCACGGACTAACGTGTATAGGCACTCCCCACTGCCTCGTGGACTTGCTCTACTTAACTCCTGGCTGGATGAAGCTCCACAGTGTGACCTGTTTGTGGATGGAGTGGAGTGACTGATGAAAGAATGTAAGAGAATGCTAGAAGGATGAATGTATAAATAATATAATAATAAATAATGTAGATATAATATGTACTTATCTCATTATAACTAACAAAACATGTATATTGTTTCATAATAATATATTTTGTTCATATTGTAATGTTTTAGTAATATGTACTGTCAATTAAAATATTGTGTTTTATAAATAAATAAATAAATATATTCTATGAATGGTGTTGTAAGCGAAAATAAAGTTTTTGTTTTTTTCTTTTCTTTTTTATATACGTATTCTCCTGTAAATAATAATCCTTAATTTGATTTTACAATATATATTTGTAATGTACCCATCTTATAGGAAAATTATGTAAATAAATAAATTATAGGTATTCTTATTTTTTTATACCATTATAGAGGAGTCCTGTAAATTTTCTTTCAGTGCTATAAAGAGATAGGTATAGTGGTCGGTATCACCGGCAGAGCAATGATTTGTTATGTCGGTCTACTGCTTGTAGTCAGACATTCAATTTCACAACTGGCTATTGGAAAAATGGCTAGCGCTTTATTAGGAAAGGTGTTTTTTATACAAACGAAATAAATGACATGCGTTTTTAACGTTAAAAACGTACCAATACGGGTACCCACTTTTGGGTTGTCATTTGGGCCCGGAAAATTTGGACCCGCGGTTTTACGTCCTTCCACACCGTCCAGAAGGTCTCAGCCGTCATAGCCGCCGGTATTTTAAGTCTACGACAAGAACAAGTGGCAAGCTTGTCAAGGTGTTTATATAGACTTATAAATAATTTAACAAGTTGGTCAATTTAAACTGAGTCCTACAGATTATTGTGATCTCAAAGATACTATTCTGATGTTGTCAAATAAAACAAATGTTAGTACCTATTTTTTTTTTATTAAAAACTTATTGGTACACTCCGGGGTTAGAACCCGTGATCTAATTGTGTTTAAGTCTAACCAGGTGGCCACCATTATAATATAACATATTATTTTATCAATAAAAGAAATAAGCTTCTAATATCTGAAAGAAAATTAGAAAATAAACGACTAATAAAAAAACCAGTAAACGTGTATGAAAGTCTGGGTTTCAGTAAAATGAAATCATCTGCTTCAGACGCTACGATATGACAATAATAATGCGTCGAGACATGCATTCCAGTTCTTCCTTCAGATATACTTCCAGTTCCAATCATAATAATCAGAGAATATTGTGTAGTAAGGGTTCTTTCTCTTTTTTGTTGCTTTTGAAAATAATGTAAAGTTATTTTTAAACTTAAAAAAAAAAACTTTACATTATTTTCAAAAGCAACAAACAACCAAGATTATTTCCTTACTTCACAATATTTTTTGATGCACAAGTCTAGAGCTTAGATTGGGACTAGGGAAATATATTTTTTTAAGTCCTAAGATAAAATTGCAAATCCTTTTTATTTATCTGGAGGGTGGGACTTAATCCGACGATCCTAATTTTTGCGGCAAGAAGCTGAACCACATATTATTTTCACTAATTCTTGTGAACATAAACAAATAATATAATAAAAAACACACCCTTAAAACTATTTCAAATATCAAAACTACACCGAACTAGTGAACAGTACGAAGGTGACAAAGTCATAGAATCGAAGTTTCGTCGATAGCAAATCGAAATACTCAATAGTAGTTTCGGTAACGGTTAGTGTATATGAGAGAACTACTTTATCTTAGAACATTACCACAAGGCAATGTGCTTAATGGTGGCCATACACTGTCTACACAGATATTTGTATCGATTTGATATTTCAAACTGCCATTTCGACTTATCAATGTACGTATTTGTTCAGACAATGTTCTGAGAATATTGTTTTGTTACAATTTTGTTAGCCAAATTGGTTTTAATATCATATTACAATAAGAAAACAAGTAATGTTATTAGGTAAATTCCTAATAAAAGTCTGTGCGATTTAATTAGTAAATACGTTTACGTTTTGTTTTGTCATTTCTGTGTTGAATATACATCACTAATTACGTAACCTCATCATTTAGCCGGCAGAGTGGGAGCGATCAATATTGTTAAACATCAATGTAATGTTCGACCCCTTTTATTCATGGACTTTGCAACTGCTTAGCAGAGGTAGATACAAAGTCACATGCCGTGCTCCATTAAAATAAAATAAAAATATAAAAAACTTATGGCCGCTGGGCATTGTCTATCAGTAAAACATTTGGTACATGCAGTTATGCTTGTACCAAATGTTTAACTGATAGACAATGCCCAGCGGCATTAATTCCGGTATTTATAAATGCTTCTCAATCTGAAGTAAACCTTTTTTTAATCCTTTCACTAAATGTCAAAAAGATATAGACGGTAGGTACCTGAGTGAATGTTGTGAAATCGATCCATAAATATAGAAGAACTAGGTACATGAAGCAACAGAGGGTTAAATTAAAAAATCAGTACAAGCTTGTACTGAGAAGCAAAAACTTCTGAAGAAATTTTTTGTGTAGTAGAAAGGGGGGATAAACAAATTTTAAGAAATGTTTGAAATTTGTCGGCAACAAAAAGTACCACTGACTTGAAAATTGGCACACATATTATTATTGACAGGTATTAAACATTCTTTTTTACTAAGAAACGGGGTGACGGGTAAAAACGTTTGTATTTTTGGAACGGCTGGTGCTATTTTTTAAATGTAGTTGTGTCGTTATATTTTTGTTCTTAAAAATATAGCAGTCGCCTCACAATATTGATTTATCAAAATATCTTCTCAATAATTTTCTTTCAATGTAAACACCTTTGAAACAAAGACTCTGGCTTATAAATCCTTATAAATTCACTACACTATCTATGAAGAAGCCGAGCTTTCTTGCCGATATATAAACCCATAAAAAATATCATAAAACTTCCTATTACTATTCAGCAGGGCGCCCTCACGAGCCTCCTTTCTACTTGTCAGAGGTTAAAAATGTCCACATAAATTATAGGAAAAGGCTGTGTAAACAAAGGCTTTATTATTAATGGTTTCCTTTCATAGTTATTGATAGATTTTTGCTTTTTCATTGATTGGATTCGTGAGATTTTTTAGAAATATAGTAATAACCAATTACAGAAAAGAATATACCCTTTGGCTGTATTACAGAAGTCAGGTAAGATTTCAATTTGCTGTACAGCTAAATATTACTTGTTCCATAGTTTTATTGCACGTTAAAAGATAAAAAAGTGTTATGATTACATCGATGAATTCCTTTGCTATTTCTTTGAGAAAATGTGCTCCTGCTAGCTTGGGCCTCGGTATGACTTATATAAACCTTAGATTTTCAAAAATATTCCTATTTGTTTTATCTATTCAATGGTTTATGTTAGTGATCATCAGTATTAGGTACTCGTTAATATTTTTTATTAAATAAAATATTCCTTAATTTAAATAATTAGCTGTACGTCGCCGTCGCCATCTAAAGCTGAAAGTTTGTATGAAAGCGCTAATCTTTTGTACTTCTTTTAAGAATTACTTTCTTAAAAAGGTACGACCCTTACCTAAGAGCTGAGCAAGAAATTAAACGGCGAGTGAAACCGCAAGGCACAGATATAGTGTGAAAGTGTTCCTGTATACATTCGGAACGTGTGGTTATTGTGAGGAATGTTGAAAAATATTTTTCAGTAGGTACTCATACAAGCTTTTGCCATCATATTGTGTTTCAAATAAAATCCACACACAAGAACTTGACAACAATTAAATTATAACCAAAAAGGCTTCTTTGTAAATGGCTAAAACATTAGCTTATTGTGTATTTGTTTATATACTGTATGATAGTATTTCAGTATACATTCAGAGCGTGTAGTAAGTGTGAAGAATACTGAAATAGATTTTTCAGTAGGTACTCATACAAGCTTTTACCAATATATTGTGTTTCAAATAAAACCCACACACAAGAATTTGACAACAATTGAATTATAACCAAAAAGGCTTCTTTGTAAATGTCTAAAACCAATCTCTCGTCGTCAAAGCCATCGCTTTACAAACGCCAATGAAAAAGCAATCTCACTCGAAGCTTTTTGGATCTAATAAAAAATAAAGTAAAACCTTGTACGCAAAATTGCGTTTTAATGTCGACCAAGGCCATTAAAATGTGCTCACTAGAATCTCTTATGATCGTGTCATGAATATTTATTAGGTATATAAAAAAGTATAGCTAATGTTTTGGTTTCAAAAAAAGTTTAACTGAAAAAAAAACTTACTAATGCAAGTTTCAGAACTATTAAGGTTCTTATTATACATTATCTAATACAAGACCGAGAGAAAATATTCTTATATTGAGATATAGTATGCATCATATAAAAAAACAGTAAATTAAAAAAAACTGTACATTCATATATTTTTAATAAGAATAGAACCTATTTTAAAGAATCTATATTAGAACAATATGATGTTTTCGATTTTGTCTGTCTTTCTGTCTATTTATTATCTTAACTTATTACTACTGGACCAATTTACAAGCGGTTTTGTTTTATTTTTACAATAGAAAATTCTTAGTACAAATAAAAAAATTAAAAAAAATACCATCACGGGTGCCCATTTGGCTCCCGAGAACCGTTTAAACGGCCTCAGGGTGCCAGCGGAGGGATTAACCCATCCTCATTTCGCCGATGGTATTCGGAGGCAACACCTAACAAGTGGCGAGCTTGTTGCGGTGTTTACGATGAAATAATAAATTATTAGTACAATTAAAAGAAATACTTTATTACCTAACTTAATTATAAAGACACTTGTGCTTGTGCAAGACCAATACCAAGACCAAGACCATAAAGACGACCAGGTGGGCGATTCTCGCGCTTTCGCCATTCATCTCGATTCGAGATTTTTAAACGAAAAATGACTAAACATGTGATTTTTCGTTCAAAAATATCGAACATTGAACGAAATAAATAATTAATATTAGTTAATAAATATATAAATATTGAACGAAAAGTCACATATTTAGTCATTTTTCGTTTAAAAATCTCGAATAGAGATGAATGTCGAAAGCGCGAGAATCGCCCACTAGGCTCCGAAACGTTTTTTACGGAATTAATTATTAAAAATAAAAATACACACTTTAAACTCGCTATAACAAAGTGCAAAACTACATAAAATACTCAACTGTCGTATTTCATTTAAATTCATTGCTTCCAAATACTATATACATTGAATACAAAGTAGTAAATTTCAATTTAGTAACTGAGACGAAGTGCCAATTTAACTACAAATAAAAGCAGCAGTGTAATTGAACTCCGCTTAGGTAACCATGGCAACGACTAGACGATCTAGAACTTTGTCTGCTGAAATCTAAACATTGAGACGAAACTACCGGCACATAGTAACTTCTACTGACACCGCCATAGTTTGGAGTTTACATCTCCTGCTTAATAGAAGGTCGTTAACATTTTGATATAATTCATAAAATTAATTAACTAAGATTTCTAATTAAATGACTTTATTATATAAACTATATATATAAGCATCAAGCTATTTAAAACTTGTGTTTTTATAATTCAAGCTTCCCTTAGGTGTGACACTAAAAGGAAGATGGAAGAAAAAAAAAGATAGCAGTTTACAACGTTGGCTTAGAATATGCAAGAGGGATTGTGCATGTGAATATACCAGAACCAACGATACTAAGACCAAGTCCAAGCTAGACTGTATAGAACACAGATATTGTCATAAGTGGGAATTAAACCCGCGACCTTTGGATACTAAACCAATGGCATACAACAAACTAGCACGCGGAGCTAATTATAACCTCATAGTCTCTCCTCGACGATGGAAGTTCACAATGTAGTATCGATTCGATGCTAGCGGCGTCACATAAGTTTTAAGTAAATTAAAAAGCAATAAAGGTTTTGGAACGCATCCTCCGCTGTCGCTCTGCACTCCCGCGCATTGAAGTGTCATTCGTTTCTTATGTCAAGTTGGCGTCGCATCTAACAAAAAATAATTTATTTTTTTCTAGTTGATTTAGTTATTTTAAGTTGTGTTTCAGCATTAAAAACGGGAAAAAGAAAATATGAGAATAGTTTCAAATACAAGAAAATGAAAAATTAAGGAAACTCTTTAAAAAGGTGAAGAAATGGTTCGCTCAAAGCAATCGTGAAACCAAAGGTGAATTTCTATTTGTCTTATTAAAATCCTATCGAAAATACATAACGCTCAACTATTAATGTAATCAACTTTGTGCTGTTGAGAAATACATATTGTTACCTTGTACACTCATTGGGAATGTATATGGTTTGATATCTCGCCATTGCTTTAGAATGTTATATATCATTGAAAGAAAAGAAAGAAAGAAAAACTTTATTTCATTGCGATACTAAATCTGAGTATTGAATGATTTTTGTAACCTGGGACATTCTTTGGGAATGTATATGGTTAGATATTTCGCCATTGCTTTACTGTTAAGAGTTAAGAATGGTTTTTTACATTAAAAGTTTATTTTTATATATCATTGCGATACTGAATGAGAGTATTGAATGACTTTTGTAACCTGGGACATTCTTTGGGAATGTATAAGGTTAGATATTTCGCCATTGCTTCACTGTTAAGAGGTAAGAATAATTTTCACATTAAAAGTTCATTTTTATATATCATTGCGATACTGAATCAGAGTATTGAATGATTTCTGTAACGAGTCCAGTACTGTAAGACTCATACCATCGGCTATGACAAGGTGGGTATAAAAACCCACTGAATAAAATCACTGGGTACCCTGGGGCCGTCTAGGCGGTAAGGCACCCGTAATGCTATGTAAGTATCTTCATGATCAATTGAGTCCAAAAATATTTTGCAACACAGTCAGAATTTTATATAGCTAAATATATTAAAAATAATAATAACAATTTCATTGCAATACTGTTGAGAGTATTGAATGACTTTTATAATCAGCCTGGTGCTGTAAATTATAAAAAATAAAAATAAATAAATGTATGTAAGTAATTCATAAAAATAATTTTATGTAATTGATAAAAACAATTTATACCTGCATCTTCAGGATCAATTAAATCCAAGAATATTTTACAATCCAGAATTTTATATAGCAGATTTTTGGGAAAAATACAATCTCTTTGCAATACTGTTAAGAGTATTGAATGATAATAATTCATAATAAACCTAGTAGTGTAATTCAGAATACCTACACAATTTTTATTCATTTTCAATTTTAAATGAACCAAAAATATTTTACAATATAATCAGAATTTTATATAGCAGATTCTGTGAAAACTTAACAGTCTTTACTAGAAACTCATATACATGAGAATACACATACTTTAACCCAAAAAGATGTAGAATATTTGCTGTACTGGGGCCAACCAAAACGGACCAGGAGACATTCTTTGTACATTCCCCTGTACAAAGTAGTAATATAAGACCAGCAAAGTAGCACTAAGTAAGGTCCTACATTTTCACTTGCAAAAGAAAATAAATAATATATATTCATTTAATAAATTACAATTTAGTTATTAAATGTCTTCATGAGGCAGTCAAACTGCTGTGCAATATTCTAAGAGGTTTTTTGATATCTGCTTTAATAAAAACTCGAATGTCTTCACGGAAATCCAGATGCTCTTGTGTTTAGAAGTGACCTATTAGAAATAATAAAAACAGCTAGGACTGTTCAAAGATCCAGCCAGGAGCTGTGTACTACCAACCAAAAATGGACAAATAACCATACTAAATCTCCCTGAGACCCCTTAATCATCCAACTTTAAACTGGTGGGCCCCTCCTTGCTTTAACAGGAATGCATAGGGCAGACAGAACCGTGAAAACTCAAAAAAATTTAAACCTGCAATATATTTAAACATTATATAATGTAGGAGCCATAAAACCTGTCCAATAAATTCAAATTATTGTTGCTCCCCGATTTCAATAATAATATGAATACTAGTCATTTTAAATTAGATGCTACCTTACTGTATGTAAGTTAATAAATAGTAATGGGTTTTTTTGGCTACTAATCCTAATATGCCAATTTATGTGATAAAAATATCATGGTAGAATTTGAATCCTTTTTAGTTTTCACAAACTTTAACAGTTTTTCTGTTTTATTCTTATAAACTTTATAGTTTATAAGAATAAAACAGAAAAACTATAATATAAGGTTTTTCCTTTGTGTACACAATATATTTTTTCAAAACTATTGAATCTAATAATGACTAAGCTTTCAATGCTGTTCAATGTCTAGATGACTGCCTTATATAAGTGATTCTTATTACGGCTGTATATAATGCATAAAATATATAAATATAGCTGTAATTTAATAGATATCTCATACTCATACTCGTTTATATATAATGCCCAAAAAGGAAATATTAATTCCTTATGGAGATACACACACATGTGCTTCAAGGCTAGGTTGGGGCGCAACTTGTGGTACAAATAGGGCCGTCCGGCTCATGGACCAATAAACACGGATTACTTATAAAAACACTTGAACATTAAGACAACCTGTTTTGGTTTACACTGCTTTGCTATAAATAGGTGTAACTGTAAGACACCTTTACATATTAACAATACATAGGCCATTTCACAATTGATTAGGGGTTCAATCCCCTCCTACACAGAATAGCAAAGAATATTTGGCAAAGGTGTGAAAGCCATAACATTTACATCAAGAAATATTTACAAAATCATATCAAGACATATCAAGAAATAATTACAAATTTTAAACAACCAGAGATATACCTGTTTGTTCAAGAATTACTACCAATGGTAAAAAAAAAAAAAAAAAAACCCACTATATGATTTTACCTAACCCTTGAAATGATACAGACAATACAAATATAATAGTTCTTGTACTATATTGGTAGACTCAACCTTGAGATCCATTATTTACGAAACCTGGTGATAGAGTTTTTATCACCGTCAATAATTCTCCCGGATACAAAATTTCTTACCTTGTGCATTTCCAGATAACCGCACCTATCCCTGTTAGTCAGCTAGGTTGGTAGCCAGAAATAAATATATATAAATAGGGGTTTGAATGCCAAGGCAGTTAATATTAGGTAAAGGTCTTTGTCAGATAATACTTACCATATATTGCGGTGTATATAAATAAGAAATATAATGCTGAAATAAGCAATATAATTAATATAATTACTTATTTACCAGAAAAATACCAACCAAGGTACATCTCTATTCTAGATTTATCAATAGCAGATCTGCTTTTTCATTGTATGTAGGACCCAAACTGGGTGTTTACAATAAAATCAAATAATTAAAGGTTTTCTTCCAACTATGATTTAGGGCTAAAATATGAATATACTCGGGTGGGATTTGTTCTTAAAAAATGTTCTAAGAAAACTTTTATTTTTTTAGCCTTACCGGATAAAAGGGCTTAATTTTGGGGTTAATAAATATTAATTAATGACATTAAAATTTATCGGAGTATTAATATTTTAAAAATTACTAAACTCATCTGGGCCTAAATTGGCGTCTGCCTTTTATAACTCTGTCTTGCTTTAATTCTAGACCTAATGTATGTAGGTACTGCTCAGGTGTAATCAATTATTAAAAATGTAGCAAAAAGTTTAAGAAAGAAAGACAAACTAATTAAATTGAACAACCTCACATGTTGTAACTCTCAGTAATTGTACTAAAGATATAAAAAAAAAAAAAAAAAAATCGTAGAGATAATCATCAACATCAACATAACTAAATTTACAGACCATTCCACCAGACGGGCTGCCACAGCAGCAGTTTTGAGGAGTTGAGCAATTAAACTAATGATAAAATAAGAAGAACGGTTGGTTGGACTGGCCAGTTCAACATATTTTTTGGTGGTTTAGTAACTGCCCAATTCTTTCATTGGTCACAACTCTTTTAGTTTTGTGGAATCAGTTTTTTCTTAAGCAGTAATTTTAATAATACCTAAATAGTTTTTTCTTAAGACTTTTCACATTTTTGGAAAACTTTAGTCTAGTGTACGAGTATTTAGAATAATACTTGTTAATTAGTAAAACAAAGACTGATTCTACAACTTGACTTTGAACATCTACATTGTGAACTTCCATCGTCGAGGAGAGACTATGAGGTTATAATTTAATAATCAAACGAACTTACCTGTAAGTGAAGTTCGATTGAAATTATACCTCGTAGTCTCTCCGAAGACGATGGAACCCACCCTCCCTTAATCATTTTCTTTACCCCATAAGCGTTGTAGAATCTGGAGCAGCATCCGAAACGAATGACACTTCAATGCGCGGGAGTGCAGAGCGACAGCGGAGGATGCGTTCCAAAACCTTTATTGCTTTTTAATTTACTTAAAACTTATGTGACGCCGCTAGCATCGAATCGATACTACATTGTGAACTTCCATCGTCTTCGGAGAGACTACGAGGTATAATTTCAATCGAACTTCACTTACAGGTAAGTTCGTTTGATTATTAAATTATATAATCACTATGAAAAATAATAATAATCCAAAAAACATAATACTGAATTCATATATTTGAGAGCCTCCGTAGACTAGTGGTTGCGCCTTTGGTGTTGTATCCGGAGGTCGTGAGTTCGATTCCCACCCATGGCAAAAAATATTAGTAGGTTTTTTTCAGTACAGTTTGTCATGGTCTGGGTGTTTATAAAATATAATATGTATTATATCGTTGGTTCAGGTACACATAGTACAAGCCTAGAACTTAGTTTGTGACAGAGAAATATGTGTAATTTGTCCTACATATTATTATTATTATTATATAATTTAACTTAATCTTTTCAGGCGAGATTTTTAAAATCAAGCTAAAGCGATACGTTAAGTTATATACGTGGTGGCCGATTTGGTTAGACATTGGACTTAAAAACACTTAGGTCCCTGGTTCGAATCCCGGTGTGCACCAATGAGTTTTTAATTAAAAAATGTATGTACATTTGTTTGATAACACCACTATAGTGCCTCGGAGAGCACGTTAAATTGTCGGTCCCGGTTTCACTATACCAACTTGTGAAACTTTTTATAGATGGATTATTGAGTCTATTCAAAACATCCGACGAGCTAACCACTTGTTCGGTGTAGACTCATACCAGCGGCTACGACGATGTAGAATTAAAAACCCCTCCGGTGGGTACCCTGAGGCCGTCTAGGCGGCCAAAACAAAAACAAACGAAGGAATAATAACCGAAATAAATATTTTAACCAGCAGTATTTTTTGGTCTTATATCCGTTCACATATTCAATTTTGTAAATAACATACACGCTTGCATATACACATACATATATCTTCTGTAAAACGGTGTTGCCATTAGCAACCGTCTATGCCTCATTTACCTGGTATTTCATTACACTTGTCAAGAGCAGGGTATTTTGACGAGGGGTCTCCTAGACTGACTGTCAGGCAACGTCCAAACTTTACTGTCTACCCAAAAAGGTTATACGTAATTCAGGCAAACTGAGTTTACATTGCTTGTTTTACTTTAATGTTAACATGCAAGGCATTAAAAGGTTTATATTAAACACGTAATGTGTTAAGTTTTAGTGAAGTTTTGATTAAAATAGTAAGGGTTTAGAAGACTTTTTGTTCGAAGCTGATGAATTGTTTTTGGGCAGTGATAGATATTTGTAGTTTTGTTGTTAATGATAGTTCTGTTGTTTTTGTATGGAAGGTTAATTATGTTGTTAAGCAACAAGGAGCGAGGTTTATGTTAAATTAATCGTTGTTTAAAATGCATACTTTCAGCAGTTTATTTCAGGCACTTACAATCCATAGAATTTAGTTATTAAAGTGAATAAGAATGTCAATTAAATATAATAATATTGTGAAAAAAGAATATTTATCATTAAGCATGCTTCTAGCATGAATAATAAATAAAAAGTCGAAATCATAAACATTATATCTCTCGCTCGCACTCATAAATTTTCTTATGGAAAAGAGATACAGAACAAGAGAGAATATGTATTTTTTGTTTTGTTTATAATACAGACGTATCAATGTTGTCAATGTTAAGTATTGATTGGATATGCCTAATTTTTTTTATCTCATATTTTCATGAAGGTAAAATCCGTGCCCGTCCGGATTTTGTTAGCTTCATTTTCACAATTCAAACCCACAACGGGTTTGAATTGTGTTCTTATTTTTAAGCTATAGAGAATAATATTCATACTTCCAAATCACAATTATATTATACTAAAAAAAATATTGTCGGGTTATTAAAAAGTGTTTTTTGTAAATAATATTTAAAAAAAAACCTTACCTATTTATATATTTTTTCATAATAAATACTATTTCCTATTTTTTTTTTTCAAGTTACAAATTGGTAATTTAAAACATGCACAAATCAATATACAAAAAAAATTAAGCAATTCAGCGAGATTCGAGCCCTCAAAGCCTTCGTTGTTTGTTTCTAAACGCTACCAAATGAACGGCGTTTCCTATGTAAATTTGATTAATTGGACGCAGAGTTCCCCTTTATCATTTGAATATCCTTGCATATGGTACATGTTGCTTTTGTATGATTTTATAACCTACCTTTGGCAACATTCCGTAAATTTGTTTGCTGCATTCTTGTTAATTTTTAGTACTATAATAATAATAACAATATGTAGGACAATTTACACATATTGCTCTAGTCACATATTAAGCTCTAGGCTTGTACTATGTGTACCACAAGCAACGATATAATACATATTACATTTTATGTACCATGTTCTATGAAAAAATACATAATTTAAATATATTGTTTATGTACAAAATAAATAGTTATTTTTTTAGGAATGATTTATAAATAATATTACAAATATAACGTAAAAAATGTTATTTTGTTTCCCTGATTAAAATGTGAAGGAAGAAAGGTAAGATTAACTTACTGAAATTTGGATCTACTCTATAACGTTTTATAAAGGTTCTATATACGTTAATATTAATAGATATCACATAACCCAGGTAGCATTTTGACGTCTCTATGACGTCAATTACGTCGAGAATGACACTAAGTTGACGTCATAGGAACCTCAAAATGCTACCTGGGAATTAATTAATATAGTTTTACTGTAATCAGTTATTAAAAAATCAATAATGTTAAGCAAAACCCCTCCAAGTATCTATAATATAAATATCTAAATCTATATATAAATCCATGGGATTTCGCAGCCATTACACCTTCCCCATCCCTGACACCCCCAAAAACGATATCTATAAAAATGTGCCAAGCGCCTTCGAGAATAATAGACTACATAATATGTATATAAAGATCAGACATTGGGTAAGGAAGCAGGCACGACCGTTGATGCGTCAAATCATGTGGAACTAACGGATGGACGATTCCCTTGTCGCTTTTGCCTGAAAACCATAGAGATGTTATAATAGACATGACACAATGATAGGTACAGTCTGTTTCACAAAATAATCCGCGCGGCAAAAATTGGAACTAATAATATTTAGAGTAAACAATATGATAAATATTAATACCTACAATGACAACATATATTTTTAGTTACCTAAATAAATTTTATTTAATGCTATGGTAGCCTCAGTTTTAAGACTCCCCGAAATAATTTAAGGTAACAGTCATTTCGTGAAACAAACTTCAAAGTTCCACCAACTTAACTCTGAACTAAAAGGTGTCACTGCTATCGTTTTAAATGAAATTAGAAGAACCTGCTGTCGAGCTTCTTTTTTAAAATATAATTCATCTATCAAGAATCACTTTTTATAGCTTACGGCAAATTTAACACTGAAAATCGAATGACATTTCAAATTGGTGGCCTTCCTATTTTCATCACTACACAGATAACTTGGTGGGTCCGTTATTTTATTATAATTTACCTTATTATAAATAATATGGTTTACAGGTAAATGCTTAATAGCAAGCGACAAGGACCTAAATGGTGTCATGCTGTAAGAATTTGCAACTGATACAATAAAAAATAGTATGTAAAGCTTGTACCAGGCCAGTAGATATTTGCATTTGATATCCAATTCCATTAGTAGAATTAGGCCCCTGGTATATTATATAAAAGAGAGACAAAGCTCTAAGCCCAACTATCCGGATACAGAAAATAACAATAAAGTTATTTTCTGTATTTCCTGTAAAAAAACAACATTAAGAAATTTAAATGTGAATAAGTAGGTAAAATATATAATATTTTTAATCAATCTGTATCCGCAAAAGATAGTTTTATCATAAGTATTGCATAATGATACACGCACGAGATGTATGAAACTATCATAAAGTCAAGTCTCAAGTTTAGGAGATAAATTAAGATGATATTTTAGATTAAAAATTTAAGAGATAAGATAGAACTCGAAAGATAATCAGCATTAAACAATAGTATCAGTAGGTGTTTCCAATATTATTGTCACGTAAATATTATCAATTTAACAGTTCAACTATCTATTTATAATTTAATAAGTACTTATAAGAGACAATGTTCTTAGCAATCTATGGGCTTCACCGTGCGGGTGCCGGGTCCATCGCGTGGTTGAAAGACAGGGGAATGAACTGCAGCGTTCTCGGACTTGAGACCGCGAAGTAGGTTTAAAGGCCTTTTGAACTCTCACCTGCACTGTGTTCACTACCCTCTCTACTCAACCAAATACTATATGGTCTGTTATCGCCATCCTGGATACACGCTCCATAAAAGTTCCGACGGCTGTTCTCGGAAGGCCAAGATCCTTCAATAGACGGTGCAAAGACTTTGCTGGAATTCCTCTTGCACCAACTTCCACTGCATAAAGTTGAGTTTTAAAATTCAGAAAAAAAAATACCGAAAATATATTTTAACTCGCATTTACTTCTCTGATGATCTTGAAATTAATACCTATTTCGAATTTCAATTTTACATCATAAAATAGCTAATGAAAAAGTAGTTTCTTTCTAAAATCAAAATTTCTCCTCTATTTCCTTTAAGAACATTTTTTGTCAAAAATGATATTTCGGACACCAAGAAGACTTTAATATTCTAATTGTAAACTCTCTAGTTTACAAGTAGTTTTAGTGGTTTTCAAGTTATCGCTCTGTGCATACAGACAGATAGACAGACAGACTCAGTGGTCCCATAAGGGTTCCGGATAAAAAGTAGGGATCCCTAAAATAAAACATGTGGTTTGTGAAGTTCCAATGTAAAATCGATCAAACGAATGATGAGGCTTTACCACAAAGGATTCTACACGTTTATTTTACTCTATGGGTATCTCCCTTTATCAATGGCGTGCCCACATGGCGTTCCCTCATGCCCTCCTGCACCCAGCGTCAGTGCTTCGTTCTTTTTTAAAATTTCAAGCTCCATTTTGAATAAGGAATAGTTTCCAGTTGATTACCTTCCATGTTATGCTGTGATTTGTTACTTTTTAAACGTGTCCTGTTTTTCAGGAAGTCTATTGTATATTAGATTAAACAGAATATTTGTGAACCTTATTTTAGGTGGGAGCCTCTATACCTCAATAGGCTGAGAGACCAGACTCGTTAGCACCGCCCATACAGATGCAACAACCGTAAAGTGACCTAGTCATGTTTCGGGTTTAGTCTGTGGGTTCACCAGTTTCAGGAGACTACTGCATCGATATGATTACGAAATGAGTGGCGGATTTTAAAACAGCGAGGATGTTAAATATGATCGTAATTCAAATTGTCTTTATTTTCGCCTATTTCGTAACCACATCGTTTAGTCGGCATAGTGGGAAAGATCAATATTATTAAAAATAATTTATTGATCAGCCTCATGGATTTTGTAGAGTTACTTACCATCAGGTAGATATAAAGTCGATAAATGCTGTACTCCATTGTGAATTATGTTTTTTGTTAATGTCATATCAATATTACGAAGCATAGCATAAGTTTAACAATATATTGCACAGCTAAATATAGTTTTTTTTTATTGTTATTCTGTTCATTAAAAGTAGAGTAACTACTAACAGTAAATAGGTTTAGGTATCACGCAAAGGTCGCGATAATACTGTTTCTATTCGTGATTAGCTAGGCTAAGGTAATCGTGACTTTATTCACCATTGATTTAACATTCATAAATAAAGTAACAAAATTTCACGAACTGAACATCAAAGTAATATGGAAAATAATAAAGTTATACTTATTTGACACATAGTAGGTGTGGAATAAAATAAAATATCACAATAAATAATTGAAGCTATGAGCACTGGTTAATTTAAAATAAATTAAACCCAATCTAAAATAAATAAATAATAATATGTAGGACAATTTACACAAATTGCTATGGTTACAAACTAAGCTCTAAGCTTGTACAATGTGTACCAGAAATAAAGATATAATACATATTATATTTTCTGAACACCCACACCATAATTCTGTACAGAAAAACGTACTAAAATTTATTTGCCCTGGGTGGGAATCGAACACACGACCTCCGGATTCAACGCTAAAGGCCTAAACCTAACTTATCCTAACCACTAGTCTACAGAGGCTGTCAATACTATTGTCAAATGAATTCATGATATGACAATAGTCGAATGTCAGTTCATTTTAGACACGAATTTCTTTTATAAACTCTCCAGCGCATAGCGGCTGTATTCTGTTTTTTTTAAAGGTAACGTTCGATTGTTAAAATAACGAATCCTTTATGTACAATTTATTACTTGCTAAAAACTCGAAATGCTAAAAACTCTCAAAGTAATACCTGACCACAGGGGAATAAAGTGCCTGCCTTTTTTAGTTATTGTTGTTGCTGAATGTCATTTTTAAAGAATTTCGTTAATTTGACAAGCTAACGTTTCCGTTATAAGAACAGCGCAAACCCATGGTACTTCATTTACGTATACGTGAGCAACAACGAATAGGATTGCTTTATTTTTGGTAACAGGATTGAATAAAGCGATCCTATTGGTTGTTGCTCACGTAAACGTATACAAATACGTTACGTTTCTACAATGCGCAAACCCATGGTAGAGCCTCTGAATGTGGCCGCTGTTGTCAATTATATTTCTTATAACGGAAACGTTAGGTTATAAAAATTACGAAATCCTATAAATGATATTTACATTAAACAATAGGCAACAACGAACATTAAACAGTCATGCTCTCTATTCCCTTGTATTATAGGCTTGAAAGTTTTTAGCATTCCGTGAAGTGATCATTGTACATAAAGTATTTCGTTAGTTTGATAACGTTCCCTTAAAAAACACACAATATGGCCTTTGGTTTTTACTATGTATAGCGATTTAACCTATTTTGGTATTAAATTTTGACACTGTGGCAAAAAACACCCAGTTTAATAAATTAACTGTGCCCAACGGTTCACTCGCCATTTAATATCTGGATTGGCTCCTAAGGTACGTAGCGTAATGTTAAATAGCCTTACTCAATAATATTTCAAATGCAACTGCTAATTCTGAAGATTAGCGCATTCAAACAAATAAACTCTAAAGCTTTATTAAATTAGTATAGTAAACAACGTCTATCTATCTATAAAATACAATTTGTGTTCTACGCGCAGTCTACTCTACCACAAGTTTTTTGCAAACAATTTTGTCTATAGCCGCTAGTAACTATAGATAAGAATCAACCAATAAAGAGGTTTATTTAAAAAATAAAGCGATCCTATTGATCCTTATCTATAGTTACTAGAGACTATAGTAGAAACTGTTTGCCAAAACTAGAGCTACAGTAGGTTAAGTAGGTTTCCAATAATTGTATTTAATTGTATTGTTCTAGCTATTGAAATTACAATATGTGTTATTTATTTGCCACTTCAACATGTTGAAACAATTTAATGATTAGGCATGTTGTTTCAACAACAATATTTGAAATAGAAAATACAAATAACAATCAGTATTTACCTTCCAACGTGTCACGAGAAAAATTTATAAGCGGGTTTTAAACTTTATATAAAGTCTATTTTATTGTAAAATATATATTTATTTATAGAAAAGGTATTTTACTTAAAGTTAATTTGCATTTTGGTATTATGTTTGCTACAAAAATAACAAAGTAACAAAAAAAAATGCTAGTTATATAAATATTAACATTGGTATTTATAAAAAAATATTGAGTTCTTGAAGAACACTTTAGTTATTATATATATTCCCTTCCTGTCTAACAAGTTTTTATGAATAAGACCATAAGATTTACAATGGTATATATTTCAGTAATGACGACATAAGGATTCCCTGTGTCGTGGTGATCAGTCTCTACCTTGTAGGTACTTACTTAATGCATTTAAGATACGTTGAAATATATTCCAAGTTTCAAGACAATCGAACATGTATTTTTTTAAATATTTCGAACTGAAAAACTTCTTTACCTACGAAAAGCTTAATCCCTTTAAACGGAGAATTTTCCGTTATACAATTTAATAAAAATTCGCTTATGAATATTCCTGGCAGTAGTGCGGGAGGCAGCAAGATTAACTTCCATGGTTCTGGCAGCTCGGAACTAATGCGGACCTTATATCAAACATGAAATATCTTATTCAGTCAATTTTACGCCCTATTTTATATCCCCACCTCATAATATATATGAAGGATGTAAAGCTATAATAGAGAAAATTGGCTGGTATAGTATTTTTTATATATACCTAGTATAGTTTATATTATATACGCGTGATTGTGTTGCTAAGATCTCAGATTTAAAAACATTATAGTTTGAAAGCCACGGGTTTAAACCCCGGTCTGCACCAATAAGTATAATATATAGTTTTTAATTTAAAATGGTGAGAAGACCTACAAATGTCCATGAATGGGGTCAATCAATAATTGTTTGTAAACAACATTGATCACTGCCACTATGCCGGTTAAATGATGCGATTACGGAATAAGCGGCGACAGAGACGAATTGCATTACGAGTATATTTTAATATCCTCATAGCTTTATCGTCAATTCAACAACCCGTTTCGTAGCGCACAGCAAAAATCGATGCAGTAGTCTCCTAAAAACCGATGAACCCACAGACTAAAACTGAAACACGACAAGTCACCCTTAGTTTGACTAGGGTGCTATAAGACACTTGTGATGGCACACTACTAAAAGCAATAGAGTAAAAAATGTAAACATGGAATTGGATTTTATAATAACGTCATTATTATTATTATTAGTATTTACTAATATATAAAAAAATACATCTTTCATTTATTTTGAACAATGTTGCGGAAATTACGATGGGCTGAAGTGATTGGTAAAGCTGACACGGGGGAGATATTTCCAAACACCAAAGCTGACGAGATAAATATAAATCTTCACTATTCAGACCTGCTGATTCATGTTAATAAATTTGGGACCCGTTTAGGGTGTCCCGTTTGACACATTCGATGAAGCAATAGAAATATTGTGGGAATGCTGAATCACAAATTTGTTATAAGCTTTTGTGAAATCGACTCTTGAGGGGTGCTGATCGTAAATTTGAATTGTAGTGATAGAAGATACTACAATAAAGTAATATTATTTTAAGATGTATTTTATATTAATTAAATTGCTTTTTGAGATGATGACAAATTTAGATATACTACAAGAAAATGATTAAATAAAACAACTAATAAAACAACAGTATAAATATTTAATAATAATTTTTATACAGCCACACAAAATATATTACAGTAATAATTTATTAAAAATAATATCATATATAACAAAAATTAAAACTAATCAAAAACAAGCAATTAATAATTAATTCAAATTATATTGTTTTTGGAAGACATTCTTCGTAAGTCGTAGTGGTTTTGAAACAGCTACGACATTCTGGTGCTATAGTTATACATATATTTATTATTTGACTATTAAAGTTCAAAAATATTATATTTTTATTATTCCTAATTAAATCCTTAGCAACCGCTACTAAATTTGATGCTACGGTAAAGTCCATGTTTTTCAAATTTATCCCATCTACTATTATTAAATCAATTTTACACCTTCCAGCCTTTATTACAGATTTACGCACGTATTCAGCTGCACAGTAGGCTGCTCTTCCATTTAAAATAATTATGAAAACATTACATCTTCCTATTTCTATGATCTTAGTTTCTAAATTTGGTCTAGAATTTCTATACAATAAAATCAAAGCTTCTGCGATAGTTCCCGATACAATACCATACTCTAATCCTAATCCTAAGCACATCACCATAGTCAAAACCCATATAAAGCATTCAATCTTACTATTTCTCCAAAGTTTTAAAAACATTGTAAAATCTACCATTGCATACATAGCTACCATTATAAGTCCAGCTAAAGAAGCCTTTGGTATATAATAAAAAGTAGATGTCAACAAACTTAAAGCTAATAGAATAACAATACCTTTAAATATTCCACCCATTGTTGTTTGTACGCCCGATGCATGATTAAGAGCAGTTCTTGTAAATGATCCCGTTATAGGCATACTACGAACAAAGGATCCTGCTATATTACACAAACCTAATGCAATGAGTTCTTGTGTTGCATCCAAAGGTTTTCCTTCAGAGAATGCTTTAGCAATTGCAACGGTTTCTAAAATAGCTACCATTGGTATAACAATAGAGCGTAAACCATAAATATTCATCATATCAGTAAATGTATAGGTTTCATTACCAGCAGTCGTGGAAAAAGGCGGTGGAGTGACTCTAGGTAATCCACTTCCTATATCACCTATTAAAGCTAACGGTTCTGCATTTAATGCAACCTTAATCACATAAGCTATAATCATTCCAATAATAACTACAATCGCATTTCTACCTAAAGATAACAACCAGCGAAATTTTTCCAATCCATTTCCATTTCGGTCACAACTTTTACCCAAATAATTCAAAACTACAAGTATTGTAATAGTAATTATAGATAAAATTGGATCCCATAACTTAGCTGAATTAATATTAATTATAAAATAATACACTGATTCAATAAAAGAGTTTCCTGATTTTCCAGTTAATCCAAAAAAGGATTTCAATTGACCAGCAGCTATTTGTAAAGCTGCTGCCGTTGTAAAGCCACTTATAACAGGCGTAGAAATAAATTCTACCAAGAATCCTAATTGAAGTACTCCTAAAGATAATTGGACTACACCAGCGAGAAACGCTGCAAGTACAGCGAAATCATCAGAATGTGCCACAACATACTTTGCAACCATAGCCGCAAGAATGGCTGTCGGTCCCACTGTAACATCTTTACAGCTTCCGAAGATAACATACACAAATCCACCCATCAGGCTGGAATATAAACCATACTCTGGCGACAGACCACTTACAACGGCATACGCAATGCCTTGTGGTATAGCTGTCAAAGCAACTGTAATTCCTGCTATTAAATCTTGAACTAGTTTCGTCATAGTATAATGTGGTAGCCACTGCAGTATAGGTAAGCGTCTCTTTAAAATCCGCACACACGTATTTTTTGAACATGGCATATTTCTTAAATTATTTACTTTGAAAGCAATGATACGTTCATGAATTTTATAACCAGACTGATAATTTTGAGAATTTTATCTTTAGCATCACAGATACTATGTTTATCTTAATACTTATACACTCAAATATTGCAGTAAGATATAATTGTCATTAATCTTTTGTCTGTTGCTACATTATTTGTAATAAAATGCAAATAATAAACCCACAAATAAGTAGCTAGTATATTTGGACTTATCGTAAATCGCTTCTAACATACTTTCAATGAACATCAAGGTACCTATAGGATATTGACTTGTATGTACTAAGCAACACATTATTTATATTAATGTATAATATTAAACTAATACACTCTCTGACTTTAAATAATTCATCAAAATATGTCTATCTTACTATCCACTGTATTTTTTATTATAATTTAAATCAATATATTAGTAAAAATACATAAATAATAATCGAATCCACTATCATCTGATCAACAGATGCGGAGACAGTTTTGATCAAGAAGACAATATTATACATTTTAATAAAATAACAAAGAAATAAAAAACATGTTCTTTCTTGTTTTTCTTCAAAATTATGAAACCGCAGTTTGGTCCAAATTTATTATAATTAGGAATTAAACGAACTTACCTTGTGAAGTTCCAATTCTAATTGTACGAGCTGCATAGTCTCGAAATGATAAATAAGACATGTAGTAATCGAGTTTACGAGCCAACGATGCACGAGTTCAGAGCCTTAAACAAGCGCTTTAAAAAAAATAAAACCCTCCTTATGTCAATCCCCGCCTGTCAACTTCATATAGTGTAGAGCTGCAACATAAGGTTAAGTGCCTGAGGAGTCTAGTCTAGCTGAGAACACGCAAACTTTATTTCACGACATTAACATACTGGGAGAGTGTTGTAAACATTTGGGGGGGACGGGTTATATGTTATCATTTCGAGACTATGCAGCTCGTACAATTAGAATTGGAACTTCACAAGGTAAGTTCGTTTAATTCCTAATTGTACTTCGCTGCATAGTCTCTTCAATGATAAATAAGACATGTAGATGTTTAGAGAGTCGTGAAATAACAGACAGATGAATAGTACCTAATATAATATAAATTAAATCAATTGTTTATAAGTATCAAATTGGATACTTGAAAATTTATTATAATATATACTCATATAAATAAATATATATATTAATGAGGACTTATCTTTATAAAATTGAGGAAACACCTTGTATGATTTATTCCATCTAACTATATCTTACACTATTACTGAACACCCAGACGTTCAGCTGAAAAAACGTATAACCATGTGCTAACTGCTGTAAGTCTAGTCATATCTACGAGTATCTCGCTACTAAATAGACTTAATCCACCAGCTAAATATCCACGATGCTAGCAATTTTTAGGCAATATGTGTGTAATTAATGTCTTACATTTTATTATTATGGCACTTTAATATAAATGCACCTAAGTTTTAACTCATTTTATTTCAGTTGTACTATTTAATAGGACATTAAAGTTTATATTGTAAAGTATACTTTTCTTACAAAACTACACTTCGGTTGTGTACACCTATTCTAGATATTTTAATGAGATTTGTGATTCTAATACGAATATTTTCTTGGAACCTAATTTAAATATTTTATTACGGAATAAAATAATGAGCGTTGGTACATTGTGACATGTAATTTCTTTGAAAGATCCTATAGTTAAAAAATGCAACCCCACTCAATGACTAAAGTATAATTACGGATTAGTCCGGGTCGGCCGTTAGACTCTGTAAAATATGTAATAAAAAGAAATCTGTGGAGTAAGTTGCTCCTTCTTCATACATTTCATACAAAATATATCAGTCCCAAAATATTTTATGAATAGTTTATCTATTAAATTTAGATTATTTACGTAATAATCTAAATTTAATTTGGTGCAACTATACTACTACTTTAAATAAGTGTTGTATTGCCTTGTTGTTTTGTCAATATTGGCCATCATGATTTTATATTTGGTCTGGATGGCGCGTTACATTGTAACAGTTCATTACAGGAGTAACACACTCTTAAACTGTAACAAACAGGTAAACACACTCCAAGAAGTGGTTATAGCGGGAATACAATAATATGCGACTATCATTTGGGGAAAAAAATAGAATAATAGCAAAGATGGGATAAGTTTTGATTAACTGATTACTAAGATTTAGATGTCAGTTTGGTAACACATTACACCTACCGACTGTTTAGAGATAAATCTAATTTAAAACTTTTGTTATTAAAATAAAATAAGAAAGCAAAAAAATAAATAAAAATAAACTAAGTAGTTTATTAAACAAATCTTTCTTACAGCATTGCTACACCTGCCCAGTGATAGAATTCAAAAATATAAATTAGATCCCACATACCATTAATTATTTTAAGTGTTTTATTTCCATCTTACAAGTTGATGTTTCAATGTATGAGAGTTACTATGTAAATCTAGAATACATTCTAGATCTTACAATTTTGGATCTAAAATATAGACTAAATCAGAATAATTGTAAGTTTAATAATCTCAAAATAAATGTATATAGTATAGTGTCTCAAGAGACATTTCATTTATATTTTTTATAATTATTGTAAAAGAATTATGGGACTACCATTATTCTAAAAGGTGGAAGCTTTTATTCCCATTAATTTCGTTATTCCCAAATTAAATGTAAAGATTTAACTTTCATGGATGGGTAACTAAGAAGCATATATTATTTAACTCAATGAACTTCTATAACAATACTGAGACATTATTTTTATGATCAGTTATAAAAATTAACATCTTCTAAATTGAATTGTTCCAAAAATATAAATTAATTAACTTGTTATATATTTAGAAAGAATCTAGTAATTTTTACTCTAACAAAAGCTAACTAGTAGAAAATGACTAAAGTTTTAATTTAGTATGCTCATTTTGTACAATAATTTATTTTAGATAAATAAAATAAATAAATCTACTCTCCTTGACGAATTACTCGTAAGAAATACAGTAAGTATATTTGAGAGAAAAAAATTGCCATTTAGTAGGTTCACCACAAATAAAAATTATATATAATTTGAAAAAATACATGCATTAACATAATATATAATTTAATCAAAATTCTTGGATTACATGTGATCTGTAACCACTGCTGCTTAAGTAATTTTAAGCGTAAGCTGTAAATATTTTAGCATACCTATTAACCTGTGTTAGTTACGGTTCAAGATTCGCAAGACAGCGGATTTGCCCAAACAATGAGGATGGCTTTTCCTCGGCATTTGGAGCATATACACTGAAGGTTGCTGTAGTCTGGAATGAAAAGATACTAATCTTGTTCACTTCCAGGCCATTGCAGTAAAGTGTACAACTTTATTTATGCTATTATTAGGCTTTGAATATTTGCAATTACCAGTCATTCTTCAGACTTCTCAACCGCCGCTAAGGCTTTTCTTCAAAGATCATAAGATTCTTTTATTGATTTAAAACCGTCGCCAAGCTTACATTTCCTTACAATACAGATTCCTGGTTATAATGGCTACCGGCATGTCTAATGCAGTTTTTAATAAAACGTTTACACTTATTTTTAGTAATATTTAATCAGTGGTTTGTCTAGATTAACCACCACATCTGTGACTACCGCTTGGATCTCAGGTTTGATTATATTGCATCAATCATTTTACATTAGGTATTATCCGGAGGTAAACCATCTTCCCCGTTTTATAGAAGTTTCATAATGAAATATTATTAAAAGGTAAATATCATCAATATTGCAAATATATACTTTTATTTCTATGATATTACTTTTTTATTGTAAATATATACTTTTATTGATGTTGTTATTGTGATTTTTAAGGTAATAACCGATTTTTCATTTCATTTCCATTTCTATCTTTTTCCATTTTATAAACGTTTCATAATGGAATAATATTAAAAGGTAAATAAATACCTGAATCATAAATATTGCAAATATATACTTTTATTTCTATGATATTACTTTGTATTGTAAATATATAATTTTATTTATGTTTTTATTGTAATTTTGAAGGCAATAACCGTCTTTTCATTTCATTTCTAAGTTTCATAATGAAATCATTTTAGTTAGTATTACCTAAGTCTTGAGTAGTGTAAAAATTTCTTTGTATAAATAATTGAGATTTTTTATATAATTCTGTGAGATTTAATAAGCTTTAGTAATAAAAAACATTCAAATAATAATACATAAATAAAAGTATTATTATATTATAGGCAAGTAACACATAAATTGAATTGGTAAATATCTAATTCTGTAAGGTTAAATAACCTTTTGTAATAAAAAAGTGTTTAAATTATAACACCTGAATAGGTATTATTATATTATAGGCTAAATAACCCATAATTTGGATAGGTAAATACCATTCTGCAAGGTTAAATAACCTTTAGTAATAAAAATAGTTTAAATAATAACACCTGAATAGGACTATTATTATTATATGATAGGCTAAAAAACGCATAAATATGGATAAGTAAATACCATTCTGTAAGGTTAAATAACCTTTAGTAATAAAAATAATTAAATTATTAACACCTGAATAGGAGTAAGTATTATTAGGTATATTATAGGCTAAATAACCCATAAATTGGATAGTTAAATAACTATTACTGTATTAACTTTAAAACAATAATCTAATAACCTATATTACCGAAATAGGTGAATTACATTATAGAGGATTCATAAAAAATATAATTAATTAGTAAAATTGTCTGCCACCTTAGTAGGTGACATAAAAATCGAGATTTTTCTATTTAAAGTAAGTAGGTACCTGAATAGGTGTTATTATTACATAAAAGGATAAGTAACACCTACATTGTACCTGTATTAACCTCAAAATAATATATAAAGGGAATTATAAAAGAAAAAATATTGTAATTTTGTCAGTCACCTTGTAGGTGGCATAAAAAAAACAATATTTTTTATAATAAAATAAATACCTGATTAGGTGTGGTTTTATTATATTATAGGTTAACCAATAAAATAGGATTTAGTAAGTAATTATCTAAATCTGAGACGTTAAATAACAGACCCACCTGTAGGTGACGTAAAAATATATATATTTTTTGTAACTAAAAGGATTCATGTAAAACAACAAAAAACATACCTTTATGTTTAATTTCTTGTCGTACGATTGGGTTTCCCTTGGATTTCCATAAAAAAACTCCTCAGGCCAAAGAAAACTTTAGAATTTGTTGTTCGGGCCAATACGCCAGTAATGGCGTCGCCCGTCGGAAAACATCTGTTTTTATCACACGTTTTACATAAATCTTCTTACAAATCACTAAATTACATTTTTTCTTCACTATTTCAATTAAATAAGATATTTAATATCTTGTGATAAAAAATCGATGTGAACGGTGGCTGCACGAAAAACGATATGAAGTTGACAGGCGGGGATTGACATAAGGAGGGTTTTATTTTTTTTAAAGCGCTTGTTTAAGGCTCTGAACTCGTGCATCGTTGGCTCGTAAACTCGATTACTACATGTCTTATTTATCATTGAAGAGACTATGCAGCGAAGTACAATTACAAAATTAAATGAATGCAATCAACACTCTACGTTTAATTTAACACCAGCTTTGGTTATACACTCATCGAAATTCAATGCGGTGATAAATTTATGTTTCGTTTTCGGCGATAAGTCTGTACACATTCTTTGGAGTTCAAGACTAAAATTCATAAATATTACATTAATTTGTTTATTTTCTAAATCCTTAATACCGGCCATAAGATTAGCTGCAACAGTAGTATCCATACTTCTTAAGTCAGTGCCATCAACTATTAATACATTTCCTATACAATGTTTAATAGCTTCTTTAAAAATTGAACCTCGCACATGTTCGGCCGCGCAATAGGCAATCCTGTCATTAAGTGGAATCACTGCTAGTTCTGTGGAATCAGTTTTAATTGTTTTAGCTTGTACTCTTGGTCTTGATGTACGATATAACAATATTGCAGCTTCAGCTAAAGTTCCTGCCATTATACCAAATTCCAGACCCACTGTCAAACTTACAGCCATTGTCAGAAGTAATACAAATAGTTCTCTTTTGCTATTTCTCCAAAGGTTTACAAAAACTTCAAAATGAACCATTGAATACATTGCAGTAATAATAAGACCGGCTAAAGATGCCTTAGGAATAAAATAAAATGTGGAAGTTAATAAGCTTAATGCTAATATAATTATAAAACCGGTAAAAATTCCCCCAGCTTGTGTTTGCACACCAGATGCATTGTTTAAAGCTGTTCTGGTAAAAGAGCCGGTCACTGGCATACTTCGTACAAATGATCCCATAATATTGCATAAACCAAGAGCTATCATTTCCTGTGTAGCATCTAATTTAGTACCTCCAGCAAATGCTTTTGCAACTGCCAATGATTCTAAAATTGCAACTAAAGGCAAAACAATTGATTGTACGCCATATACGTTAAGCATGTCCACAAAAGTGTATGTCTCATTCCCAACCGTTGTAGAAAAAGGAGGAGGGCTAAAACTCGGTAAACCACTTCCAATGTTACCAATTAACGTAAGAGGTTCTGAGTCTGTAGCAATATTTAATATATACGCTATAATCATTCCTAAAATCACAACTATAGCATTACGAGCTAATGCCATAAACCACCGTAATTTTTGGCCGAAATTACCAGTTCGGGTACAACCTTGTCCTCCAAACTTAAGGGCAAATAGTAAGACTATAGTTGAAACTCCTAAAGTAGAGTCCCATAAACTTGTAGTTTTTACATTTTTCGTAAAATTAAACATTGACTCTAAGAAATTGTGTCCAGCAGGTCCTTCTAGGCCTAATAGTGATTTAAGCTGACCTGACGCTATCTGAAAAGCTGCAGCAGTAATGAACCCATTGATTACAGGTCCTGATATAAAATCAACAAGAAATCCAAGTTGTAACATTCCCATAGCCAGTTCTACTAAACCAGATAAATAAGCGGCAAGTACAGCAAAATCAGCTGATCTCCCCATCACGTATTTAGCAGTCATAGCTGATACAACAGCAGTGGGTCCAACAGTTATATCTTTTGAACCACCATATATGAGGTATACGAACCCACCCATAATTCCTCCATATAAACCATACTCTGGTGGCAAGCCAATCACTACGGAGTACGCGATACCCTGAGGGATCGCTGTCAAAGCAACAGTTGTCCCTGCTATAATGTCTTGTATTAACTTCGAAAAAGTATAATAGGGTAACCACTGAGTTATTGGTAAACGTTTATTTAAAGTCTTTTTACTACATGCACTTTTTCCACACTTTGCCATTCTTGCACCAAAACTTCTGGCACGACAACTCGAAGGTTTTTGTACAACCGTCATTGTAATAGTTTGTAGTGAACTCTATAAAATCTGTATTTGTACTGCCGTTAGTGATTTGATTTACTATCAGGAAAACAATTTCATTATCGCTACTTCACTTTATCTTAACAAGTACGATGAGATTGATTTTTCTAAATTATTGCTTTAGAAGACGTCACGGAACCTGTCAGATTGATCAAAAGTAGGCGTTTTTCTATATCATATCATAGAACGCAATGCTCTTAACTGTCAAAGTGTTAAAGATTGAAACATTATTATCAAAATCTAAGTTTGTTTTATTGACGTAAGGTATTGTTTGTTGTTATGACTTTCAATAATTCTGAACTGCGTCATAATTTCTATATTGACATATAACAATAAGTATACAACAATAATTAACACAGTACTTTTATTTTACAGTATTAAAAATTTAAATGATAAAAAAATAATATAATGTAGACAAGTTACAAATATTTGTTAGCCATAACATCACAAAAACAATAGTAAAGTTTTTAAATAAATATAAAAACAAGAAAGTTTTATTGAAATAAAGCAGCCAAACATTGTTTTGTTTAGCAAAGCACGTACGTTCCCGGCCATAAGTTGTGATGTTATCGTGGTTTAGGCAAGCGGGTACGGTGTGGTCCACCGATAGTGTGAACTAGTGGGATAAAATGCTAAAAGTGATAAACGTTGTTTGTGGGTTCTTGATAAGGGTGATTGAATGGATCGTGCGTAGGCGTTAAAGATTTATAATATACTAACAAATAATGTGTTTTAGTTTTGATTGGATCATAAATACACTTATATTTATATACGTGGTCGCCGAGTTGGTTAGACCTTGGACTTAAAAACACTAAGGTCCCTGGTTCGAATCCCGGTGTGTACCAATGAGTTTTTAATCAAAAAAATTATGTACATTTGTTTGACAACACCACTATAGTGCCTCGGAGAGCACGTTAAGCTGTCGGTCCCGGTTTCACTATACCTTGTGAAACTGTTTATAGATGGGTTATTGAGTCTATTCAAAACATCGCGACGACATAGCCACTTATTCGGTGTAGACTCACACCATCGGCTACGACGAGGTGGGATTTAAACCCCTCCGCTGGGTACCCTGGGGCCGTCTAGGCGGTCTCGGCGTAAGGCACCCGTGAAGATATGTATGTATGTATAAATATACTTTTACCGCCTTCATGATCAAGTGGTTTTGCGTTTAGCGTTATATCCGGAGGACGTGTGTTCGATTCCTTCTCACAGCAAAAAATATTAGTACGTTTTTGTAACAGTTTCTCATGGTCTGGGTATTTACAAAGTGTTATATGTATTTATTTATAAGCCATTTATTCCCTACAATACACTACATCATTAAAAAAATATTTATTTAAAAAATCAAAGTTAAATTTGTAAGGTCCCGTCGCGAGAATAGGCCTCCTCCAATTTCTTCCACTGCTCTTGATCTTTTGCCAGTTTTTTCTAATTTTCTCCTGCAATCTCCTTAATGTCATCTTCCCATGTATACTATATGTTATATGTTAGCATAAAAAAAGTAAGTAGCCCGACATGGATAAGACTTGCTTCGGAAAAAAGTAAATAAAAATGCTGGAGGAGGCTTTCGTCGAAGGACTAACTGATAATTTGTTATTTGTATCCAATGTTGTTTTTTTGTTATATATTTTATAGGTAAATAAAGGCTTAATAAACACATAACATAACCTAGAACTTAGTTTGTGACCAGAAAAAAAATTAAACAAAAAAAAACTAATAAATAAATATTGAAAACAGAAGTAGTTAATGGGAAAAGTAGGTAACATTAAGATGTTAATGATAATAAAGGTTTAGTTAATGAAAAGTTATTTAAAGAAGCTAATAAATCATTTCCGGACCATAAATTTGATGAAGTTACTACTAATACTACTATAGGCACTTTTTAAGGCAAAATAGCTGTCTCTATCAAACATTTTTAATAGTCAATAAAGCAGTAATTACTGAGGGGACTATGATGATCAATCATCATTACCCGACGATAGTGAAGCAACTTACTAAATAGGGGGAGATGATATTATAAAAGCATTCGCGAGTTTTATAAGTTTAATATTTAATACAATTTGTATTTTTAACTAATATGCTACATAAAATTAATGCACCTTACCTTTAAGATTAATAGTCTCTATTTATTATATTTAAAATATATATTTATATTTAAAAAAAAAAATATGAAATTGTATAATTTAAATAAATATCATCCACTATTAATAACACAGAACACTAGTCAGGCTATAAACGGAGTTCTGAGAATATAGTGATAACAGAAAATTTATTTTAATTAGTCCAAAGCCTAGTTCTTGCCAAAATAACAAAGAAAGAACAATTGTTTATGCCAATTCCATGCCAAATAAGAACAAACAAATTAAGAATAAATAGGTGAAATAAAATGTAGTCATGAAACTAGAGCAAACTCAATAAATAAATTCATTTAAAATATTTATTTCGAATTATTATATTATATATATATAAGTTATAATGATAATACTACAGTTTTTAAATTTTATGAATAATTCAACATAATATATTAGAAAAAATACTTTATTTGTTAAATATTATAAAACAAAACAATGAATAGTAATGTAAGTAAGTTTTGTGAGACATTACAACAACTAAATATAAACAAAATTAACTATGAATTTATCCAGTAATTGTCAATACAGTTAAATACATAAATTCAAAATTAATACCAGAGAAGGGTTACCGAATTAAGATGGATATCCCAAATTTGATACCTCCTGAACGTTAGAGACCTTTCATTTTCACTTCTCATACACCTACGTATACCTACACGTGTTTGTAGAAATTACATAGAGTAAGCTACCAACAGAAAGAGCAATTTTAAATTTTAATAAATAATTCGTTTGGCCTTAATATCCTTAATAAATGTTCATAACATCTTTTTTTAATTCAAGTTAGAAACCAATCTAAAATTAACATAATATCTAGGCGTCTAAAGAATACAAACTTTTATTATATTTTATACTTTTTACATAATTTATTTTTGTAACCCTATAAAACATAATACTGTCGGTCCCGGTTTCACAAGTTGGTATAGTGAAACCGGGACCGATAGCTCATCGTGTTCTCCGAGGTACTATAGTGGTATTGTCAAACAAATGTACATATTTTTTTTAATTAAAAACTCATTGGTACACACCGGGATTCGAACCAGGGACCTAAGTGTTTTTAAGTCCAAGGTCTAACCAACTCGGCCACCACGTATATTATAATATAAAAAAAAACTAATAATATTAAAATAAATATAATAAAAAAACTAGAAGAGTCCTTTAAACGAAGCGTGAATATGCATCTTAAGCGGGCATAATGATGGCAACCAGCGGTGCACATGTATGCATCCGCTTGTTGCTATCATTCCTGGACATTGCATACTGCTTAACACCAGGTAGATGCAAGGTCACATGTTGATGTCTTATAAAAAAAAAATGTATTTACTTACTTATGTACGTACTTGTTATTTAAATAGGTATATATATATATATATATAAAAAATAAAGATTTACGAATATTCAGCATTTGTGTCTATTTGTCCTACCGAGTTTTTGTAAACTTATAAAAGTCTTATAACACAGTAGATTTATTAGGAGAAATTAATCTGTGTGAGAAATAATTCATCCTGATCTTTATCAAGATCATCTCTATGGGCTTTGCATTTATATATATATATATATATATATATAAATGCAAAGCCCATAGAGATAATTATATATATATATAAATGCAAAGCCCATAAGTTTACAAAAACTCGGTAGGACAAATAGACACAAATGCTGAATATTCGTAAATCTTTTCATGCAAGGGTTAGATAAAATATATTGGTATTATCTATTCTGCGTATGTAGTTAACCTGTGACCGGCAACGCTGGTCGTAACAGACCCCTATGATTAACGAGCCGCCCTCGTCCGCACGTTATCAGTGTTTAAGCTGCAATCGAGCTGCAAACGGCTACCTGCAGCGAGTGAAGAATTATAGCGGTCCAACCGTTCCTTTTACAGAGACTTTGGAAACTATAGGAGCTGGTATGTGGAAGAATTTAAGTTTTTGGATTATTCTATAGTAATTTAAAACAAACCAAAAGTCTAAATTTATATTTTATCCAAATCTTATTATATCCGTATTGTAAAAGTAGTATAATAAAAATAATAATATACTGTACTTTGTGCTAATATGAGGTTCTGCTGATCAAATCGAACAACTTTTCCCATGAAACCATGTCGCAAATGGAAAACAAATTTTGACTTCCCCATACAAATTGGTCATTTTAACATTACTAATTTGGATGGAGGAGGCATTTTTTTTTTCATTTGCGACACATGGTTCCATAGGAAAAATTGTTCGATTTCATCAGCAGAACCTTATATTAGCCCAAAGAACATCCTTTCAAAGTCACACTGTATAAGTAGTATTTTCTTTATTTTAGGTACAGGTTATCGAGATAGGTGAAACCAATATATTTTTAATTAATTTTTATAGGTCATTCAATAAGATACATAAATAAAACACAATATGATAGTAATACTTTTGCTATATTTCGCCTTATTAGGGCGTTTTCAGGCAACAAAGTCAAATTATTGTAATAATGTTGCCTGAAAACGCCCTAATAAGGCGAAATATAGCAAAAGTGTTACTATTATATTGTGTTTTATTTATGTATCTTATTGGATGACCTATGAAAAATAATAAAGCAGCTACTGCAAATAAAAATATATAATTTAAATATATTTTTAATCAACTTATTATAATTTATATTACATCCTCATATGAGTTATAAAATATCTTTAAACAAAAACAATGTGGCCGTTTCCGCATACTTGCAAACCAAATCCCGCATATTAATTTGGGGTTGATTAAGTTCTCCATTCCTTTCATCTACAGAAGCAACTATTGTTAGCAAAATGCTTAAAGTTTTGGGACAATTGTAAGGACAAATTCTAAAATTCAATGCACAAACCGTAGAGAATGTACGCTTATTAACAATTGTAGCAGGAATGTGAAACTTGGAAACTTCTCCATGGGATATAAAGGATTTGAAACTAAGAGAAGATTATGTTGGCTAAGTATTATATTAAATAGTAAGACCATTGGGGTGAAGCTTCTTTATGTATTTATTTATTATTATGTTCCAAGTACCTATGTACTTTTTTTAAACTTTTTTTTTCACTATGTCACACAATAATGAGGCTATTCATTTAATAACAATATGTGAGAATATTTTGTATGTAAGTAAGAGTCTAACTTTTTTATAACATTATGTTCAAAATTTGACAACAAGCAGTTCTTTTAAACACTTTGTTACTTCTTCTTTCTCATTTTGTAGTTGGTAGTTGTGTATATGTAGTTTATGTATGTATATATATATATATATATATAAGACATATTTAAGTAGTGTATATTAGATTGTAAGTATTTTATATAAGATTCACTGCATTATATACTCAGTAACTGTATTGAAGGTTTGACTGGTAGAGAATGCCTAGCGGCATTAAGTCCGCCTTTGTATTTTGTATGCAATAAAGATTTAAATAAAATAAATATTATACAAAAGCGCGCATTTAACTCTGATTTTGTATAAATATATATGTAGGCATCTATTAGAATTGCTAAGTCAATAATCCCGATTAAACAAGTATTAATACTAAGCCAAGTGTATTTCTGATATGAGACCCATTGGACCGTAAGAGCCCTTGCTTACCGATGGGTTGAAATGGGATGCTTTTCGCTTTGTGCACATTTGCTGCCAGTATTCATATTAGATTTCCATTGTTGAATTTCAATGATATATTATATGTGTACGAATATATTAATAATGTTTATAGCTTTTATTGGTAATAAATTATTTCGCTACTTATATCCTCGTTGTGATTTAAAATTGGAATAATAATAAAATTAGTTTGACTTTGGACGGTGTTTTATATTTTTTTAATTTAGGTTTTCGTCTTATATTCTTAACTTCTTGGAACTTATCGTTGAATGACTTCTTTTATACAAAAAAATAATTAACAGTAAGAGAATAATATATAGATAACCAAGAATATAAAAAAAAGGAAATAGCAATTATCAAACAAAGTAATGTTAACCTACTTGTTATCATAACTTAATTTGATCCACTATTATTGTATAAATGTAAAAAAAAAAAGTCTATAATTTCCACTGAACCAACCAACGGCGTAACCACTAGACTATAAACGCGATCTTTGTGTCCATTATTTGTTTTTATTTTTATTTATGATCACGTCAAATTCTTTAATCTCTACATGTCTTGTCTTGTCTCGTTCAGTTCTATCTCTATTTTTTTTTTAAGCAATGCATTTGTCGTAAATATTTGTATATCAATATAAAACCAAATCAGTACAAATTTCACTTAGCAACATTAACCAAATCGCATTAGGGCCGCTCCCACAATCTCCCCTAAACCATTAATATAGCAACATATTTGTACAAGTTTAGTACAGGAATGCCCCTAGCCCATACTTACGCACGAATGGTGATTATCGGGTCGGAAACACACGTCGATGGCAGAAATGACCCACGTTGGCCATTGAAGGGTTGACTGGTCTGGATGATTGATTGCAAATTATGTTTTGCATAATAATACTCACGTTTTCAAATTGGACAATTGATAAATTTGGCATTTATAGGAAAAAGCTGGATTAGCTAAATATGAAGCATTCATGCTGACTGGGTACTTAATCAATATGATTGTGGCTATCTAGGGTTACCAACTCAGAAGTTTAGAATTGGTAATGTAAAAAAGAACACTGTCATACCAGGTGTATACCAGTCAGTGTTAATGAAAACCGGGACCTGGGGTACAATTAATACCTGGCCAACCTTAGAATCTTCTCGCACCAAATTACACCCGACAAGTGTGCTGTAGAACCTTAACACGCTAAATGTTAAAAGTACGACTTGACAATTATTGTAATTATACGATAAATAATTAGTCAATTGTAAGATAAAATCTGTTTGACTATGTGCCTGATAGACCTATTTTTAAATCGCCGTCCATTTTGTAACCGCATCATTTAGCCGGCATAGTGTAAGCGCCGAATGCTTTTAAACAACAATGTATTGATCGACTCCATTCATGAACTTTGTATATCACATTCCGTGCTCCAATAATATAAAATAATGTTAAACATGACGTGTTTTATTTTTCAAATTACTTATCATGGACAGTTGATAAGTGTTTTGCAGTTTAGAAGTGAGCTGTTTTTTCGAAAAATATGACGGACGAAGCCCGTTCAAGAAAAGCTAGTAAATAATAAAATTATCTACCACCCTGACACCTTGGCGCATTAGACATTCTTTAATAAATGTATTACATACTTCCCTTCTTCTTTTCTGTGCCAAGAAATAACTTTATGATAACAAAAGCAATAGGGAAATGTATGGAATGGCGGAATTTCATACAAATTCAATGTATGAGCAGCGTTCTCCTTGATTTGTTATTTTGGCGTATGCCCAACTAACAAGTGCGGTCTGTCATGGAAAGGCATATGAATGTCTTGCTATAAAGTAGGGTTAGAAAAATCATTTCATTTTGTTTTTTAACTTTATTTCACAGGTTTATTGCTAACCCTGATTTTGAGCCACTTCTGAATAGTACAAATAAACTAAATTACTATACCGCCAACGAACATTGATTGTTCCGTCAAGTGATAGGTAATGTTTTGGTTTTCAGGAGTCTATTGAGATAGATTTCTTGTCGCGGTGATAGTCTCCTTTCAGGGCGCGGTTACGAAACGGGTGTGTTGGATTAGTGCAGTTATAGAGAGAGACCCATGTTTATTGATATAATACCAACCAGTAGATACAAAGTTGCATGCTATGCTCCAAAAAGGTTGAAAATTATTCCTAGACCTTTCACTTTATTAAAAGATTTTACAAAATGTCAATTGAGATCAGTCGCCATTAACATTAATATCCTTCTTTAATAGTTTTGCTAACCCTATATATTGAAATTTGCCTCGTTAGAAATCGTCTAGACTTTAAAATAAGCGCAATTATTTCATCTAATTATTACCTTTATCTAAATTAGTACGGAGTAAAATTCAAAGAAAATTAGTAGCAATTTTTGGACTATTAGTTGTATATACGTTAAGTTTGTGCGATTATTTCGTAAGTATAATATATATTTGAAAAAAATGTTCAAATTAAAAAGATATGTGGACAAATTTCCAATCGATTCAGTGCTTTCTAGCAAATTAACAGCTAAGATTTATAGGATAGGCCGGTGGTCATTTTATTGAAGGAAAAAAGACAGAGAGCGGTGAGCGATGAAAATCGCATAAAAAAATAAGAAAAAATAAATAAATACGAGTGTAATTTAATCTTAGTGGATTCTATTTTATAAAGTGCACCAAGATGAATGAAAAATTCAGTTTTATAATCTATTTTTTTGTATAGTGAAACTGGTAATGTAATTTTAACTTTATAATTATTTTCATTTGTATATGAACATATAATTTTACAATAAAATAAACTTAACAGACTTTGAAGCGGGTACTCTGATTTCATTTGTACATTTCATGACCAACACGGCACCACTTGCAGTCACTGTGGTACTGTATTGTATCGGGGACCATTGTACGCGATCGGCGCCGGTCGTCGCTCAACCCTTTGTCTCTAGTTTTCTACTCCTGAAGGTAGGAAATGAGAAAATCTCATGTATTTATAGTGTAGGTATAGGGTATATATTTTATTGTTATTTTTTATTACTATATAATATAAATTATGAAAAAGAGCGACTACGGTGCTATCTACGAGCTACGAGTATTTTAAGACAGTAAAATATTCAAAAATGTGTGGTTAGATTAATAGCCAGCGGGGTGATTACGCGCACAACCCTAAGCTACACTTTAATCGATATGATGTAATTCTGACGTAATGCAAACCTGGTGACATTAAAAAATTACAGACAACTACGTCATTTTGGCTAAAGTTTAGCTTATCATTGTACGGTATAATAGAGCTACAGTTACAATAAGCGACCTATTGTTTTGACAAATTGTAACCACGGTAACTACCTACTTTAGTAACAAAATAGGTAGTTACCATAGTTAAAGAGTGGTAAGGGTTGGTTATACCGTAAACTAGGTATAGTGGCTTTAATAAAATAAAAACCTCTGTTTTGGCAGCAGCAGTAAAAAGTAAACAAACACCTCGTAATAATTTAATTGAAATGCCATATCCATACTTGTTACGAACAAATGAATTCTCTGTTATTGAACGTGCCATAAATACCTGCACGGTCTCCTATATAATGAAATACGCGAAGTTTGAGCGACAGGTCCGAGATAAACAGAGTTGGATACATACAGGCTGCACTTCGGTGATACCTTTTGTGGACTTCTGACAGCCTGGTATTTCAATATTAAAACATATTCTATTATCCTGTTACGCTCCTTTGGGATACATACGCCTCTTTAAAGAAATGAAAAATATATTTATTTATTTCATTTAAATTCTTTATTGTACATTTAAAAAAATGTACATAGGCCAGCTGGTAGATAATGCCCTAAGCATCATCTATCAGCTGTCATATTTTGTTTCTTATAACGAAAACATTAGATTGTCAAAATAACCAAATCCGAAGACATTAAACAATTAGCACTAAAAAAGTCATGCACTCTATTCCCTGGTATTATAGGTACATTTGGCTCTAAAGTTTTTAGCATGCCGGGTCGTGCCTTTGTCCCTACATTTCGTTATTTTGACAAACTAACGCTACCTTTAAAAGAAACAGAATATGGCTACAGTTAATATTTTGGAGAGTATAAAATGTATGGTGGTATATAAGGGTATTTTGATAATACTTAGCGGTACCTAAAGAATAATATAAATGGTTTTTAAACAAAATTTATGTAGATATTATTTTGTATTTTTTGTATAAAGCCTGGTAATTATTTATTATATAACTCCACATTATTTTGTTTCTGTTAAGGATTTTAAACTTTATAATTAGAAAATATATATAAATATTTCACATAAATATAAATTGGTTTAGTTCTACTAACCTGTTGTTAATTTCTGAGAGCCAAGGTAGAGAGCCTTGCTAGGCTTAGGTAAAATATTTTATAAAGATGTTATAATAAAAAAAAATGGCTTATGTTACCTTACGGGTGATGTAAGGGTTTATCAGTAAAAGTTTTTATCTCCACCACCTAATAGCAAATGGTATTCTGAGGCTATCAACAGGTTTTTAATTTCACAAGTTGGTATAACTTAGCACGCTCGGGCAATAGTGTTGTTTAAAAATGTATATAAATTTCATTGGTACTCACTGGGTTTTGAACCGGTGTTCTACAAGTCCTATATCCTTTATCTTTCGGCCTACTAAATGCTCAGACGTAACGTCGCCTATAATGTTTACCGATTCGTTTAGTAATACGATATTTTTGGGTTTGTGCCAGAATTTAGTTCAGTGACCCATCACTGTTTAGTTGAAGGTTAGGCTTTCATGTTTAATGTCTAATCCATTATAGAAAATTAGGATAATATGTCTACATATTAGTTCCATTAAAACTTTTTTTTAATATTATTATATATATAAGTATAATATAGCTTGGTAAAAATAAATGCACAAAGTACACACGGCCGACTTGCCACCTGGCACCTGAATTTTCCACAATGTATCTATGGTTAGTATACTGTATTATATGCCACATTTTTTGTATTTTAATTTAGCTAACCCGGTGAACTTTGTATCCAGATATATACTAAGGTGATGATTTTCCGAATATATATGAATAAATAGTGACATATATAAGAGTCACTAAAATTATGGCTGTATGGTCGAAAAATATTTGCCTCATTACACTAGTGGAAGAATAGAAAAAAACTAAAATAGTGACAGAAGGCAGATCAAAATTAACAATCGCGAAGTGTACAAATGCAAAGGTATCTTAATAACTAATTGAACCTTAAAATAAAGAAATAAATTATTATATCTACTTATACACAGCCATTAGTTTTTCATCCTTTCCACCTTGAACCGTCACTTCCGGGCGATGAAAAATGGCGGCGAATGCATTTCCGGCGTGCACGTGCCTTGTGCGGGGATAATGGGTTTACCTGGCCTTTTGCGAGCTTCCTCGAGCACTTTTTGTCATTTCCATTTGCATACACTGTGGTCAGATTTATGCCTACATTTTTCTCTAACTAAATTCTAAGGAAAATAGAGTTATACGAGTAAATTCAAAGAATTTTTATTTTTGAATTTAAATGCTTTTGGTTATTTCAGAGACATCGCTTTCTCGAAATTTAAAGTGATAAATAATTAAAAATGGCATTTCAATAATATATTTATTCTCTGAGAGAATCCGCCATTTTTCTGAGACAAACTGCTTAGAACTTAATATTTTTGTTTTTGACAAACTGGTCTATAGTCAAATGATGTTTGTCTTAGAAAAATGACGGAATTTTGACTATTTATAAATAATTTATATATATATATATATATATCATCATCACGGGTGCCTTACGGCGCCCGAGACCGTCTAGACGGCCCCAGGATACCCACCGGAGAGGTTTTAATCCCACCTCGTCGTAGCCGATGGTATGAGTCTACACCAAACAAGTGGCTAGCTCGTCGCGATGTTTTGGATTGACCCATCTATAAACAGTTTCACAAGTTGGTATAGTGAAACCGGGACCAGCTTAACGTGCTCTCCGAGGCACTATAGTGGTGTTGTCAAACAAATGTACATACATATTTTAATTAAAAACTCATTGGTACACACCGGGATTCGAACCAGGGACCTTAGTGTTTTTAAGTCCAAGGTCTAACCAACTCGGCCACCACTTATATTATTATAAATAAAATAATTAATCTATAACCACCTGATGCTGGCTGATATTAAAATTTAACAGATATATTTTTATTTGTACCAAGTATGTTTTATTACTTTAATTCGTAAACATAAAAATAATGAATAATAAAATCTTTTGTTTTAGGGGTTTTTACTTGATAGTTTTTACTATATAATTTTGGAAACATAAATTAAGGGCCCTGGAGTCGACTTAACGCCTATACAAAAGTACTTCCAATTACAACTTGGCTGTTGGTCAAAGTTATTTTTTTTTAATGTTCGAAATCGTAAGCAAAAATCTTTCTGTTGTGGGTTTTTTGTGTTATTAAAAAAAAACTTTTTTTCTGTGTTCGAAAAAAATTAAAATAATTTTCTATGTTGGGTAACATAGAAAGATTAATAACTACAAAAATATTATTTTAATTCTATGACAAACAGTAATCGAGTATTATTGGAAATGCGAAAGCTAATTTTGTATGGAGAACGCGGAGTTCGCGATTACGAATGTAGTGCTCTTAATTAAACACGCAATGTTTACTACAGACTGCTTGAGATACAGAGCCTTCTAGTTTGGGTTACAGTGATGACAGAGTGAACAAGTCCTTCCCTGATTGGCATCGGCATTCGTTAAATTAATTGTATGAATTTTATTGTTAAATGTGTATTTTTTCAACAGATTTTACCAATAAATTTATTATTATTATTATATTATAAGTGACTTTATTTGTCAAGTATTTTTTAACGAGTCACAGTCGATTCGATCGCTACTTTACTCTTGAGCCAGCATTTAAAAATGACAACTTCAAATAGATAAACTTCTAGTGTCTAGATTATACTTAATACGCCATTACGCAATGTTTTACACGCATTCATAAATGTGAGATAATTTTTAAGAAATATGTTCCCATATTTCCTTATTTGTGTTCATGTATTTTTTTGCAATCTGTATAATATATATATATAATTCTTCTATTCGTGTCATGTCACTGAACTCCTCCTAAACATTTGGACTGATTTTGATGCTTTTTTTGTGTGTTTATGTACATTCAACAATGGTGTAGATTTAAAATTGGACCCGGTAGGTGGTGCTGCAATCAGATTCTTGGTTTTATTTTTAGCTTTGCTTTGGTGAGGCGACAGCAAAACGCGACACGCCAAAACGAAAAGATGTCAAATGTCACTTAGTATTTTATCGAAATAAGGTTTGCTCTATCTACTAATAGTAAGCAAGCTAAATTTCGGACAGGACAACGTTTGACAGGTCCGCTAGAATTGAAATAAAATAAAAAACCCTCAAAGGATTAAGATTTTTTTTCAGAAACCTAAACTTTTTTTAAATGTTATTGTTTTTTATATATATAGTATTAACAACGACGTTACGATTTCTGACCTAACTACTCCTATAAAACGGCTATACTCAGAAACAACAGTTTCATACTTTGACGTTAACTAACCTTTGTAGTTAACGTCAAAGTAAAAACTATTTATTTTGTGTAAACTTTTACAGGCATTTACGAAGTGTAAAAAATAGTTTTGTAAAAAGTATGTATTGCGCTTGGTTAGGTCGCTATTCCTCCCATACATACACCAACAAATTTTGTTTTTAATTTGCGTGATATCTGACTGATATCGAAATTAAACGCAACTCGTGTTCTTTTATGAGAAAAAATTATAACTAGTATAAGCCTAACCTAACCTAAGTTTAAGTGATAAAATAAATTTATACCAGGTTCAGGCAAAACCTAGTTTAGCTAAAAAATTCTGAATAAATAGTGAAATAATTTAAAAAATTCTTCAAGAAACTCGTCGACTGAAGACCACCAACTGTCGTCACCCTTTTTGCTTCTCGAAAACTTTTCCGAAACCCTCCGTTCAATATTAAAGACTTGAAGCTGTTTGACAGTATGACATGCATTTGAGGGTGCATACGAATCATGGCGCTGCGTGAAGTCGCCGTCATGGCGCCATGGTTTTTTGAATTCGGCTTGTAAATTCTTGAGTCAATTTTCAAACGGAAATTGAAGCCAAATGATAGGTACATGTATATTTTACTTATTGGATTCGGTTGGAGAAAATTGGTTGAAGATATAAATTATTTTTAATTATTTAGATTTAGGTATGTATAATGTAACACATTAAATTACAATGAAATTTTCCTGGTGGATGGGCTCGTACCCACGATCCTCGCTTTCGTGGCAAGGTACTCAATCGCTCAGCCTTTCAGGTACAAGTTACTACTTACCAAATTTATCATTGCTAATTTTACCTACCTATTTAATTTTCACATACGCCCTCTTTATGCGTATTTTCTAATTACCCTATTAGAGTAAAGCTATAAGTCTAGTGTTCAAATGAACACTAATGGCAGAATTTAATTTACATTTTTGTATATTATTACTTCTAAGATCCTTAAAAGTCCAGAAAATCCTATTGATAATGTTTCAAAAAAATATATCCAACTTAAAAGTATACAGTTATAGTTGTACCTGAATGGCTCAGCGGTTGAATACCTTGCCGCGAAGTGAGAGTCGTGGGTTCGAGTCCCACCCGCCGAAAATTATAATATAAGAATAATCTGTTAACGAATTGTAAAAATAATAATATTCACTTGTTTTATAATGTCTCCTCCGTGGTCTAATGGTTAAGCGGTTGGCGTTAATTCCGCAGTTCGTGGGTTCGATTTCCACTCATGACGCAAAACAATATTAGTATTGTGCCGGCTGAATCAGCCTTTGCCATATGCAAAGCGGCCAATAAATTATTTACTTTTTTATAACATATTTTCATACCATTTTCAAATGAATTTAATTGTCATCTATACTATATAAGTAATGTACCAAATAAATCAGTCTTGCTTTACCAAGTACCCCGTACCTACAACAAAAGGTCCGGTCCCAATACGGACAGTTTCCAACCGGACCGGACCGAATTCTACTGACGACCAGGAGGTCGCCAAAGTATGTTTTTCTGTACAGTTTCCATTGTCTGGATTATTATTATTATTATATTTATACATAACCACAAATATACATATAACTTGACCCCTAGCGATAAAAATTCGAATCAATTTATCAGCATCCCCTCTTGAGTTATGAAATTATTGACGCCATAAGACGATGTCGACGTCGATATCGACATGAAGGCGCCATCCAGTCTTCAGAATATGTCGTTTAATCACAGAGAGTGGCGTGTTAGACGTATGTAGAACCAATGTCGTTTTTCAAATATTTGGTCAGGGGGTGCATTGTTTGTTGTACAGCGTTAATATCTTAATGTATTTTGTTTTGTTTTATAAGATTTATTGGAAACATACCTATAACATAAGTAAGCGTTAATTCGTAATCACGAAGTCTGCTTTCTTCATACAAAATGAGCTTTCGTACTAGAAGTTAATATTCATATTACAGTTTGTCGCCGTTTTTTTTTTCGTCATTCTATTTATTAATGTTTCTGTGTTAGGTTATTTTTATGAAAACAAAAAATAAACTTGGACTATGTGTACCAAAAATCTAATATAATTTTATAAACACATAGACTATGACAAACTGAACAGAAAAATTACTAAAATTGTTTGGTCATAATATCCTTTAAAAATAATCAGGATGATACTGTTTTATGATATGAACGAGATGTAATAAAAAACAAATAATACTTAAAATAAAATGTTCAATTTATTTAAGTGCGAAATAAAATAAATATATTGAAGAAATCAAACATTTTTTTTTCTAAATAAAATATTTCTTACTTTAATTGTAATATAAGTAAAGTTTTTCATTTCATTTATGTTTAAAAAATATGTAAAAAAAATAAGTATTAAAATTTCTTAATATCCTAGATTAACTTTCCAAAACGTTAATTCAAAAGGCCTGAAAGCCTTCAAAAATTACACCCCTCCGCCGTTTCCGGAACGACCCCAAGTCTCGCCTACAGGGTTTATGGAAGCACTCATATGCAAAGTTCTATTCATTGTGAATCCAGTGCTGGACTGTTTCTGGACAAACTGAATGGCCCAGAAAGGGATGGGCAGAAAGTGAATGTAAATGAATGAAAGACGACTTCCGATGCTCGGAATTTATGATGAATAGGTGTGAAGCTAAAATTGTAGCTGTATTTATTCTCTCCCCTTTAATATTTATGAAATTGGTTTGTAAATATTAAAAAAAAACTTAGTAGAAGGTGATAAGTTTTTATACGTAGTAACTATACTATACTTACTAATATTGGAAAAATAAAATATTTGATTGTTTGTTAACTCAAAATCCTATTTGAATATCTTTCAACTACAGAAAGCTAAAGCTGTACCTATTTTATTTTTGACTCGATTTTTTTTAATGAACGGCGGATGAAACCGCTTTGCACAGCTTGTGTATAATATAGCGTTACAAGTACTATCAAATTAGTTCATTCAGTATAGAACTTTTAATGAAAAAAACGTTTTTTTGCAGGTCTTATTAAATAAGAAAAAAAAACAAGTAACAATTTTAAATGTTTTCTATAATTAATCATTAAAAAAAAATCTCTAAATATAAAAATAAAACTAGATACATTGTTTGTGTAAATTTTCATACGACTACCTCCGTGGTCTAGTGGTTACGTATTGGCGATATATCCGTAGTTAGTGGGTTCGTTTCCCACTTCAGTATAATAATTTATATTATTTTAATTTAGCACCCGACTTATCTTCGTACACATCCTAAAGGTTAGCTGGTAGATAATGCCTAGTATTTAGTATTTATTTATTTGCATCTTGAAAAAAAAAAAAAAATTAGAGAAGACCCTGCAAGGGCACAACAAAAAATCTTAACTAGGTACACACATTAATGAGATTAAAAAATATATTTATAATAAATAAAATTAAATACACCTAAGTTCGCCTTTGCAAATAACTTTTGTTTACTGTGAAAAAATATAGCAATATTTTTCCATTTTAACCAACGGTTGAATTAAAAGTAAATCTCTGCCATAAAGTGTGTTTACAGAAACTGAATGGAGACTGACACAAACAACTCGCGTAATTACTGACTACACCATAATTTTTTATCTAGATAGAGCAATAGTTTCAGTGAAAAGCATCAAAATCATCGGTTCAGTAGTATATGAGTTTATCCGGAACAAATAAACTATCAAATATCTTTATAATATCAGTATAAATAAAACTTTATAATAAATATGCCAATTAAACCTCTTAAGGGTTTGTAATTAGATTTAAGTGTATACATATAAATCATGTGTTTTATTAACAAATTTTATAATTGTTTTAGAAACCAAGTATGATTGTTACGTACCAAAAATTTGAACATTCCTAATTATATTAATTACGCATATTTAGTACAAAAATCCATCATTACTATACAACGTGTCAATGCTGCTGGCGAATTGGGTACCCTATCAAAGTACACAGTAGTAACGTATACAGTGTTTTTTTTTTCTTCATTAATTCAGATTTAGTTTATTTTATTATTAAATAATAATAAAATAATATGAAACCCAACACACATTGCTCTGGTCACAAACTAAGCTTGTACTACGAGCATGTGTACCAGAAACAACGATATTAATACTTATTATATTTTTTTAACATCCACATGTCATGTGTGGGAATTGAATCCCGGATACAACGCCAAAGGAGCAACAATGGATGCCGTCCTTTTCCAGATTAATGAATTTTATTTTGTATTATATACTGACTTACTTACTCTTCATCACCCAGCTGAAACTACTGTAGCTAGGATCATGAAATTTGGACAGTGGCCTTCATTTGTATTGTAGGGGCCCACTAAGAATGGATTTTTCAAAATTCGAATTCCAAGAGGGTATAAATAAAATTTCAGAAAAGTTAATATCAGTCAGTAATGGAAGTCAAGAAACTTGGATGGTAGGTTATTCTTTAAAAATAAATTGTAAGGTGTTTTACTATTTTTGTAAATTTCAAATTGTAAAGGACGGGGGGAGGGATGAAAAAATAAGCAAGTTTAGTTTTAATTATTGTGTATATCTTAGGACCGACGAGTGCTATAACAGTGAAATGTTGTATGTAGACACTTCTTATAAAACTTGGGCACGTCAATTTTTCAAAATTTCAGTGGGGAAAGAACAAACAAAGTCGGGTCACCAAAGTTAGTGTTTATAAATAAATGCTCTTATATTTACGATCGTAGTTTTTGGCTTCTCTATTCGTTTGTATAATTCGGGGTTTCAGTGTCGAGTGGAGTCCCAGCTGTAGTTTCAGGGGTTTAGTGCAAGCGGTCGTGGGAAAGCTTCTTCGGTACCCTTTCTCAGTGATATTTAATTTAATTTAATTCCGCTTAATGAAACTGTATACAGTTGAGAAATTATTTGAAACTTAAGTTAAACTAAAAAATAATTTGTTTTTAATTTTTAGTTTATATTTACGTAATCTTCTGGTTGCACTATTACCATGTCTGGGAAATCATTTTACCTGAAACAATATAAAACACTGATAAATATATTATATAATTAAATTTATAAATTACTTATTAAGATAAAATTGCAATAAATATTTCATGGTGGTTGGGATTCGAACCCAAAATTTTGCTGTCTCACTCATCAGAAAAAAATCTTTGCAACTTTATCTTGAAATTTAATATATGCCTTTTGAAATATTTATTAAAACAAATACTTGCAAAGAATAAGTTCTAAAATTTATTTTATATCGACGAATATATACCTGGTGACTTGAAGCTTTACTTTGGGCAAATATAGGCTCTACTAATCAAATTAAATAAAGAAAAGCAATAGATTCCATGGATCCATGTGTTATAAAACTCAAAAATAGCTACTGTATATAAACTAGTAATGTTAAAATAACAAATTTTGTATGAAGAAGCCAAAATATTTTTTTATTTGCGACACATGTTCCATGGGAAAAGTTGTTCGATTTGATCAGTAGAACCTTATAATAGCCCAAAGTAAAACTTTTCAAAGTTACCATATATAATAGGTACATATTTTACACATATGTACTTATAGCATTTATATACGTGGTGGCCAAGTTGGTTATACCTTGGACTTAAAAACACTTAGGTCCCTGGTTCGAATCCCGCTGTGTACCAATAAGTTTTGAATTAAAAAAAAATTTACATTTGTTTGACAACACCACTCTAGTGCCTCGGAGAGTACGTTAAGCTGTCGGTCCCGGTTTCACTATACCAACTTATGAAACTGTTTATATATAGGTTATTGAGTCTATTCAAAACCATCGCGACGAGCTAGCCTCTTGTTCGGTGTAGACTCATACTATCGGCTACGACGAGGTGGGATTAAAAACCCCTCCGCTAGGCGGTCTGGGGCACCCGTGATGATATGTATGTATGTATGTATAGAAAGCAAAGTAAACAAAACCAGTGGAAATTCTCTACGTTCCATCGTATTGATGGACCGACAACGATTTTTCACTTTCGTCATATCTCTTCCACGTCATTACTCAGGGTATGAGATGAGGCAGCCGACGCAGGCTCTCTTTTCAATGTGAACGTGTTATTAGTTACATACCTTCAGTAAATAATAGATCATAAATTTTATGTCAGGTTAGGTAGGTAATTTATTGTTATAGGCTTTTAACCGCAATTGCGTACGTTTTTATAATTATGCTTTTTTAAATTTCATATACGAGTATAAAATAGGTGTTGCTTCTTTTACGCATATTAAATTTTGTGTAGAAAGGGCCAAAACCATAAGCATTAAACTTGCCACATCTTAAATTTAAGTTTTGAAAAAATATTATAGATTTTTTATGTTGTTAAATATTTTGATTCAATTTACATCGCTTCCATAATTTCATCATAATCGGTTATGTAGTTACTTCGCGAATATTCCTCAAACAGACAGACAGCAAACTATTGGGAGAATTATCCACTAATGCCCCTAATTATTTTCAGCAATACTGGTATGAGGGATTTTTAGCAATACTCGTACTGGTACGAAGGATTTTTAGCAATACTCGCACTTGCACGAAGGATTTTTAGCAATACTCGTACTGGTACGAAGGATTTTTAGCAGCACTGGCACGAAGGATATTTAGCAATACTCGCACTGACACGAAAGATTTTTAGCAATACTCGTACTGGTACGAAGGATTTTTAGCAGCACTGGCACGATGGATATTTAGCAATACTCGTACTAGTACGAAGGATTTTAAGCAGCACTGTTGCGAAGGATATTTAGCAATACTCGCACTGGCACGAAGGATTTTTAGAAAAACAAAATCGTAGTGTAATATAAATTCAAAAAGCTTTAACTGGCTCCGTAATCACACGTAACGCATGTCTGTGTAATATAATAATAAATGCCTAATGCACCTGTCACCGCATTCACAAGGTGTCTGTAATGAATTTATAACGCACCCCTCTAGCTACCCCTTGCTTACACATGCTTAGTCATACAACTTGTAACAGCTTTAATTATGTTTCCGCTCGCTAAATTTGTTATGAATTACAAACTTAGTTAAACTATTATTAAATAATAAATGTAATAATACAGTCTGAGATGGCAAAGGTTTATCTTCTATACATACAGTAATGCCGTAGATTTTTTATGTCTATTCATAAAGATTTTTGCAAAAAAAAGTACTGGAAGACGCAAGTATAAGTGATAGAAGGTAAGAAAATCTTTTTTAGAATTTTTTGACTATTGTTTGATCATTTGTGTGCGATTACTGAACCGAATTTGAAAATTCTTTTAGTGTGGGATAGCATTATTATCGAGGAATATAGGCCATATAACATCATGCTACGAGCAATAGGAGCGGAGCATTGAAATGTTGGGAAAACAGGAAAAAAAATCCTTTTGAGAGCTTCCGTTGCGTGCGCTGCGTAAACCGTTAAAGTTACGCAGACCAAGTTGCGCGGGACAGCTAGTTTTTATTAAATTATCTTTTCCAAATTTCCTGTGATTGGCGCGCGAAGATTTCGCGATTCTTGTGGTGAAGAGTGTGTGTCGTCATTTATGACAATTCGCCGCGAAGGTGCTTTTTGCTGTTTGCAGGAGGTTGCGAGATGTTTTCGTCGCCCGTCGCGGGATAGCTTGATATTGATTAGGTTTCTGTTAAATATTGTGTATGTAGTATTCTTGATGTGTTTTAGATTAAGTGACGATGGTTTATTTGTGTATATAGTTATATTGTGTTAAAATATACCGGACTGGCATGATCGCTAAGTGACCAAAGTACCAAAATTAATTTAGAAAAAAAAAAAAATTTTTTTCCGCAACTTTGTTCGCCTGAAGTTATGAATTTGATGCATAGTAATTGTACTTGGCCTGATTATATTTATATCCCAGTAATTCCCTTTTTGCCAGTGTCCATTTGTCAATTTTATCTAAACCAGTTCAGCCGTAAACAACCAAATATCTGAACCAATCTTGCACATTTATACGAAGTTACGGGCACTAGCTAGTATAATAAGGCGGTGACAGTTTTCGAAGATCTTGACAAGTAATTCTTTTGTTAAAAAAATATTATTCGAATATAATGGGCGCATATATTATTAAACCCCCACGAAAAAGAGGGGTGTTGTCCGTTTGCCTTTAGTATCGCTGCTGCAAAACGGATAGACCGATTTTTAATACGGTTTTTTTATACCAAGTTTACCAGTTTGTAAATTGGTGTCCAGCTAATAATTTGCGTTACCATTTACAGATATATCTTAATAAATAAAAGCAGGTTTAAACATATATTCCATCCAAACCGAAAACATTTTACTGATAAATCATTACGGCTGAGTTGCACTAAAGTTTTCGTTAAAGTAATTGTAACGATTAAAGTTATAGCGTCTGCACCAGCTGTTATCAACTTTCAAAATAAAACTGGTACTTTCGATGCCATTTTTAACTTTAATCGTTAGAATTACTTTAACGAATACTTTGGTGCAACTGGACCTAAGCTGGGATAGTGGGACGGATGTGGCGATTTGTGTTAAATAACAATGTATTCATGCATTCATAGATTAGGTCTGTTTACCAACATATAGATACAAAATTACATGTCTTGCTCAAATAAAAAAGAATGTCGGTACTTAAATTTCTACATATTTTAGGATCTCTTTTGGGCTAATATGAGATTCTGCTGATCGAATCAAACAACTTTTCCCATGGGACCATGAGTCGGAAATGAAAAAAAAAATTGCCTTCCCCATACTGGTCATTTTAATATTACTAGTTTGTATGGAGAAGGCATTTTTTTGTATATCTAGGAAAAGTTGTTCGATTTGATCAGCAGAACCTCATATTAGCCCAAAGTACACCCTTTAAAGTCACTCTGGATATTATGTAATATGTTCCTATGAAGAATAGTTCCAACGAAAATTTGCTAGATTAAATGCATACGTCAAACCCCTTTCTTTTTGACGTCATTCATCCCTACCCTAGTCTGTCAGACCTTCCGCTATAATATCTGACGCTATCAGGGTTAAATCACAGGACCCAGGCATGTACAAACTTATAAAAGACGGGTTAAATTATCAGATGTATTTAACCCTTCGTCACACGCGTGGTGTCAATGTGACTACGTAACGTTAATTAAAGTTGTAAGCAGAGCGTGAGGTTTTGCGTACGTTGCTGAACTCATTAGCTAGAGGGTCATATGTTTGTGACATATCTCTTCTGATATATCTCTGATGTAGCCAAAATTATCTTTCTTTCAGTTTTTTTTTTTCAAAAAACGGGTACATTTATTTTAACTTCAGGTGTCCTTCTGTCTGATTTCTCTGCCCGCATGAAATATCTCGACAACTACTGTCCGATTTACTTAATAATAATTACAATTATTTATTAACTATTAAGATTATAATATATACCTACGTGGTGGCCGTTTTGGCTGGACCTTATATTTAAAAACACTTAAACATATGAAACGGGCGGCGATAAAGACGAATTCGCATTACGAGTCTACCTTAGTAGCGTCGCTGCTTTATTCCTGCAGGGTGATTACGCGTCTTAAGTTCGCTCGCACGCCAATCGTTATGAAGTCATTCTGACGTAGAGCAAGCTTGCCATCTTAACAGTGGCTCCAAAAAATCATAGAATATTACGCCATAACAATTGGCGTGCGAGCGAACTTAAGACGCGTAATAACCCTGCTGAAGGCCGGTAAACCCATAGACTAAAACCAAAACATGACTAGGTCACTTGAAGGTTTTTGCATCTGTATGTTTTCAATATGGATATGCATTTTTATAAATTCCTTATTAGGATAATATTATATTAATTTTTTAAAGATAAAATCCAATGAAAAAATTCCTGATGAGCGGGACTCGAACCCACGAACCTCGCTATCGCGGCGAAGCGCATAACCGATAAACCAACCACGTTCCAGTCACCCCTCACGAATTTTGTCATTGCTTGTTATCTACTTATACACAAACGCCCTATATTAGAATTCTTCTATTTTAGAAGTCCTAGTTTCTAATACTAGATGGCAGAGGAGTTATTTTTACTTTTTTTAGTAGTTCATATTTATGCATTTTTATAAATTCCTTATTAGCGCCTTGCCGCGATAGCGAGGTTCGTGGGTTCGAATCCCGCCCACCAGGAATATTTTCATTGCATATTTATTTTTTAAATTTTCAATATGGATAGCTTTTAATCATGAAGCTAAAAAAACGCGCCCGGGCGGCGCGCGGAAGGGCACGGTTTTTACCTTCATGCTTTTAATGATCATTATTTCAAACAATTTGATTAGTTATTAAAGTATGTTTTTTTATATATTTTTTTTATTATAAATAAGTACTTTCCTTTAGTTTGCCGCTAGATATTACTTACTTACCAATATTCGAACTTTATAAGCGACACTATCAGCTGGTACCATAATATAGGTGAGTATTTTTTTCAAAATCAAACGGTTCGATTCCCCCGGCTAGAAGAATATTTTTATCACAAAAATAATGATGTAGTTTTAGTTTTTTACGTTTTTAAAAGCCTCATTTACACTTTGCAAAGTAAGAAGTACGAGTGGGAAAATTAACGATGTGTACGTAAAAAAGTGACACCTTAATCTTATACACCCTTGCTAACTGCTATAACCTAGCTAGAGTATTAAAGGTACGACTACAAGGCGCCATCTCTATTACTATAGTAATCGTTACTATACATCAAGTTTACGCATTACTTTCGAAGAATTATACCCATTATCGTGAGTCATGATTCTTGGGACCATTTATCAAATAAAACAATTTCGTTTTCCCTTTAATAGGGCCTTTGATTCTTAGAAAAAGGGCTGTTATAGAAGTTTAGGTATACTTTAGAAGTACCCAAATTAAATTAAGTTAAATGCCGAAAATAACAAACAGTTTTAACGGGTAACGGGTAATAACAACTACATATAATAAGAATACTTTTCTTTATTTTATCAAAAAAGTTACAATGGTATGGTCGATGTTTTCACTTTAGGTAAGTCTGTGTTTTGGGACTCATACGTTATATTCGACATGTTTAGACAAATCTGCAGGTACCAATAGCTTACTAATTATAATAATAATATAATATTAACAACTTTGCACACATATTGCCCTGGTCACCAACTAAGCTCTTGTACGCGGCTTGTACTATGTGTACCAGAAACAACGATATAATACATATTATCTATATATATTATAAAGAGGTAAAGTTTTTGAGTATATGAATTAGTGAGGTTGTAGGGGATAATAATATCTGGATCCACTGAACCGATTCTGAAAATTCTTTAGTGTTGGATAACCCATTTATCGAGGAAGGCTATATGCTATATAACATCACGCTACGACCAATAGGAGCGGAGCATCAATAAAATATGTTGGGAAAACGAGGAAAATTTGTTCCTTTTGAGAGATTCCGCGCCGAGTAAACGGTACCGTTACGCAGACGAATTTGCGCGGGTCTACTAGTATTTTATAAACAGCCAGTCCTTGACAAACTACACAGAAAACTGAACTAAAAAGCCATACAAATATTGGTACGTATCGAACTTACCACCTCCGGATATAACGTCAAAAGCAGAACCACTAGTCCACGAAGGCGGCCTATTAAGCGATAGGTACCTGATTTGCCTGCCTGTCATCAATGTGTTTTGTTACTTTATCTCAATGTTACAGAGCAAAATATAATTATATAAGGCCTAAAATCAGACCCCGCGGCCTTAAATCCGGGAACACTGCAGTTCACTCCCCTGCTTCCCAACCATGAACGACACCCGCACGAAGTACCACCGGTTTTCAGGAGATTACTGCATCGATTTATTACCGATGCATTAATCTCCTGATATTAACGCAGCAAGATTAAAATAGTAAAAACGTAGTGTAAAATTCTAGGAGACTCGGAGAGCACGTTAAGCTGTCGGTTCCGGTTTCACTATACCAACTTGTGAAACTGCCCATCTATGGGTAGATGGGTTGAGTCTATACAAAACATCGCGACGGGCTAGCCACTTCGTTCGGAGTAGACTCATACCATCGGCTACGACGAGGTGGGGTTAAAAATTCCTCCGTGGTGTACCCTGAGGACGTCTAGGCGATCTCGGGCGCCGTAAGGCACTTGTGATAATGTAGTGTAAAACAGTCTTTAACGCCGTCCATTTCGTAAACGCATTATTTAGCCAGCATAGTAGGAGATATCAACAATATATTAATCGACCCCATTCGTGGACTTTGTTGGTCTGCTTACTATCAGGTAGATACAAAGTCAGTGCTCCAATAATAACAATAAACTTTTTTTTATTGAAGCACGGCATGTGACTTTGTAACCTAGTGGTGAAGAGAGCTATAAAGTCCATGAATGGGGTCGATCAATAATTATTATTTAATAATATTCGCACCCACTATGTCGGCTAAATAATGCGTTAACGAAATGGGCGACGACAAAGACAAAACTCGGTGTAATATAAAAAAAAAATTAAACTTAACACTAAAGTGTATAAATTGTAAGTTGCTTAACTACTACCTAAGCTGACGTCAAAACTTTGTATCAATAGTAGGAAAGTGCCACTGAAACTAATTTGTAGTTGGTAACTACTTAGCTGCCGTCCAACTTGCCAAAACATGGGATAGGACTGATCCTGTCCATCTACTTATAATGTACTTACAAAGTTAGAGTACAATTTTCAACCTTGCACTATTCAAGGGTTAAAACCAATTTTAAAATTAACATTAATTGGATATTTAAAAAAAAGTTTTTTGTCGTATTTTTTAAGCACAGCAGAATAATACGGTCAGGTGGACAATTCACGCGCTTTCGACATTCATCTCGATTCGAGATTTTTAAACGAAAAATGACTAATTATGCCATTTTTCGTTCAAAAATATATATATAAAATAAGCGCGAGAATTGCCCACCTGGTCCGAATGCTGTTGGCGTACTTTGAGTTCTGTATAACAGAAAAAAAGGGCCAATGTGAGAATGAAGTATGAGTGTATTTTTGAATTCAGAAGAAAATTTGCTGTTTTCTCACTATCTATTTTGGTAAGAAAGTTGAAATTTAGAATTATTGAGTGTATTAAGATCTCCACATTTTCATTTATTCACTAAAAATAAATAAATGAAAAAAATTTGGCCTTACGAAATCAGCCGTCGATACTTTAATGGAGCGTGTTTCCAAGGTAGCCCTAACATGATCGTATAGTATTTGGTTAAGTAGAGAGGGTAGTGACCACAGTGCAGGTGAGAATTCAGAAGGCCTATTAAACCTATAAAACTTATTTCGCGGTCTCAAGTCCGGGAACGCTGCAGTTCATTCCCCTGCCTTCCAACCACGCAATGGACCCGGCACCGGCACCGGCACGGTGAAGCCATGGACAGCTAAGTACATTGTCTCATTGTCTCTCTTTGTACCTAACTTAAAAACTACTAAACATTTACTTACAATTACAAAAACACCAATACATTAAATTTTAAAAATTTTATCTGAAAATGTAACAGAAATAATCAACTATTATAAAATCAAAAGAAACATCTAATTTAGCTTATTTAAAATTTATTTTATACATAGGTATATTTTAGAAATATTATATATACCTAGGAATTGTGGGTTACTACCCGATTAAGAAAACATGAAACGAAAAATAATATGATTACTACCGAAAAGTCAAACGTTTTCGAGAAATTAAAAACAACATCGGAATGAAAATATGCCCGCATAGGGCATTTTCATAATTAAGGTTTTTTAATACCAAAATATTCAAGTAAATACCGTGGTTATTTCGTAATGTAACCTACGTTTCTAAGTATGTAATTACAATGGTCTTAAAATATAACATTTACCATTTTAATGCTAAATCTGAGCTCGGAGCACATCTGACGTTCAATTTAATCCGACCAGCAGCGCTTCCGCATGAGACATTAAAATTACATTCGAAATACCGCATTAAAATTTGAAGCACATTTTAAGCGTAGGGTAGGTAGGGTACTTAGACCAGGTAAGTATCCGACTGTTAAGTAAATTTGCTGTGTAGTTCAAAGCTCTAGGTTGTTAAATGTAAAGTACGAGTATCTCTATTTATCTGTGGGGGAATTCCACAATAACCCTTGAGAATCTACTAAACATTTACTTACAATTACAAAACTACTACTAAACTACTTTGACAGCTGTCAAACTGTAAACAGCTGATCCCAATATTTTAACATAAATTAATTAGTAAAAGTGTATTTCCAGTGTAATATTTGCTAAAATCTTATAATAATTCATAGTGTAATCTGGAAAAAGTGTTATATTATTGTAATTTTGTGTAATAGTGACAAAATAAGCATTGTGACAAAGCATTATTTTACGCGTACTTTCGTAAAAGAACTCATATTTTGGGTGTGTTAAACAGAAGAACTAAAGGTTTAACAGATAATTGTGAGATAAGTAAATAATTTACTAAGAAAATAATAATTATAATAACGATATATTTTTTTAAAAAAAAAGTGCGTCAAGTTTTGTATAGCTGTCAATGAATGAGTAAAGCTATGTCATTGAAAACCAAACAAGTTTTATTTGTACTGGATAATACTTACTTTATACTACACAATTAATGAAGGTCTATTCTGGTATTGAACAGCCTATTAGCACAATAAACAAGTTGACCGGTGGATATAAAACTTGACTAATGAAGCACAGAAGTACTTATCTTGCCTACTAAAATATAATAACTAAAAACTAAAAATTTTATGGATGAACTTTACTAAACATTACTTTATTTACTTTGTGAACAAACTAACTTTGTTTACATTCAATCTGACCACAGATTAAATAGTTTTTTTTTTTCGGTTCTCTCAAATATAGAGAAGGCAAAGGTCTATATGAACCATACAGCCCAGATTAAATAGAGAACTACGTAAATCTGACAGACAGAGGTCACTTTTGTTATAATTAATTGATATTTTATCTAAGCATTGATACGGGTTTGTGAGCAGAACACCAAAGACAAAGGATCAAAACCTATACCGCCTAGAATTATGGAAAACAAAAATAAACTTATAACTTTAAATAAAATAAATACTATTCAAACTCGAGCTCAAGTATTAAGAAGTAAAGAGTTAATGATAGGTGAATACGAATTTAAAATAAAGGACATGGAGAGTAGTATTAAAACATACGAAAAATTAATAAGCCAATTACAAGTAAAATTAACAGACAAAGGAAAACTAATAGAAACTATGACTAAGGAACAGGAGGAAAATAGCTTGGAGTTTGAAAAAGTTTGTAGGAAAAACCAAATGCTAAAAAAGCAAATAGCAATGAGGGATGACGACATAATGGATCTACATAAAAATTTGTTTAATTTATCGGGTCTAAACCAAACACTTGCAGAGGAAAATGAAGAAATATTTATTACAAACGGCTCAAGAATACAATTACTTAAAGCGCAGTTAAATAAAATGAACGAAGAAAATAATATATTACAAAAACATATTTATCTTAAACCTAATGTACATATAAAGACACCTAAACCTATAAGTAATGATAAAAAGACTAACAGAAGAAACAGAAAACTTACTAAAAAAATAAGAACACAAAATAAAAGAATAAAAATATTAACAAATAAATGTCTTACTATAACGCAAGTTAACGAAAACTTACAAAAGACTCTAAGAGAAATGGTAAAGTATAACTTAAGTGATGTTGAGAAGAATATTGTGAGCCACCAGAGGTATTTATTGGCAGGTAAAATGATGACAACAGATGCACATAAAAGCGAAAAAGCAACACTAGAAGAACGCAAATCAATGAAAACATCGGTTTATCGACCAAAAACTATTATAATTGGTGATAAAGGAACTAGGGGTATGGCTATAATGCTTAAAGAACAAGGACTTAAAGATGTATACTGCAATACTTATATAAATGCACCACTCTGTCATATTATACAGTCTGCAAAGAATATAATAAAAAATGTTGATGATGTTACCTTGCTGATTGTAATACAACATTTTGTTGATGCTGATATAAGTAACTACTCTAGCTATATTGAAGATTTAATTAAATACATCAATAATAAAAACATTCGATTGTTATTCACTAACATACCATATTTTAAGAAAATGGACCTAAAGAAGAACAAAGTAATTGAAAGAAATAACCTGAAATTAAACAAACTCAGCATGTTTAACAAAAACTTGGATATCATTAATATTAGTCTTATAAATATAAATAACATACAAACGAATGAGTACAAAAACATAATACAATATTTCTTACAGAAATATATTGAAAATCATGCCTACACTAAGAAAATTCCTGTAGAAGAAAATACAGAAAATTTTATATTCAACAAGATAACAACAATAATAAAATAATAATGAATACAAATAAAAATGATATAAAATATGTCAAAAAAACGAATAAAAGTTTGAAAGAGTTGAAGAACAGTATTACAATAGTGCATCAAAATGTTCAAGGACTATCGAGCAAATTACTAGATTTAAGTATATTTTTAAATGTTAAAAAAATTGATGTTTTTTGCGTTACTGAGTCTTGGTTGGAAAGCGAATCTTTGGAGTCTCATAATATAGAACATTTTGTAATTAAAAGTAGTAGTCATAGGTTACATTACAAGAGAGGTGGAACTTTAATTTATGTTAGAGATACAATGAGAGCAAAGAATAGGCCTGATATTCAGAATCTCTCAGTGGACAAAGTGTTTGAGACTAGCTGTGTAGAGCTTGATGACTTTATAATATTAGCAATATATAGATCTCCAAGCACTCCATTAGGTTTATTTATTGAAAAAATTGACGAATGCTTGGTAAAAGTTACTAATAAGACAAATAAAATAATAGTTATAAGTGGAGATTTCAATACTGATTTTTTAAGCCAAAGTGTAGGTAGTTGTAACATAACTGATGTAATGAGCTCTTTTGCCCTTCCACAACAAATCTTCGCTCCTACCAGGGTCACCCCGACTTCATCAACCTGCATTGATAATATTTTCACTGACGGCGAAGTTTTGGATGTTAGTGTACTGATAGGTATTAAGTCAGACCATAGGGCTCAAAAAATTACCATAAAGTCTGTAAATAATATAAATACTCCTGCTATTATAAAAACAAACGTATATTGACGGAAAATTCTATACATATGATTAAAATGACATTACATAATAATGAGGTTTTAAATAATATAAATTTAGACTATAATATTTTTTTTAATGAATTTCTTAGAATTTGTAACGAATGTATTCCGATTAAAAAGATTAGGCTGCGTATTAATAACAAAATCAATAAAAATTGGATAACGCCTGGGATTCTAAAGTCTAGAGAAAGGTTATTTTTCCTCTGCGAATACAATCAGCATACTCACAATGTTAATATTAAAGAATTTACAAAAAGATATCGAAAAATTTATAAACAAGTATGTACTACTGCAAAAAAACTATATTTGAGCAATAAAATATTATTGTCCGATAATAAAATTAAAGCCAGCTGGGCAGTTATAAAAGAAATTAGTGGCAAATATAAAAATAAACAACCTTCAAAAATAGAGCTAAAAATAGGTATGATTATATGAGGGACAGGGGGGAAGTTTCTAATTACTTCAACAACTTCTTTTGTAATGTTGCACAAGAGACTACAGAAAAATTAAATATAAATATTCAGCTGTTCAACAACTGTATTAATTATAATTAATTGCATGACATACAGTACTTTATTTTATTAATTTTGACATTGTATTATTTATACTTACTTGACATTGTTTATTTGTTCTATTAATAATATATTGTGTTTATTGTGTAATTTATTACCTACAGTGACAAGTGTCATACCTTTACAGCTGCTTTCATTTACGTATTTTGTATTATTTAATGTGAAATGATGTGGATCTCTTTGCTTTCATTACCAATAGTTATGGCTGTCCAACCAAGACTCATTCAATTACTTATGGAATAGTTACAAATGTAGTTTGTTATTATTATTTTATATACCTAGGTGTATAGTTACTGTGAATATATTGACAAAACCGAGTGTGCAGAAATGTATTGAATGGTGAATTAATAAATATGAAATATGAAATATGAAATCGACCAGAACGAGAACAACCTGCGTTCTACAAATACAGTCAAATATTTTAAATACTTCTAGAAAATTATTTATTCTATTGTCATTTTCCGAGCTCCCGCAGTAGCTCAGCGACCCTAGCAGTCGAGTGAAATTTCTTATAGGCGATACACGCTCCTATACCAAAATGTGCATCCCTTGGCCTGTGTAATAAACTCTTTATCTTTCCTCGCGCTCCCTAAAATATTCTTTATGTGATTCTTTATTCCTCCTTATTAATAATGTAAATAAAATGTAGGTGTAGTGATAATAGTGTAAATAATAAACCTTTATTAATTTATATTTCTTACTTTAATTCACAGTCCTTTCCTACATAATACTACATATCTATAATATATTTATTAGCTTTTGTTGACCCAGCTTGGCAATGTGGATATTTAAAGGATTAACGTTTGCTAAACCTTGTCAATAGGTACTAGGCGTCCAGAACCAAGAGGGTGGTTCTTTTAAAGAACTATGTGCCTATAAGATTTTTTTTTTATTGTATTAACATAATTATTATTTTCTTTATTTTAATTTCAACAATATATTTAAATAATAGAAATAAAATCAAAAATACCAAAAGCACGTTGTGGAAATCGTAATGTTAATTGTTGTTCACATTATGCCTAAAAAATATTCTTTCAAAGTACTAGGCGCACAGAGATATGCGGGCGGTACACCTAAAGCAAAGCTTATGAAACATTGTATTTTTCCATCGAAATATTTCAAATAAAATAAATAGCATGTTATACTAATCGAAATCTATGCCATTTAGTGTTGAATTTTATATCACCACAAAAAAAACAACTATCAAGGTACTAGGCGCACAGAGCTAGGCGGGCGGTATTCCCGAAACTGTAACGACTTTACCAAAAGCACATTGTAAAGCACATTATTCCTCAGGTAAGGTGTAGGCGCAATAAAATCGAGCAAGTTTGTTATTTAAGTGCCGCAATAAAGTATACGTGAGCGTTATTTAATGAGATAACGTGTGCCATTTAAATAAGTCGCAAAGACGTCGCGAGTTGCATTTCATTTTGTTTTCAAGTAAATTTGGTAGAATTAAGCAATGCACTAGCGAGAGTTTTAGTAGTAGTTTTAGGCTTATAAAGGCAAATTCGTATTATCGCTTTCAATACTTTTAAATAATAATGTAATGATTGACTCAATTCAGGGACTTCTGAAGTTCTTCTAAATTACAAAAAAACGCATTTAGTATATATTATATGTAATACACAATACATATACTACTTATATAAATAACGCCTGATTCAACAAGAAAGTATGTGACTAAAAAATACATCCCAAACAAAATTGAGAACCAAAATCAGAGATATTTTTACGCTTTAAGTTGCGAAATTCTACTCACATTGTAGGTATGAATTTTTACATCTTGCTCAAAGTTCAGTAAACAAATACCTTCAAGGTGCTGCACCTGGGACTTGGTCAGCAAGGGTTGCTAATCCCTGTATTAATTCAAACACATCCCTCTGTTATGGCGGTCTAGTAACAGGTGTGGCTAATACTGAAAATTAATCATGTTTATGTTTTGTCATTGCAAGTACACAACTGTCTCTATACTACGGTGTATGAATACCAATATATATTTATATACATATATAAAGGATATATTGTACTAATTTTTCCTTTAGGATTTTCTGTTTCGGTATGGTAATATTGATATGTACTATTTATATATGTTTTATATTGTATGATTTATATAATTATATTTAATTGAATCAAGCGTTATTATTATTAACATGTTTGATCATTACCATATGAAATTTTGCATTTAAATTAGTGCTATTATTATTATTATAACTATGGAACCACCTCCCCCTGAACATCAGACAGTCACCGTCTTTCGCCATTTTTAAGAAATTACTCATTTCTCATTATTACAAGTCAGGTTAGGTTTAAACATATATTTATGTATTTATTTTACTATATTATTTATGTAGTTGTATATTTGAGTATTAAATTATATCTATTACTGTATGTAGTTTATATATTTTACTATCTTTTTACATTACTCTGTGCACCCTATATATATATTACAATTTTCACTCTCCTAAAGGTTCTGGTAGATAATGCCTAAGGCATTAAGCTCGCCTTTGTACAAACCTTTTAGTGCAATAATAAAATAAAAATGGTACAATTTCAAAATATCATGCGGACAATAACTAACTTTTAATAAAACCAAATTTGTAACGCCTAAAAAAATCTTAACGTAATTTTGCAGTCGCTTTTTTTAACTTAACAAAATATTTTGACACAACAAAACCTAAAAACGAGGTTAAGCATGGCGCGTGTTAATATTTTATTCATTTAACAACTCCCATGTCGATGACTGCACCTTAATTAAGGGGAGGTAATATTCGCGTCTGTTTTAGTTATGACGTAGAAGTAATTATATATTCGGCTCTTGGTTTGATCCCAGGGCGACCAAAAACTGGATTTGGAAATTTGTACCTTAATGAATTACATTTTCATAAATAACTTAATAGTTTACTTTGAAAGGATGTACTTTGAGCCAATATGAGGTTCTGCAGATCAAATTGAACTACTGATGACCCATGGAACCATGTGTCGAAAATAATAAAAAATTGCCTTCTCGTGGTTTCACATGGTTCCATGGGAAAAGTTGTTTAATTTGATCAGCAGTACTTCATATTGGCTCAAAGTATATCCTTTCAAAGTAAACTATTAAGTTATTTATGAAAATGTACTTCATTAAGGTACAAATTTTGATCAGCAAAACCTCATATTAGGCTAAAGTACATCCTTTCATATTCACCCTGTATGATTTGGCGACCCATCTAATAAACGGATGTTTTTTATGCTTTACCTAAAATAAAAACTCATGAAATTTTATTATGAACTTTTTAATTACCTAAGTAAAGTCTAGGTTATGTTTAATTTAGGTAACACATTCTGTATATTACTTATTTCACATATGACACATTCACATCACATTTGTACTCTTTTCCATTATTAATAATAAGGTTTAAAATTGGCTAATAACCATAAATAAAATGTATTATAAATATATTTTTTATATTAGTTTCGTCTTTAGTTGAATGGATGTACTTTTTTAATTATAATATAAATAAATGGCATGTTTCACAAACAATGCTCTACTCACAAACTAAGGTTTAGGCTTATACTATGTGTACCAAAAACAATAATACTATTACATATTATTATATTTTATTTTATATTTGTCATAAGTGGGAATCGAACCCACGACTTTTGGATACAACGCGAAAAAGCACACTAGACCACGGAGGCAGTCTAAATTACCTTCATTACCCACCGATGGCAAAACAAACTTAGTACGTTTGTCTGTACAGTTTGTCATAGTCTGGGTATTTATAAAATATAATATGCTTTATATCGTTGTTTTTGGTACACATAGTACAAGCCTAGAGCTTGGTTTGTGACCAAAGCAATATTGTGTAAATTAGGTAAATATTTTCGACACACCATTTATATGTACCAGAAATAACGATACTAATATATATATATATATATATATATGAGTAACAGATACCATGGCAAACTGTACAGAAAACGTACTTATATGATTTTGCCATGATTAAGAATCAAACCCAAGACCTCCGAACACACCACTAACAGCGTAACAACTATATATAAGTAAACAAAGTTATTTAAAGGTAGGTACATAGTATATAGCCAGAAATACTTTTACAATAAAACATTAAAATAATTATTACATTTTTCATTGTGTTTTCTCATTTTGGCGCCAATAGATCGTCAAATAAATCACTCGTTTCGTAACCGCACCATGAAAGGAGGCTACCACCTCGGTAAGAAATCGATGGAGTCTCCGGAAAACTGGTGAACCCACACACTAAATTCGAAACATGACTAGGTAGCTTTACGGTTTTTGCATCTGTACATATATACTCGTATATTATACTCCATAGATTAATGTCTACACCCAGATCTGTACAGTCTGTAGTAAATAACATTGTTTTCTTTACACTAATAGAGTTGGTCAAAACAGACAAAACATCAATTTACACCGGCGATTGTTTGACCAACCGGACCAACCCCTCGATGTAGAACCAAAGGCATTGGTCTTCCCAATTACTAGACTTACAATTAGGCTTAAAAATATACAAAGAGATTTTGGATTTGTCTCTATAACCTCGCTAGGCCGGCTTTTTTACCACGGCCATTATCGCTGCATCGATTTCTTGTTGAGGCAGTAGTCTACTTTCAGGATGCAATTGCGAAACAGGCGGTTAATTTGGCAACAAAAACAAATCTACGACTAAATCGTAATCGACGAAAACGAATCTAAACGTTGCGAAATCGTAACCGCATAATTTGGCGGGCATAGTTGGAGAAATTAAAGGGGGGTATTCCAGTTTTACCGATTTTTAAATTAACAATATATATTTCATAGAAGAGCATTTTATTGATATTTGTGTGAGACTAAAGACGTAATTAATAGAACTTCACTCGATCGAAAAAATATCTAAAGACAGTGCTTTTAATTTTTTTATTTTAATTTATACAAATCTTAGACCACTACCACATAATAAATAATAGTACAAGTAAAACTACGTAAAAATAAGAATACGTCAAATAAAGCTTTACATCTTTTACTCAAAAAATGTGGGATAATAATTTATTTCATTAAATATTTTTTTATCAGAATAATAGTGATATATTGAGCCACAGCGGTCTCCTTTATTTACGATTTTGAACCTTATTTCTTAGCACTAATTTAGCCCAGAATACCTGCCGTTAACGCTGGACAAAGAAAAGGACATACCTAGAATTTTTTATTGATTTGTTATTATGATGACTCTATTGCAAGCCTTGTCGCTCTAAAAAAACAAAACCTCTATATTTGGCAAAGGGTATTATTTTGATGTAATTAATTCAGCAGATTTGGTAAGCCCTTGACAAATGAGGGTACTTCCGGGATATGGCATCCGAAGGCCCTTGGTCGTCATTTTCCCTTTATTGCAGACACGGGACGTCTGTTTTGACGTAAATTGCATGTTTTAAATATGTATATGAAATAATTGTCCTATGGCAGGAAGTGTGGGTTTTAGGAAGGCTTGTTATACAGCGTGAATTTTTCAAGAGTGCCTTCATGGCCAAATCCTAAACTACAAGGAATAGCGAAAAATGCTCAAAGGAGTCATGGGGCCGATTTTGAAAAAAACTAAAACTGCATCATTAGATTTTTGTAAAAATAATTCTCCTAGCCGGGAATCGAACCGAATGATTTTGAAAAAAAAAAAACATGCTCTATTATTGCACCAGCTGATAGTGTCGCTTTTAAAAACTAAAACTGCATCATTAGATTTTTGAAAAAAATATTCTCCTAGCCGGGAATCGAACCAGTTGATTTTGGAAAAAAAACTCACCTGTATTATTGCATCAGTTGATAATGTCGCTTAGAAGGATTAAATTCTGGTAAGTAATATTAAACGGTAAACTAAAGGAAAGTGCTCATTGTTAATAAAATAATATCATACTTTACCACCGCCTACTTTACCAACTAATCAAATTGTTTAAAATAATGCTCTTCAAAACCTGGGATGGGTTTTGAAGAGCATTATTTTAAACATTGAAAGCAACATCATATTTTTTTTTAATAAACGTAAGTAAAATAAAATCACCTATGATTGAAAATAATACCTATCATTCCGAACAATTTATTAGTTTGAGTTTCAAATTTTTTAACATATTATCTTAAAAATTATCCTTTCCTTTCATTTAGTTTACCGTTTAATATTACTTACCAAAATTTGAAACTTATAAGGTCACTATCAGCTGGTGCAATAATACAGCATGACTTTTTTTTTCAAAATCAATCGGTTCGATTCCCGTCTAGGAGATTAAATTTTTCAAAAATCTAATGATGCAGTTTTAGTTTTTATCAAATTCGGTCCCGAGACTCCTTTTAGCATTTTTCGATATTCTTTGTAGTTTAGGATTTGGCAATGAAGGCACACTTGAAAAATTCACCCTGTATATAAAAAAAATATTGATTTAGAAAAAGGCAATAATATGAAATAAAAGTTGCGAATACAAGATTCTAATGAAACACTATCTAACTGAAGAGACAATAATAAATTTGTAAATCTGTCAGTAATAATAATAACATGTAGGACAATTTACACATATTACTCTAGTCACATACTAAGCTCTAGGCTAGTACTATGTGTTTCAGAAACAACGATGTAATACATATTGTATTTTATAAACACCCAGACCATGACAAACTGTATAGAAAAACTTACTAATATTTTTTTGCCATGAGTAGGAATCGAACCCACGGCCGATAATGATGTATATATTTTGAACATTAAATTAAATATTGCATCATTTAGCCGGCATAGTGGGAGCAATTAATGCTGTTAATTAAACAACAATATGTAAGTAAACAAAGTTATATATAGGTAGGTACATAGTCTGGCCAGAAATACTGTTACAATAATATATATATATATATATATATATATATATATATATATATATATATATATATATATTACATTTGAATTTGGAATCTGTCATTTTTATACGATTATCCATTGTGTTTTCTCATTTTGGCGCCAATAGATCGTCAAATAAATCACTCGTTTCGTAACCGCACTATGAAAGGAGACTACCACCTCGGCAAGAAATCGATGCAGCCCCATTTAGCATATGATCAACCCCATTCAAAGACTTTGTAGGTCTCCTTACCATAAAATAGATACAAAGTCACATGCCGTTCTCAAATAATAATAAAAAATTAAAATAGAAAAAAAGTTTACCCTTAAACATTGACGATATTTATATCTATGCCCTTAATAAAATAGATTTTTATATTTTCTTTCAATATTTTGTCATGTTTCCAAAGTATAGCGTCGAAAGAAAAGAATTATATTTCGACGTGAAAATTGAAAAGTTTCTTTATCCGAGACCGTTTAGCTGGACAAGTATCGGTTACCGTGACAAGGGTATGACAATCAATGTAATGGGATTTCGATTTCTTTTACCGAAACAAAACTTAGCTGAACTTTTTAAAATTGAAATTCCCAAAAGAATTCGTGGGTTAACGATTTTCTTTTATTTCTTTCACTATACAAAGTATTATGAATTTATTGGAAAGGATATTTTTTTTTATTATTTTTTTATTTTTTAGGACAAATTACACATATTGCTCTGGTCACAAACTAAGCTCTAGGCTTGTACTATGTGTACCAGAAGCAACGATATAATACATATTATATTTTATAAACACCCAGACCATGACAAACTGTACAGAAAAAAACGTACTAATATTTTTTGCCATGGGTGGGAATCGAACCCACGTCCTCCGGATACAACGCCAAAGGCGCAACCACTAGTCTACGGAGGCTGTCCAGGTGAGGCATTGACCAGATTAGAAAGAGAAATGGGCCAACAATGTGCCTAAACGAAATATAGTACACAACTTAATTTATTTTATTAATTTCTTTCTCAGGGTGAAAGTACGCTTATATTTATTCATATAATTTTTAAAATTAAGTAATTATTTGTGTATTATATTTCGTTTAGTCACAGTGATGGCCCACAAATAGTCAATATCCTTTCAGATAGCTCAATAAGTTTACTTAACATAACATAAGTTTCTTGATAAAACAAAACATATGTACGTTTTACTGTACACACACATACATATCACCACGGGTGCCTTACGGCGCCCGAGACCGCCTAGACGGCCCCAGGGTACCCAGCGGAGGGGATTTAAACCCACCTCGCCGTAGCCGATGGTATGAGTCTACACCGAACAAGTGGCTAGCTCGACGCTATGTTTTGGATAGACCCAATAACCCATTGACAAACAGTTTCACAAGTTGGTATAGTGAAACTGGGACCGAAAGCTTAACGTTCTCTCCGAGGCATACAGACATTTTTTAGATTAAAAACTCATTGGTACACACCAGGGCTTGAACCAGGGACTTAAGTACTTTTAAGTCTAAGGTCTAACCAACTCGATTACCACGTTTATAATGTTGTTTGTTTTATAAGAAAATAAGCAGTGGGTGTAGTGTAGTGGTGGCCTAGTTGGTTAGACCTTGGACTTAAAAACACTTAGGTCCCTGGTTCGAATCCCGGTGTGTACTAATGAGTTTTTAATTAAAAAAATTATGTACATTTGTTTGACAACACCACTATAGTGCCTCGGAGAGCACGTTAAGCTGTCGGTCCCGGTTTCACTATACCAACTTGTGAAACTATCTATAGATGGGTTATTGAGTCTATTCAAAAACATCGCGATGAGCTAGCCACTTGTTCGGTGTAGACTCATACCATCGGCTACGACGAGGTGGGATTCAAACCCCTCCGCTGGGTACCCTGGGGCCGTCTAGGCGGTCTCGGGCGCCGTAAGGCACCCGTGATGATACTATAAGCAGTGGGTGATCAGAGGTTTTTTCTTCGTATTAACGTAGTGTTAGTACGTGAGGCACCACCAATAGGGTCGCTTTATTAAAGATTAAACGATTCAATTAGTTTTGCTTCACGTATTAACATTACGTTAATTCGAAGCAAAAATCTATGACAGAGCCTCAGGACACAACAATAATATAGCATTAAAATATAAAACAACCTAATTTGTTTGTTAATGTAGTACCTATATAACACTGTATTTTTTTTTGAACTTTAAGTGTTATATGACCGCCTCCGTAGACTAGTGGTTGTCCGTAGGTCGTGGGTTCGATTCCCACCCATGGCAAATAAATATTAGTACGTTTTTCTTTACAGTTTGTCATGGTCTGGGTGTTTATAAAATATAATATGTATTATATCATGATTTCTGGTACATTAGTACAAGCCTAGAGCTTAGTTTGTGAACATAGCAATTTGTCCTACATGTTATTATTATTATTATATCTAGATAAGTTTCTAAAGGTAATGCAATTAACCCTTGCAAAAACAGTGTTATCCATAATGTGTTGTATAAGTTTAAAAAAAAAACAACAAGATTTCTGTAGCGGTGTTGTAAGCAAAGTGAGTTCCAAATTGTTGTTGCAGTATAGTTGTTAAGATCCTATCTCAATATCAGAAGTTCATGCAAATTCTACGACACCTTGGTAAGGCAAGATCCGGCCATCAAACTGTGGCGGAGATATGGCAAGGATATACATGAAAGATATAATGCATGATACAAAATATCATATTTTATTGATTGGTATAAACTCCCTAATAGAGATTGTCGATTCTAAGCTCATTGACTCAAACGTAGGTCAAAATAAGTTGCATGTGATGCATGTGACTCTGTATGCATCTGGTATTTACGAAATCAGGAATGTCATGAAAGGTACATTAACCATATAGTTACGAGAATACGTTCCTAGGATCCATTTTTTTTTGAGATATGCTGAACTTCAAAACGAGTGAATTTATGTATTCGTGTAAACGGCGTCATTTTGAGCAATTTATTTTGGTCCCCTAATTATAATCTATTTACATCTGTGTTTAAAGATACATGACACTTCTGATCATTATAAGAAACAGGATCGATTGTCATCAAAAAAAGTTTTTGTGTAAAATTATAATTTTCTTGCTGACTGTATTTTTTTTTCCAAAATCTGTCCCGTCTCAAAAATACATCCTGTAGCTACTTGAATACCTATGAATAACAGAGAATAGTAGAGTAGCAAACAATTTATTTATATTCAACATGTCCTGTCTATCAATTTTGATACCCGAACCAAGACTGCCGGGCGCGCGGGCGTCCAAAGCAGTCGATTTTGCGATGCAAATGTCGACCAGCACTCCATTTAGTGAAAATCCTCTCGACTCACCTATACGATGCACTTCATTTCATTATGCAGTCCTGAAATCTTTGTATATTTCTCCACTTAGGAGTTTATGTAAGAAACGGAAGCTAGGTACGCTGAAACGCTTAAATTGGTAGTTAAAGTGCCTAAGTACTACTGATTTACACATTATTAAGTAGAAAGAGTGGTTTGGTTGCGATTATAAAACAATAGTACAGTAGATTGTTGATAAAGACGACCAATATATCTTTAGGTGGGAGGAAGGCCTTAATAACTTCGCTAGGGGCACCGATCGGACTCGTTACCACCCACCGCCCATACATGTCATGTTTCGGGTTGTAGTCTGTGAGTGGGTTTTCCGGAGACTACTGCATCGATTTCTTGTCGAGGGGATAGTCTCCTTTTATGGTGCAGTTACGAAACTAGTGATTAATTTGAAGATAAAGCGGCGAGTATATTTAATAGGCTTGTATTGCAAATAGGTACATCTTTGTCGCTGCCATTTCGTAACCGCATCATTTAGCCAACCTAGTGAGAGCGCGATCAATATTGTTAAAAAGCAATGTATTGATCGACCCCATTCATGGACTTTGTAGGTCTGCTTACCGTCAGGTAGATACAAAGTCACATGCCGTGACCAAAAAATAATAACAATATATATATAATTATAACTCTTGATTAAGCTGTGGTTACCGTTAGGTAAATATAAAATGTCAGTCAGATAATTATGTAGAGAGAGAGAGACAATGTTCTTAGCAAACCATGGATTCACCGTGCGGGTGCCGGGTCCATCGCGTGGTTGAAAGGCAGGGGAATGAACTGCAGCGTTCCCGGACTTGAGACCGCGAAGTAGGTTTAAAGGCCTTTTGAACTCTCACCTGCACTGTGTTCACTACCCTCTCTACTCAACCAAATACTATATGATCCTGTTAGCGCCATCCTGGAAACACGCTCCATAAAAGTTCCGACGGCTGTTTTCGGAAGGCCAAGATCCTTCAATAGACGGTGCAAAGACTTTGCTGGAATTCCTCTTGCACCAACTTCCACTGCATAAAGTTGAGTTTTAAATCTGTTTCTAGTAATTTCGTTTGTGAGATCAAAATATTTGTTCGTCTTGATGTTGTGGTCCTTAGGTATGATTGTTTCCCACGAAACGGTGAGTTCTATAAGTATTACTTTCTTCAAGCACCGAGAGTACACCAGTATGTCTGGTCTATAGGCTGAAACTGCTAGTTCCTTTGGAATCTTGTTAAACGCAAGTAAGAGAACTGCGTAAAAAAGAACCTACTTGCCTTATTTTAAAGAACAAACTATAAGTAGGTAGGTGCACAAATTCTTAAAAAAAAAAAAGTTTATAATTATTATACCTAGTACCTTACATATTTTTTTATAAAACCTCTATAAAAATTACACTTTTAAAAATTATACGGACTGGCATGATCGCTAAGCGACCAAAGTCCCTAAATTAATTCAGATATATATATAAACATGTTGGCACAACATACGGTCAGGAAAGAGAATTAGTAGTATAGTAGGCAGCACATTCAAGATTTTCTTTGTTCTCTATGATAGCTGAAATACAGTTTCAAATCAAAATAAAGCACAAAGGTGTTCTGTTGTTGTGTTGGCGACCGTACGAATATACAAACAGGGGCGAACCAAGAGCATTTCCCGAAAATAATGACTACCATATTTCATAGTGCTTTTCGCTGATCTGCTGGCCGTATGTCATGGGATTGTTTTTCTACATATACATATAAGTATTATAATATAGAGATGTACTCATATATAATACGAATCATAATAATTGACAGCCTCCGTAGACTAGTGGTTGCGCCTTTGGCGTTGTATTCGGAGGCCGTGGGTTCGATATATTTTATTCGAATTTTGTTCGAATATTTTATTTTGCCATAGGTGGGAACCTATGGCAAAATAAAATATTAGTACGTTTTTTATGTACAGTTTGTCATAGTCTGGGTGTTTATAAAATATAATATGTTTTATATCGTTGCTTCTGGTACACATAGTTTAAGCCTAGAGGTTAGTTTATGACCAGAGCAATATGTGTAATTTGTCCTACATATTATTATTGTTATAATATAGATGTGTATTAGGTGTTTTATACGTGGTGGCCGAGTTGGTTAGACCTTGGACACTTAGGTCCCTGATTCCAATCCCGGTGTGTACTAAAGAGTTTTAATTAAATACTGTATTTCCATTTGTTTGACAACACCACTATAGTGCCTCGGAGAGCACGTTAAGCTGTCGGTCCCAGTTTCACTATGCCAACTTGTGAAACTGTTTATAGATTGGTTATTGAGTCTATTCAAAACATCGCGACGAGCTAGCCACTTGTTCGGTGTAGACTCATACCATCGGCTACGACGAGGTGGGATTAAAAACCCCTCCGCTGGGTACCCTCGGGCGCCCTAAGGCTTAACGTGCTTTCCGAGGCACTGTAGCAACGTCTGACCTAAAATCCGTGAAGTTTCTATACAGTCTAAGTCGGTCCATTATGGTCGAGTTAAAAACTCACTAATATTTTTTGCGATGAGTGGGAATCGAACCCATTACGACCTCCGTTTATAACGTCAAAGGTGCAACCACCAGTCCACGGAGACGGTTAAAGTAATAAATCCACGGAGACGGTTAAAGTAAGTATGTTAGCCGGTAAACTATATTTTTTATAAATCATAAATATGAATAACTCTACCAAGAAAGTATGTTAATGAAGTCGAACGTTTCGACGTAAAAACAATTAAATATGACAAAATACTTCCGCATACAAGAATCTTCTTCCATAACAACATTATAAAATGACAATAATTTAAAATTAACATGACATTCTGTGTATGAGAGATTCACTAATTTGACATTTCCTAATTTACTGCGATGTCTGAAAATTATTTATACTGGTGTTATCCAAGTTATTAAAGAACACACAAGGAATTTCTGAGAGCAGAAGTTGTTTTTTTTTTGTATTTTTGTTTCTATCACGTTGAAAAGTGAAGATGTTTTTACTATATCACTCTTTAGATAAAGTGAATCTACTTAATGTGTTACGATAAGTTACGTACCTGTACGTAACTTAACGTAACACGTTAAGGAGATTCATTTAATCACAGGTACGAAACTTAACGTAACACATTAAGGAGATTCATTTCATCACAGGTACTTAACTTAACGTAACACATTATAGGTATACAAGGAGATTAATTTCATCACAGGTACGTAACTTAACGTAACACATTCAGGAGATTAATTTCATCACAGGTACGTAACTTAACGTAACACATTAAGGAGATTCATTTCATCACAGGTACGTAACTTAACGTAACACATTAAGGAGATTCATTTCATCACAGGTACGTAACTTAACGTAACACGTTAAGGAGATTCACTTTATCTAAGAGTTATATAATATAGTATTCTAGAGAGATGATAAGCATTGTTAAATGTACATATAAAAATATATAAGTTCTGCTTAAGATTAACCCCCAATACTAGAACGATGATCAAATTAATAGTTGATGAAAATTAACTAACATGATACATGATTGGTTACATACGTAAACTTTCCACCAATCATGTGCCTTGTTACCTAATTTTGATCTTAGATTAATTTGATTAACGCTCTAGAAATTGGATTTTTGTTACGTGATAGTGTTAGTCTAGTGTCAGTATTTTAACTAACTTAACCATCGCCTAAATATATTATTTTAAATACCTACTTCATAAACACTATAAATTATCCAACTCTCAATTCACCAAAGATATTTTCAGAACTATAAATTAGTTTTAAGCAAATAGCGAGGTGTCTGCAAAATATCGAATGGCGTCTGCGATTGGACTATGACTCGCAGACTCTTGACTTAAGTGCACACTTAAGTTGTGACTTAGGAAAATTGAATGACTCTCAGAGCTTACATTTTCTGCTTACCAATTGAATATAAAAATATTTTTTCATGTTATATTTCTACAAACTCTTTGTTAACGCTTAAGACGCCTTTAGGGTAGATATACAGCAACGGTGGGGTTTTTATTTAAATCTCGTCGTAGCCTTTGGTATTCTGAGTCTACACCGAACAAGTGTGGAATTAGGTTCTTTTATTTCTTAGACTTAAAGAGTATTTTCACTACTTAACTTTAAGACCTAGATTTAATTTATGGCGACATACTCGTATATAGTGCGCTAAGGCACTTTTACTTATTTTACTTTTTCTATGTTGTCTAATAAAATTATGAAATACAAACAAAAACAAACAAGATATAAGTTGGGTTTACAAGTAACAAATAAGTAAGCATTATTATAGGAAGATCCCGTAATTGGTCACGATCACAAACAGGTCTATGAAAAACAATTACACAAACATTCTGACTGGGGTAACCATGAATCTATGTTTTGATGTCTAGTAATAATAATAATAAAAAAAACAACAATAATAATAGTAATAATAATATAAAAGACATTACACACATATTGCTCTGGTCACAAACTAAGCTCTAAGCTTGTACTATGTGTACCAGAAACAATGATACTAATACATATTATACTTTATAAATACCCAGACCATGGTAAACTGTACAAAAAACGTAATATTAATATTTATGACCACCTCCATAGACTAGTGGTTGCGCCTTTGGCGTTGTATCCGGAGGTCGTGAGTTCGATTCACATGCATGACAAAAAAAAAGTACCTAAGTTTTTCCGTACAGTTTGTCATGGTCTGGGTGTTTATAAAATATAATATGTATTTTATGACTGTTTCTGGTACACATAGTACAAACTAGAGCTTAGTTTGTGACAAAAGCAATATGTGTAAATTGTCCTACTCCTATTATTATAATTTTTTGCCATAGGTGGGAATCGACCCACACCATGATCTCAGGATATAACGCCAAAGGCGCCACCACTATTCTACGGAGGCGGCCTAATGAGTTAACAATAAAAATATAGTATGTATAAGTATAAAGTATAAGTAGTATGTTTAACGAGCCCCTTCGCTGATAAGCTGTCCGTAGGAGTATCTTCTAGAAATTATATATTTTTTGTAATTTTTGTAATAAGATAACTATTTGTGATAACTTATTGATGGTTTTTAGTTGTTAATTTTTTATAAACAATTGTTATAATTGTTAGCCATAAGTTGTTTCAACACTGTAAAATAAATAAATAAATGTAGGTAATACTGAAGAAATAGCCTATAATAACTGGTCTAGCCATGTTGGAAAGGCTGGTAGGGTTATTATTTTAATATTTTTATGAACATTAAAAAAACACTCGGAGCATAATAAAATTAATAATAATAAAAACTAGTTTCTTGATTTTAGTTTTCTTCTTCAGAAAGTTTTCGAACTTTAGTGTAATGGAACGTTCGCAGTAGTGTTGCGCAGATGGATCACTTATTTTCTAACAGTTTATTGGATAAAATGCACAATCTCTAAAAAAAATATTTATTTGTTACAAAACAAATACCATTGTGTATCACCCGCACCCTGCACCCGCACGTAGAATCAAACAGATAGCTAAAATTTAATAACCTTGTCTCTAAATAATGTACTAAAAATTTAAAAAAAGTCCTACTACTACTTAACTATAATATTGGTCGTCCTCATTCATGGTAATTGTAGATCTGCTTTTCAACAAGCCAAAAATTATATACAGTAAAAAAACTTATCCGACTACCTCAAAATGGATGATTTATTCAAATTAAGTTAATGTAGATTTTAAAACAATGTCTAATGATTACAATCAAAAATTTATCAAAACAATAAAACAAGGAAAACGATTTCATAACAAAAGTTGTAAAATCCAGAAATATTATCAGTGACAGAAGCAAAGTAGTTATTAACTTTATCAGATTTTTTCTTAAACCTGATAAGTTATTGCGTAGGATTTAATCAGATGACTTTGGAATTAGGTACGTCAAGATGTGTTGTGATATTATTTGTTTCTTAAATTTATGCTAAATCACTTTAGCTATCATTATAGTTATTTTATAGGTGCAAGTATTGCACGATTATGGGATAAACTCGTTCGTCCCTTTAAATGAATAAAATACTGGCTTATAGAACAATTACATAAATAGGTAGTCAAAAACGTTTAGTTTGGCTTAAAGGAATAAAACTATTATAATATTAGTATGTAGATACAAGTCATTAAATAAGTCTAATCGAAATGATTTTATACTGAATATTTATTATAAGATTTTTAGTTACTGTAAGTATAACCTAACATGGTTTGTTTGATATAATTTATAAATTAAAAAATATAGCGATAAAAAGTAATAATTTAAATTAGTAGTAAATTTAAAATTTATCAAAAACTATCCTAACCTAACTTTCGAATCATACACACCCTACTACACTTGAAATGGACGTGCGTAAGATTGGCTTAAAGGAATAAAACTATTATAATATTAGTATGTAGATACAAGTCATTAAATAAGTCTAATCGAAATGATTTTATACTGAATATTTATTATAAGATTTTTAGTTACTGTAAGTATAACCTAACATGGTTTGTTTGATATAATTTATAAATTAAAAAATATAGCGATAAAAAGTAATAATTTAAATTAGTAGTAAATTTAAAATTTATCAAAAACTATCCTAACCTAACTTTCGAATCATACACACCCTACTACACTTGAAATGGACGTGCGTAAGATTATGTCGTCCCTCCAAGATATGAGAGGCCATAAAGATCTTGTCTCTGGCTGGGGTAGCCACCGGGTGACCTGGCTAATTGAATCCCCTAAGTTTGATTAGTTAGGCTTGGTTACGACTATTTCGTTAGTTTGTTGATAAGAAAATGTCCTTTCGGTGTTATGTATATGTATGTGTAGAAGAACCTTTATGATACAATTCATGGAACTATTACGAAGTGAAGAAGAAATTGCATAAGTTATGTGAGATTTTTCTAAGTCTATAATTTCTGAATGGCGACCGGTTTCGATTACAAATATCTATAAAGATGGGGTTACAAGTCTGACCTAGTCATGTTTTGGTTTCAGTCTGTGGGTTCACTTGTTTTCAGAGATTTGTCGGCGTGGTAGTCGTCCCTATTCATGGAATTTGTAGATCTGTTTAACGCTAGGTAGGTGCAGGTTTACCTACTTTTGCAATATTGTAAAAAGTTACATAATAATTATAAAAATATCTAATGACGGTTTTGTGGTTAGGCCATTGGCGATTGTATTCAGAGTTCGTAGGTTTGATTTCCTTTCAAGGCATAACAATATTAGTACGTCATTCTACCTTGGTTGGGTTGTTTATAAAATATGTATATTATGTATTTATAGTATCGTTGTTTTTGGTACTGAAATTGCCCTATATTATTATTTAAAAAAATATTCATACAATAAAAATATAAACTTTGTTTTATTTATTAAATTACATTTTAAAATTCAAATTCCTTGGGTTTGATTAAACGTAATAAATATATATAGGTATATATATATTTAATTTAAAAGATATTTATTTATTTTATAATAATCTACTTAATAAATAAATAAAATAACTGAATACTCAGACAGGAAATGATCAAAGCATGTAACACGCGTCAACCTAAGCAATATATAAATTAAAATAAGCGCATCAAAACATAAAGGTAGTCGAAGATTTATGATCACAGGTGTGTCATCTAGGGATTCAAAACAAACCCGACGGGTGCAAATATTTAGGTAAGCTATGGCATCTGGCTCCAATCCAACAATCATCACACGCAATTATATACACTAAAATTGCACTGTATAAAGCGTACATTCCCGTTCAATTACTCTCTATATTGAATCCTTTACCATAAGTCATATTCCATCAATAGTTAACAATCAAAAACAAATCTTATTACGCAAGCAATTTAAATCAGAACTACATTTAAATCTAAGCAACTTATGACGTTTCAGACAAGTAAAGCTAGGTAATGCAAAACATCCGGCTCGAAGGACCAGCTCTAATTGCATTGGTCACGCAAATTCCCGCCAAAAGCGACATCCAATGCTTTGAGGTGCGCGCGCGCATACTGTCGTGCCGCATTCCTGTTCGGGACCGTGTTCGTGGTTAATTAGGATCGAGATTGATTAATTGTAATGTTGTTGTGCTGATTGCTTCACTGTTGTCTCAACAATGCGTAATGGCTTGTATTTTTTTTACAAAAAGGCATTTGGAATTTGTAGCGTTTAAGGGGCTTAACCCTTCGTGAGTACTGTTTTTTATGGTTTCATCAAGTTAGACATTATTTATCTGCTCATATAAAATTCACCGAATGTCGATTAACATATTATTGTTTATCATTGATCAGGCTAAATGATGCTAATCGAACAAACATGTCCGAAACACTTGACGGTTTTACATCGGTGGTAACGAATTGGTCGGTTAGCCTAGCGAAGTTATAGAGCATCCAACCTACCGAAATAATTTACTATTTATTTATTTAAAATTCTTTATTCTTGTTTAGTTTTGGTCATATCCGGATGGAAGGACCAATGTGATTCGGGGTGTCTGACTATTCATAGTGAGCATCTATTGGATTACCTTGGTTCGAGTACCGGACTGAGTTATACATCAAGGGAAAGATACTTGGCTCCAGCAAATTTATACGCATGATCGTACAGAAGATACAGTTCTCTGAAAAAGTATTGTTCAAATCCTCGCCCATTTTATACTCTTTGGGTCTTAGTGGATAAGGAGAATAGAATCAGCTGTTACGCAAGGGATTCGAAGACAACATTGATGTGCAGACAGACTGTCTATGCAAGGAAGGTTTAAAAAACTTTTTTGCTAAAGTATTTATTTATGTATATTATAGTTAATACTAGATTTAAAGTTTAATCCCAAAACGTATGTAACTCTATAAATTCTACCTTAATATTGTTGGAATATATGGAATTACTTGCAATGCAATGTATCGGATATTTATGGGATAAGTTGAGTCGCTCATTTGTAGTCCTGTCCCGAAAACGTACGAGTTGCTATCTGTATTAGGCAGTCTCTCTTTAAACTTCTGGTTTGGCTGAAATACTTTGTTAATAGTTTCCAAGGGGAGCTACCTAAGGGGGAAAACTTCTAGATTTTAACTAAGCTCAAACTGATTGCAATTTTGGCTAGACCATGCACCAGAAAAACTATAGGTCTGTATTGTTACGTTATTACTTTTTCATTTTACTGGCATGAATAAATATATATATTAATCTTATTATTCAAGTCAGTCGTGGAACCAAATGACACTTAAAGAAATAAAATATAAATTAGGATTATCAATATATCCTTTCCACATAAGAACACAAGATACACACATTAAACCACAACAGTAAGTGAGTACAAATATAATTATAACCTATGAAATAAGAACAGAATATAGCGAGAGCAAACATTTTACACATATCTTTCCAAAGGCGATTTTAGGACTTCCCCATATTATGTTTACTTTCATGATAGACTTTAATTTAGGCGAAACTATAGAAATACATAACAAAGCGGTCTCTTACACACATTGGTTGATACACATTGCTTTACCTATAGTATAAGATTAAAGAAATCTTATACTATAGGTAAAGCTTATAGTAAAAGCTAAATTTTAAAGAGAATTTCGAGAATAAACCCATCATATAGGTACTTAAAAAATACTACCACCTACCACAACTTACATAATATAAAGTCTAGATTCTAAGAACAAAGTGGATTTGTCTAGACTTGCCAACTACCTGCGATGGAAGCACTTGTCTCAATATTTGTTGAGTCTAGAACCCGCAGGCGTTTCCGTCACTAAACATTGTAGAAGACAATAAACCTACATGCAATATTATAGTCCAAGCAAACATTTATAAGGTATTGTTTAGCAAACAAACTAAACAGATAAATGTTTGTATTGCTTATAAGGAAATGTTTAACAAATAAACAAAATGTATGCACCTAGATATTGCTATGTTATTAAAAATAAACTATTTTATCGTTTAATTTACGTTATTTTTTTATATATAGGACAATTTACACATATTGCTCTGGTCACAAACTAAGCTTTATGATTGTACTATGTGTACTAGAAACAATAATACACAATATTATAATAACAAAAAATAAACCCAGACCATGACATTCTGTACAGAAAAACGTACTAATATTTTTGTACCATGGGTGGGAATCGAACCCACGTTCTAGACCTCGTAATAGTAATTACATTCACAACTAATAACTTAGGGTAGTATGTGTGAATTAAAAAAAAATATATTACTATAAACTACCAACATACAAAAACATAGAGTTATCTAATGATTTAAGAGGCAATAAATAGGGTTACAAAAACGCTTTAGTTATTTAGCAATAACTTTCTCTATTGCCTCAATTAACAGTAAATAATTTTATGCTAAAACAATAAAAAACAGTCAAATAACACCTAAATTTCCCAAAAGACAAAATCAAAAATGGCCGAAACGCAATCGTAAAAAGGGAAAAACGTTTATTGCCGCCGTAGCTATTAAAAGCCTCAATAACTGTTATCGAAAAAAATCTGTGATATTAAAATATAGCGAGAAAAGCAATTCACGGAAAAAAGAAACAGTTATTACGAATATCATAGCGAAGGATTAAGTGAAGCAAAAAATGGGTTTACCGTGAAATTCGAAATACCTTTTTAATTGGGGAAATGTTAGGAGGGTTGGAGATTCCCAGAACAAAGCAAAAGGGTTCCACTTTAATTAATAGAAGCCAAATATTGACAAGTCTACGTTTCAATTTATATCTACAAATTGTCATGATAAGGTTTTTGTTTTTTTATTGTTTACACTTTTCATTAAATGTCAACTTTTGTAGTCCATTTCTAGACACCTATTACAGGCGTTAGTTATTTGTCAGAACGGAGAAGAGTTCTGGCATTTCACTTTGATAATACTGCTGTTTATTCTTTGGGTTGTGTTTATAAGACTTTACTCCTATCAATCGCTATTGCTTCAAAATTTCAGATTCTTAATTTAAAATTTTGAGGTAGAATCTCTGTGTCATTGTTTAGAATTGTAAATATATTTCTAAAATATTGTAGGACCAGTTAAAAGGATAAATATTTTGAATTTAATTAAAAATATCACGTAAAGTAAACTTTATTAAGACTTCAACATCTTTACCTTCTTAAAAGCAGACAAAATTGATAATAAATTGAAAAATTTGGTTAGAAAATCATAGGTAATATATTATTTAGATAGCTATAACTTCGCTAGGCCAACTGGTTTCGTTATCATCGACCATACAGTAGCTCTATCACAAGTGTTTGCAAACAATTTTTACCATAGTCGCTAGTAACAATATATATATATATATGTTTCAAGATATAAGAGTTGATCCCTATATATACTAGCGACTATAGTAGAAACTGTTTGCAAAAACTTGTGGTAGAGCTAGAACCGTGGCCTAGTTATGTTTCGGTTTTATTCTGGTGGTTCACCGGTTTTAAGGCTGAATCGATTTATTGTTGAGGGCAGGGATCGGGACTTGCAATGCAAATGCAGTTAGCCGGTATGGTAGTTAGCCATGCCGGCTATCTGATAGGAAGTACTGCTTATTATCTAATAAGCCACATGCCGGGTTCAAAAAAAAAAAACTATGATCAAATTCTTTTAAATACGAATAAAATAAAATTCTTCAACAAAAATTGCAAATATTCTCAGAAATATTATTTCAACGAAGTAATTATTGTTTTAACTAAAGTGTTTTGTGTTACCCAAGAACACTAAAAAAAGTTTTTATTCAATAGTATAATTGTTTCGGCGTAGTAGGCACTAGTAACATATGAAATATATCCATACCTTTAATAATTTATTCTGCAGCTTGGTAACAGCCATCCTCTCCCTTTGCGTTTGACGTCTTTCCTCTTCCAACTGCACCTCTAGCTGTTTGATCCTCTTCTCAAGGATCTCCTGAAACAAAATTATTATTCACTTGCATTGCATTACCATCACCAATGTTAGGGCATAGGCCTGCCTTCAATTATATATTAGTAAAGCCCATTTGATATTTTTTTACCCTCGTGCATAAGTTGGTCGGTGTTATTTTCAAAACAAAGTTAAGAAAGGCATATTCCCCTGTATTCTAAGTCGTGTTCTTCACTCCATTTTCAGTCAAGGAACGTCTGTCTCTTTCTGTCTAGGGTTCATGTATTTAGGGTGCTTTTTCGCCAGCGATTTGCTATTCAGGAATTATATTCATTGGTACACATGGCTGGCATAGCACTGGTGGAAACGGGTTCTACTAAGCTATGATTTTATATGAATGAGATGGCTGTGCATGCGTGCTATGGATCGTGCTCCTCGTTACTTCCCTACTGTACTGTCGATACATCGCAAAACTCGAGCTGCGCATTTTCCTCGCACCACTACTATTACGGCGCGCGGCGCATTTTCGCAGCACATCTTACTCGCTCCGCTACAGCTTAGCACCAATGGAAACGGTCACATAGTTTCGTAACTTAGCTCTCGCATCCTCGCATCGTAGCTGCATAGCACATCTCTGGTGAAAAAGCAGCCTTAACCTTGGTTTTCTTTTATTGAATGGAAACCTTAGTGCGCTATCATAATTCACACTATACTAAGTTTTTAAATACAGTTAAACACAATTATAGTAAATATTACAAGTGATAGGTAAATATTACAAGTGATAGGTAAATATTAAACTCTGCTATAAAATGAATTATTAATCTTTATTTCACAATAGCTTAATAATATTCTACTCGGGCTAACTTAATGACTTAAGCATTATCTACCAGCTAACCTTTGGAAGAATGACTAATAACAGGCAGTAATAAAGCAAATATACATATTCGTATTCGTAAAATTTAAGGATAGATAAAGTCATAATTGACAGCCTCCGTAGACTAGTGGTTGCGCCTTTGGCGTTGTATTCGGAGGTCGTAGGTTCGATTCCCACCCATGGCAAAAAATATTAGTACGTTTTTTTCTGTACAGTTTGTCATGGTCTGGGTGTTTATAAAATATAATATGTATTATATCGTTGCTTCTGGTACTCATAGTACAAGCCTAGAGCTTAGTTTGTGACCAGAGCAATATGTGTAATTTGTCCTACATATTATTATTATTATTATTATTATTAAATATAGCAATACAATCTACGTATAGTTCACAGGGCTAAATACATACATACATGAATAATAATGACGTTTTATTATATACTTACATATATAAATCTTACATATTTAGTCAAATTCCCCAAGGAGGAGTAATAACGACATAAGGTTTTAAAGTGTATATATGCTTATGTCCCTCATCTTACTTTGAATGGTCGTTAACTGCATTTGATGATTGAAGAAGTAAATTGATGAGGGGTCGGTAATTAAATAGCATAAATGGCCGTTCTGCTGCAGATTTATGTCAAATTTTATGATCTTAATTGAAAGAAATTAGCTTTTAATTACCCAAGTTGTTTAACTTTTTAATTATTGCTGTAAGAAATTTATTTAGAGTTTATAGGAAAAACTAAAATAGATTAAACTAACTTATATAAGTACAAAGATAAGATTCAGTATGATTTTTAGTTTCATCTTTTTTTCCTCTTATGTTGGGGTGGACTAAAATTTGTTTGTTTCATAATATAAATGTGATGGTAGCCCAGGACTCATGATATTATTAGATATGATCTAATGAGATATACTAGGATCACGACAATAAAAAAAATGTGGACAGCCTCCGTAGATTAGTGGTTGCGCCTCCGGATATAATGCGTATCCGGAGGATTCAATTCCCACTCAAAAAAAGTAGACGTATTTCTGTACAGTTTGCCAAGGCCTGGATGTTTATAAGATATATATAATATGTATTAGTATCTTTGTTTCTGGTACATATAGTACACGCTAAGCTTAGTTTGTGGGCAGGGCAATATGTGTAAAAAAATGTCTTACATACAAGTAACTAATCTTATTTCGTTTTTTTTTGCAACATTAAAACCAAAGTTGTTATCTTAGTGAAATTACGAAAGAATGAATGCATTTTATTCAGAATATTATTTTCTTTAAATACTATAATTTAAAAGACATTTCTTACATCTGAATGGGTAAGAACAAAATTGGTAAAGTAGAATAATGTTAAGAAATTTTCATCATAATTTGTAGGCCAATAAATCTTTCTATTAGGGGTGCAGTTAAATCGTTCGTGATAATCGTGAATAACTTTGAATATAAAGACGAAGATAGTAGATATTTTAATATTCCCTTGAGTTTATGTAATATCAGTCTTTTCACTGTATGGAGTAACCATGATTAAATCTGAAATCAAAGTTGCAAAAAGATAATCTATAACATTCAAATCAAATCGAAAATTATTTGTTTTTTGTAAAAAAAAACTACTAAATATAATTAAAGAAAATTAAGTTAATTTTTTTTTTCCGTATAACTGTGGTAGGTTTGTGTAAATGTAATGGTCATCAAGGTTTAAGTTGTGCAAGATCAGCGGTAGAGTATCAAGACAATGCAGCCCTTATCAAATGGGCAGGGCATTAACAACAGTCTAGGTCCCCTGTTGTCTACCTTCCGGGCTTTGCCACCATGATGGAAATCGAGTCGATGGCTTAACCCTTATTCTTTGGCAAGATGGAAAGTGTTTACTGTAGGTTGCTGCATGTGTTGATACCCTAGCTCCATCATTAACTTTCTGGTTCATCAAGAACCGCTGGTTTTGCTGCCGAGGCCTATGTACGAAAAAAAACATATATTCTCAAATAATTCATACATTTAATTTTATTCCTTTGGATTGACCGAGGATCCAAAATCAAGATTTATTTTAGGACAAATGGTATATATATATATATATATATATATATATATATCTATCTAACGCGGAAACGCAGCTAGTGTTTAATTGTTGATGGTCACTCCTTTAATTATTTTTGCCTATAGCTTGTATTATTAATAATCTTATTTGGTTAATAAATATAAACAGGTACATAATAATAATAAATGTAGATCATTCAACACATATTGCCCTGATCACAAACCTAAACCTAGAACAGACTATTATAGACATATTTTTTTTACAATCTTTATGACATTTGGTAGTTTCTGGCTAATCTGCCGTGAAGATAAATAAATATTAAAGTTAAAAAAACCTCTCGCTCTAACACGCAGTCCTCCATCCAAAAACCTATTTTTTAGCAAACAATTGATGGATTTCTCCTGGTTTTTGTGGACCCTCCTTGTGCGTTCATCTTTCAAGTTAACGAGGCACCATTAGTGAGGCTAATGCGTGCTCGATCGTGAACCATCATGGGGCTTGCTATCGGTAATCCGTCTTTTGGTAACAACTTAAGATTGGCTGAGAAAATCCTCTGTTTTGATCTAAAATTCCAAGTCAATAGCTTCTTTTGGTTGCTTGATTTTGAAGTTTATTTTTTTGAATATGTTATTCAAATTAGACAAGTTAAACTATTCAAGTAAATCGGTTTCCCTATAAAATTATGACTAAATTTATAATTTATAATAAAATACCATCACGGTGCCTTTTTTTGCCTCCGAGAACCGTTTGAACGGCCTCAAGATACCCAGTGAAGGAATTAACCCATTTCGCCGATGGTATGGTATGACTAAATTTAAATTAATAAATAATGTTATTGGTGCATTAATTTGGTCAAGATGGAAAATAATTGCTAAAAGTATAAGTTGAAACAACTACAGAAACTTGTTTCAACTTATACTTTTAGCAATTATTTCTCCATCTTGACCAAATTAATGCTTATAAACCTTTTGAAAACTTTAATTGTTAGGATTTATTTATTTTTACTGTTCATTAACTTTCGTGTGTTTTAGTGGAATTTTTGTGTAAAACTGAACTAAAAATAATATTTCACTAATTTTCATTTTTTTTTATTGTATTTGTCTTTTAAAGATGAATTAAAATAAATAAAAGGACAAAATTAATGGTATCTTTCCTAAAATCGAAACAGGATTTGGGTACTTTCCTCTACTCAGTTGTCATGGCACCCTCTGCATCATTTTTCATCCACTCGATAAATTCATTTGCTACCTCTGTTGAAATGTCAACACAAGGACTCGTTGTCCTGTTTGTGTACAGAATAGAAGAAAAACTAAAAATAAATTGGTATTTTGATTTGTATAATATTCTCCAATAAAATAATAGGAGTTTTTTTTTATTTAAAACAAGTCCAAGCCGAGTTCAGTTTAAAAAAAAAATCATTAGAATACTATTTAAAGATATTATATACACGGTAACTTTGAAAGCTTGTATTTTGGGCTAATATGAGGTTCTACTGGTCAAATCGAACATCTTTTCCCGTGGAATCATGTCTCACAAATGAAAACAAAAAGCCTTCTCCATACAAACTAGCAATGTTGAAATGACCAATTTGTATGGGGAAGCCTAACATTTTTTTTGCGACACATTCACCCTGTTTATGACCTCTTAGGTTTAATAGTTTTAAGAGATTTTTTTTTTATGGAGCACGGCATGTGACTTAGTATCTACCTGATGTTAAGCACACTCCATTTATGGAGTCGATGAATACATTGTTGTTTAACAATATTGATCGCTCCCACTATGTTACGAAATGGGTGGCGACATAGCACATTGGCATTATGAGTCTATTTTAATATCCTCGCTGCTCGTCAAATGAATCGCCCGTTTTGTAACCTTAACAAATTACTTCTTTCTACACTATAATATTAGTTTAGACTATAGATGAATCAATTAACAAAATATGTACCAGCATTTGATGGTCTGTATTGTTAGAAAACGTAACAGTCTCTTTGGATCGCAAAGTGGCCTTTTGTTCGTTGCGGTCGTATTGTCTTCTATCATTTATCTACCACTGTCATTGTCTCACTTTCCTCTCGGCTCTTCTGGCTACCGCTTTAAATGTGTTTTAATTTTTATTTCTGTTTCTACTTTTCTCTTTTTTTATAGTTCTAAAATGTTTGTGCGTGCACTCATATGGAGGTAAAGGTAGTGTGGAGTATAATAATAAAATTATACACATATAAATTTAAACTTAATACCATAGAAACAATTTTGTTTAAATATGTACTGATTTATTTTCTTTAATTTTTATTATATTGGTTAAATATATAAATGTTTTCTTAATCTGATATTATTATAAACTCTTAAAATATATAATATAACTGAATTGGTAAAAGAACAGAATACATTTAAATATTTCAAGTGAAAAACATCCGACTAGATTTATAAATATAGACCATTCGCTCATCTCCAAGCAAATAGACGACGCTGTTGGCAACACCTTATTTCTCTCTTTTCTTTGAGGCTTGTTCTTGCGACGATTAAGTGAACGACTTGTATTTTGTAGTTCGTTCGCTTTTTCTATTTTGCCCACCTGCTTCTGTTCTTTGCAGAGTTGAAGTTACCGGTATTTTCTAGGTTTTTTTTTTGAAGCGCGGAGGTTTATTGGTAAATTATTGTGCTTTTTCTGTATTTATTTTGTCTTTGTAAATGTACAGGCTGTAACATAATCAATATAATATAGCCAACGTTTAAATCTGAGTCTGAGTGAGTATATAATTTATACTATACTCGTACGAGCGCCTACGCAGATTAGTGATTACGCCTTTGGCATAAAAATATTAGCAAGTTTTTCAGTACAGTTTGTCATAGTCTGGGTGTTAATAAAATATATACCTACATATTATTACACAGAACATGACAAACTGTACTGAAAACGTACAAATTCGAAGTTATATAAGACAAGAGCCTTAAGCTTTTTTTTAAAGTGTTGCAAGGCATGTGACTTTGTATCTACCTGGTGGTGAGCAGACCTCAAAATCCATGGATACTTTGTTTTTTAACAGCATTGATCGCAACCACTATGCCGACTAAATGATGCAGTTAGAGCTTTGTTTGTGACTAGGGTAATATGTGTGTAATGTCCTTATTATTATTGTTTTACTATACACTGTGACTATATACTATGCAAAGACATAGTAATCCTAAAGAATGCCTAGCGGCATTAAGTCCGACTTTGTATTAAATTTGTACAATAAAGTTTTTAAATCAATAAATAAAGCGGCTCCAGTCTAGTGGTTAAGTCACAGCGCAACTGATAACAAGGTTAAGCGGATGACAACAAGGCCGGCCTGGAATGGGTGACCGATTTATACAACAAGGCTATTTCATCATAAACACCGCAACAAGCTCGCCATTTGTTAGGTGTTGCCTCCGAATACCATCGGCGAAATGAGGACGGGTTAATCCCTCCGCTGGGTACCCTGAGGCCGTTTAAATGGTTCTCGGGAACCAAATAGGCACCCGTGATGGTATTTATTTATTTATTAAATAAAGAGTTTAAATTATAGTAAGTGAATTATTCACATGTTTTTCTCAAAACTTTGTCGTTTATAATACTTTTTTTTTAGGCGTTTCGTCTTAAGTGCCTGTCACCTTCTACCAGGCTGATTGATGAAGTCTTCATTGCATAGTGCTGTGGAGGGACGGAACTGCCCTTTAAAGGACAACGGGTCGACAGGTGATAGAACGATTTCCTTTTTATGTCGGTCTTTAGGTGCTATTAAATAAAGAAATACTAATATTTCAGGCACTTGACTAAATTTATCGAGTTACGAACTTTAAAAAGAAAAACAGTTTGGTGTCGTTAGTTTTTTTCTCTATCTAGACAGACACATAAACAGAACATGACAAACTGTACTGAAAAACGTACAATATCAATGTTTCATAGTACAAACACATAGTACAAGCCCAGAGCTTTTTTTTATCTGTAGCACGGCATATGACTTTGTATCTACCTGATGGTGAGATATAGATAATAACATGAAGGGGCCGATCCAATCAATGCTGTCAGCATTAATCGCTTTTGCTATGCCGGCTAAAGATAAAATTCCTATTTTTTAGGATAAATAATGTCTACTTATAAGTATAGGTATATTTACCGCCAATTTCGTAACCGCATCTTTTAGGCAGCATAGGAGGAACGATCAATATTGTTAAACAGCAATTTACTTATCGGCCATATTCATGGACTTTGTAGGTCACATGCTGTGCTCCCATAAAAAAAAAATCAAATCAAGTCAAAGTTTAAAGTTTAGTCAAATTTTATTTTTTTAAAGTTAAGACAGTTATTGAATAAGTGTAAAATAAATACCCTTGAATAATAGGTAAGTTAAGTAATTTCTAAATTCAAAAAATAAATTAAATAGAAAATTCTAAAATCAAATTTGCAGGTTTATTCAATTTTATAGCATAAAAAAATCATTCATCAAGCAATTAAAAACCGTACAATTTTAATCGCTTCCAATATTAGGATTCTGGGATTTAAAGTGAGTGTCAGGAACAAAAATTGCTTCCCTCTCTCAACCCTTGAAGTGTGATCGGGCTTAACAATTGATCAGAGATTAACAAAAGAGAACTAATTAAACTGACCCTTCGCACGAATACATTGTATGGCTAAATTACTCTTCAGTAGGTTAACCATGCGTTAGTCAAGAAAGTTATAGGTACACATATTTTTATTAAATAGCAGTATGATTTTAGGAATTGAATGAGTCGTTATAATATTATTTTTACGCATTTTTTATATTAAAAATAAATCAAAATTATTTCCTTCCTCTTATAACCTTAAGTCCTTTAAACGAAGTGTGAATAGGTTGAAGGAAACCAGCGGTGCACCCTTGTATCTTTCATTCCTAGACATTGCATACTACTTAACATCAGGAGGATACAAGGTCACATGTTGAGCTCTTATAAAAAAATTAAAATACTTATATTATATTATTATACTAATAATAAATATTTGCAAATCTTTGTTTATTTTTATTTCTCAAAAACCTTTACTTTTCGGTAATCATAAAATTTTTTGGCCCATATTTCTGTACTACTACAGTTCTATTTTTTTTTCCAAAAATCGATCTTAAAATTTGGGAGATTCGGAAGGATAGGATTGTTTTTATCAGATATGAAAAATAATAGCTTTCAATAGATACCCTATAAGACGCCACAGAACTCTTTTATCTAAGTCTCATACATCACCATAAAGGTTCCTGTGACCATATTCTGTTTTTTTTTATAACGAAAGCGTTAAGCGTGTCAAAATAACGATATCCTTAAACAATTGATTAAATAATCAACAACAACGAAAATAAAATAGTCATGCACTGTATTTCCTTGTATTACAGGTGCTTTTGGTATGAAAGTTTTTAGCATACTGTGTCGTGCGCATTGTACTAAAGGATTCGTTATTTTGACCACCTAATGGTACCTTTAAAAGAAACAGAATATTGGCGCTATTTTGGATTTGTATTTTTCGGTATCATTAAAACGTAGAATTTTTTTAAATACGTGATTGAATATATTTATTTAAGGTATTAAATATATTAGTGATAAATAATACTTAGTAATTATATAAACATCCTGAAATTACATTATCCTGAAAATATATTCCAAAATCATGTAACCCCTAAGAAAAGTACCCTTTCATACATCATTAGTGGACAAAGGCTAATCTATGAGTGATCTGTGCTTTCATGAGAGGAATCGGACCTAATTGTCTTTTGAAAAAGATGGAAATTGCCTTTAAGACATTGTTTGACTGCTGTAGGCCTATTACGCTCACAACGCTAAGCTAAATTTTGTGGTTGACAGACATTTTTCAATGGAGATCAGCGTAGACTAGTGGTTGCGTATTTGACGTTGTATCCGGAGGTCGTGGGCTCGATTCCCACCCATGGCAAAAAAAAAAATAGTACGTTTTTTCTTTACAGTTTGTCATTGTCTGGGTGTTTATAAAAATATAATATGTATTATATAGTTGCTTCTGGTACACATAGTACAAACCTAGAGCTTAGTTTGTGACCAGAGCAATATGTGTAATTTGTCCTACATATTATTTTTATTATTATTTATAATATATCGATCTTGTTTTTTGCTTACTATTCTAAATGTCTGCAAAGACTTTTTTGTACTTGTAAAAAATATTTAATTTTGATGTCACAGTAAACAATTAACACAGCGTTTTATTGATAACAACATCATGTCCTTTATTTTCTCCTGGCAATCCTCTACATCACAAAACGGGAGCTGACAACCCTATATGTACTTACTAGTTATGTCTAATGCTAATGCCAATGACCGCTTAATAATAATTACCCACTTATATCAAAAGCGAAAGTATACAACGTTTTACTGAAAACAAGGTATAATAATATATATTTTTTACATTTAAAATAAAAAAAACTACAACTTATTTTTTTTTTAACAACAAAGGATAGTAAACATTTCGCATGTTATAAAGTAAAACCAGTAATAAATCTTGAGGAATCGTCAAACGATACGAAAACTATTAAACTGAATTGTGCTGGCTTGGCTCTGTAATAAATCATAAAGTTTTCGTTTTTTTTCTTACAAATGCTACATTAAAATGCGATTTTGTCTGAAAAAAACTCGCAGCGGATTTTCTTTAACATAAACTTTGCTTTATTTTGGAATGGAACGTAATTTGTATATTATATGAGGTGATTTTGGCATCGGTAATTTTTTGTAAATATTAATGTGAACATACAAAAAAAACATTTATAAAAGCTTTCAAATAACTTTAACTTTTATAGCTAACGTCCTTTATTTTAACCACATAAAAGTTTATTACACTAACTGAGCCATAGGTTCTCTAAGTAATACTAAAATTAAATGCTTAAATGTATATATAAATAAAAACATGTATAACTATATACATATATAACTATAATTTTATTCATAATTCGTTGGAGTGGTTTGGAGCCAATATTGTACAAACAATTCCTAAATTTAAATTATTTTATATAATATATATTATATCGTTGCTTATTGTACACATAGTATAAGCCCAGAGCTTAGTTTGTGACTAGAATGTGTAATTTGTCTTATATATTATTATTTATATTGTAAATACAACTGATTTAAATGAATTATATAATTTCACTACCATTAAAGTTAAATATCAGTATATGCCAATCCACTGCATCGAACAAAATTTTGGACTAAAATGACTTTATATATAAATGTTCTTACCTTAAAATAAAAGTCATTTCTGTTTCGGTACATTAAATACAATACTAATGTCACTAATAAAAACGGTTTAAACATAAAACGACAAAATTAAGTGGGAACAGTTCATCGCGCCATGATATGAACCCGACTGGGAATGTAACTTGTGCTAAATTACTCAATGTAGATCAATGACAAGAACAGAAGGATTAAATAGTTAGAATATATTCACTATCCTGTGCAATTAAAAACACAAAACCTCTTGTTAAATGATATATTCAGAGTAGAGCCATTGTATATAAATAACTTGCTCGTCGCGATGTCTATGTCTATATATAGACCAATATATAGTTCCAAAAATTGGTACAGTGAAACTGGGACCAACTTAACGTGCTCTCTGAGGCACAGTAATGGCGTTACCAATCAAATGTAGATAATTGTATAATTAAAATTTCATCGTTTTAAACCGGGGTTTAAATTGGTGATTTAGCGGCCTGTAGTATCTACTTTTAAGTCTATGACCTAGCCTGCCTACTTAGTTATGTTATGTTAGTTAGATGAATAAATAATGAAAAATTACTTAAAAGTTTATTGTAATTTATTATTTCTTTATACTTAAATTTTCTATTTGTATCGACTCTGTTCAAATACATTACTCTGTACAACAATTGTGGAACAAAATGAATGTAGTTCGTTGATTCGAAACGGTCATTCAGACATTTTCATTTATCTCTGATTATTATGAATTATTAACGACTATCAATATTGATAAACGGGACTACAACAATACTTAATTCAACAATTATCTTTAAATATTTTGATTACCTATAGGTAACTACAGGGATAAATTTAACGTTACCATTTCAGTAACGTAACAGTTTGTACTCGTAGGTCCTCGGTTCAAACCCTGGTGTGTGTATACCAATGAATTTTTAATTTACAAATGTATGTACATTTGTTTGACAACACCACTATAGTGCCTCGGAAAGCACGTTAAGCTGTCGGTCCCGGTTTTCGAGTGCCGTAAGGCACCCGTGATGCTATGTATATATGTACGAATTAGACCTTTCTGGATGCTGAAATACAGATTTTACTTAGTTTGTTGACAACTGATGCAATATTTTCGATATGGAAATGTAGTTTATTAAACGGCACGTGACTTTGTATTTACCTGGTTGTGCGCAGACCTACAAAGCCCATAAATGGGGTCAATCAATAAATTGTTCTTAAACAATAATGATCACTTCCACTATGCCGGTTAAATGACGCGATTACGAAATGGGCGGCGACAAAGGCGCATTACGAGTATATTTTAATATACTCGCTGCTTTTTTTCAATTCAATCCATTTTGTAACCGCAAGCTGAAAGAAGACTATCACCTCGACAAGAAATCGATTGTATTCTCGGTGAACCCACAGACTAAAACCGACTAAATGATGTAAAGTCCATCCAAACACCGCGACTAGCTGGCTACTTATTCGGTGTAGACTCAGAATTTGGCTACGACAAGGTAGGAATAAAACACCACCCCTGATGGCAACCTTAATAGTAGGTATAGTAAAATTTTATTGTAACACTAAATACTTCAGTCCGAACATATTTTTTTAAAATATATTTTATAAAAAATTATAATTGAAATTACAAAACAAAAGTTTAATTACGTAAGTTACAGCATTTTAGTTCAATTTATTAAATAGTAATTATAGTATAAGAATAAAACTAACTTTTATGTCAAATAAGAATGACCTATAGGTAACCTCGGAGGAGCTTAGCAACTTTTGGATTACTGTTCAACCTCTTGTACCAATCTCCCTAATGGAAAAACAAATTTTCCAAATTGACTGCGCCCTTTGATGCCCCTTTGGCACTACGTACAGACAGACGCATCATAATCTAACGCTTTTAGAGTCCCTTACAAACTTTAACAAAAGAAAACCCTTTGGTGGATTGAATTAAGTTAACTAAATATTGCATTAAGGCGCCCAAAACTGCCTAGACGGCAGGATACCTAGCGGAGGCGTTTTTAATCCTATCTCGTCGTAGCCGATGGTATGATTCTACACCGAACAAGTGGCTAGCTCGTCGCGATATTTAAATAGACTCAATAACCTATCTATAATCAGATTCACAAGTTATAGAGTGAAACTGGGACCGACAGCCACGCGGTTAAACAAATGGTCATATTTTTTTTAGATTAAAAACTAATTGGTAGGTACACACCGAAGTTGAACCAGGGACCCAAGTATTTTTAAGTCCAACTCGGCCAAAAAATATGCGAAAAATTTATTTCGATATATATATTTTTTTGTATGTGTAGCATTTTCTGTCAATCTTTAATTAAGTACTTTACTATACGATTGAATTCAATTTATAATTTATACGGACCATCATTGGCACGTTATTCAAAAGGTGACTAAAAGATATAGTTATACTTAGGTATATACATAGTATATTGTCAAAATTATAAAAGTCAACTAAAAGCGAATTCTAACAAACTCTTCTAAGTTAAGCTATACAAATATTTATGGCCTTATCCGTAAAAACTTATTGAGTCTTTGAAGAACACTTTAGTTAAAACAGGTTTTGTCTCTTTTACTCATTTTGGTTTATGTTTCTAAGCTTTTATGTATATACCTAGGTACCGTACGTTACGTACGTCACGTAGATTAAAACATAATATCATTAAAGTATTGTAAAAAATTACAGGACCCTGCTGGCCTGAATATATATTCACGCACTTGTCTGGTTATATTTTTTGTGCCTTTTGATCCCAAAGCTTGTGAACAGAAACAGTGTGGATTAGCCAATTAGCTGATTATATTGCGAATGGAATTAGTTTTTGATGCATTTCTATTGCGTTTTTTCAGTGGTCGAGTTTTAAAATAAATACCTACTCGAATACTAGGCGTAGGTGAGTTAAAAAAATCTAAATGCATTTACCCAGTGTCAAAGCAATTTTTGGCTGATATATGGCAAGGCAATCTATATTTGAAATAAGGCAATAGAAAAATACCCCCTTGCTTAACGGAACCTTTCCTGAAAACCGTAGACTGATACAGTACCGAAAAATAATTGAAGAGATTTTCAGGAAAATATTCTGTAAGAATTTACGAATATTTTATAAGAATATATATTTTTTTATCGATATTAAAATCCTTCAATAAAAATTTCAACAAATCCTCTGGCTATGAAAAAAGCAAAATCGTAGTTGGCGATTTGCCAAAAGGAGACCCATAACCGTGTGGGTCGGCATATTAATTACCTCTACTCGCCAACAGATGGCGTTGTTCGGTTAGCTACACTTGTAGATATACATAAAATAAAACTGTAAAGTAAAATGCACTTTATATGAATGAAGCAAGGTATATTTTATAAGTAAATATGTTGTTTTGTGTGTAAATGCATGTGGACAGGTGAGATACATATTTCATGAGCATCTGCCGTTAACGTTAGCCCCGTAACTGCTTTATTAGGTATATTGGCAGGTTGAACCGGTTTTTAATAATTAATAAAAATATTATTTTTTAGTATTTTTTTTTTTGCCACATATCATCACGGGTGCCTTACGGCGCCCAAGACAGCCTAGACGGCCTCAGGGTGTCAGACTTTTATTTGTTTTTATTTTTACGAAATTTATATAAATATAAAATCGTTTGTATAAAATCTTGAAAATATAGTTTTTATTTAAAACATTTCCAGAAACTAAAATTGGTATGTTTTTTTTTTTAATATGATGGGAACCGAAAAATTTCTTTTATTATTTCAAGTATTTGTTCAAAAAATCTCTACAAAACGCCGGGCCAAAGTTACATTTCTCTACATTTTCATAAGAATGTATGTGGTTTGATTTTCGTTGATATTTTGCAACAAAAAAAAACACGTAAATAACTCATTCAACCAAAATAAACTCGTACAGAGGGGCAAAATCAAAAGCCAATCTATGACCAGTTATCAGTTTGATTGATTGCATTTGCATGAAAAATTGCCCAAAACCCGCGTCCTACCGCAGGGCTCTATGCTCGTGCCCCTGTAATATATTCATAGAACACTTACGTCCTGTTGTTCCATGAATTATTGATTCAATAGAGCCTGATGCGTACTTTGAAATTTGATGGATTCTAAAATTGATAAAATGTAATTGGTTTTACGGCAAAATTTTGTGATTGATTAAACTTTTTCGTCAAAGTCATAAAACTTTATATATTTCTAAAAAAAATATTTTTTGCATACTTAGATACTTATAATAGTAAAATCATTGACTTCTATGTAAACAAGACAAGCTGAACGGAACTAAGATTTTGCTCATTGTACATTCATACATACATATCATCACGGGTGCCTTACGGCGCCCGAGACCGCCTAGACGGCCCCAAGGTACCCAGCGGAGGGGTTTTTAATACCACCTCGTCGTAGCCGATGGTATGAGTCTACACCGAACAAGTGGCTAGCTCGTCGCGATGTTTTGAATATACTCAATAACCCATCTATAAACAGTTTCACAAGTTGGTATAGTTAAACCGGCACCGACAGCTTAACGTGCTCTCCGAGACACTATAGTGGTGTTGTCAAACAAATGTAGATATATTTTTTAAATTTAAAACTTATTGGTACACACGGGGATTCAAACCAGGGACCTGAGTGTTTTTAAGTCCAAGGTCTAATCAACTCGGCCACCACGTATATTATTTGCTCATTGTATTGCGGTCAATTCTCCATAACTCCATAATACATTTGTATATAATCGACAAATTCTCACATATTTTATTTAATGTAATATATATAAACCCTATCATTACTTACATATTTAATGATTTAAAGATTATTTTGGATGAGTAACAAATTTGTTTCGTATTTTCCTACAAATAGTATTTTAAATACTATTATTACAAATAGTTTTCTCGAATGTTCGCGTCTAGTTTACATAGAAGTCAATGGGTAAAATAGATTCGAATACTAATTTAGTATCTATTTTTTTATATAATGCATAAATTTAGAAACGTTTATTTTTTTATTTTCTCAACTTTATTTTTCCATAATTTTCGGCACTACTAAAAATGGCGTTGGTTAAAAAACGTTTCAGATACCTGTTGCTATTTTTTTAATAATATAAAAGACCAGCTACCTCCTAAATGCAGACTGCCTCAGTCAGTACCTATAACTACCCATAATAAAGATTACAAATGTATGTGAATTCATTGCAGCTTAAGGCGCAATCTTCAAAACTACGATCGTGGACGAGCAAGCCCCGATCTCACCTACCAGTTGTCTGAGATCTTTAATTCAGGCGCCTGCACAAAATTAACGATGGTACCATAGTTCCGCACGTCCCTTTCTAAGTTTATTTCCATTGTATTTAATAAGTATTGTCTAAAGTAATTTAATAAAAAAAACATATTTAATAATGACTGCCTTTGTGATTTAATGATTACCCAACCTTTGATGATTACAGCCTTTAGCGTTGTACCCGGAGATCGTGGATTCGATTCCCACTCATAGAAAAATAGTATAAGTACGTTTTTATGTACTGTTTGTATGATCATTTGCTGAGTATTTTATAGTTTCTAATGTACACAAAGTACAAGAAGCCTATATATAAAGCTTAATTTGTAACCTGTACAATTTTTGTGAAAAGTCTTTTTTTTTATTTAAGTCTTATAGATTTTTTTATAAATTCTGGGCAGTTAGGAAATTTCATCCATGGCCATATTTTATACTTTCTGTCCTGACTTTGTGCTACGAATGTTTCAACTCTTCCGTGTAAATGATTTTTAATGTTAAAAAAAATACGCGAAGATGAAACTATAATCTTTACACTTATTTGGGGCTGATATTAGCCAGAATTTCTTCGATTTTAAAGATTGTATTATCATGACTTAAATAAATTTGCAAGAAGAAAAATTGCTGAATAAACTGATGCCCAAATCTTTTTTTTTAATTAACGTCAACGGAGTGTAATGGAAACACATCATACGTCGCATCTAGTCGATCCCCCGTAATGAATAGATCGCGATAGTCGGGCTTTATTACGTACACGATAGACGACGGCATGCGCCACCCATAGCCAAGTCGTCTGAGATCGTCCCAAGACCCATAGCTTTATGACCCATCATCAGTTCCGGGCCAGGAATTGCAGCGTTCAACCCGTTTACAGTACCTATTTGCTCTTCACCATTTGTTTGCTAATTTGTTTGTTTACATTTAACTATATGGTGATTGAATTTTACTGGCAATATTTTTTTTGAATAGGGTTTTTATCCGTACGTAACTAGGCATCAAGAATTAACAAAGGCCAGTGTAAGACTTGCCTAAAACCTTGTTAAGCTTAAAAAGCTTTTCTTCGGTTTATAGACAGTGTGTTCGTAAAACCAATTTTTTTGTAGTAGGTACATACATTAACATAAAAAAAATCCTACCTCGTCAGGGGTCCTGAATTTATATCAATAAAATACATAATTAAACTCAAATTGATACCATAATATTTTCGCTTAGTAGATTTGCTACTTTTAATTTTAACGGATATACGAATCTTTGCTTTACTTATACAACGACATTATTTTTTATATGAATGACATTACACACATTATTGCTCTGGTTCACAAACTAAGCTATTGGTATGCTTTTACTATGTGTACCAGAAATAACGTTATTAAGGGCTCTGCATTCGTATTGACGCCCATACAAACGTACTTCCAATGTTACAATTTTGCTGTTAGTCGCAGTTCTATTATTATATGTATGTTAAATTGGTATCTAATTGTTCGCAAAAATCTTTCTTTTGAGGGTAATAATACATGCTTTTGTATTATAATATTTAAAAAAAAAATTAAAAAAAAAACAAACACAGAAAGACGGCAACAGTTTTTATTTTTATTTAAAATACTTTATTGCACAAAATTCAGTATTATTTTAATTTTGCAACAAACTGTAGTCGGTTAATAAAGGAAGTGCGAAAGCTCATTTTATATGAAAACCGCTGACTTCGCGATTGCGAATGCAGTGTTCTTAAGATATATTATATTTTTAAACACCCAGACTATGCCAATATATATATATATATATATAAATCTACTAATATATTTTTGTCATGGCTGACAATCGAACCCACGACCTTTGGATAAATCACCAAAGGCGCAACTACGGAGACTGTCAATATGATTTAGACAATATGAACCTCATTCCTATATCACCTGTAATTTATATAATCCCAAATGTTCATCATTAGACATCCCAAATCGTGTCCATTATGGCCCATTACCTACTGTAAGGTTTTAGTGATATACTGCAGTAGTAATAACATCACATTTATCCCCTGAACCGTAACCGTATGCGCTGGTTATGGCATCGGAGACACCATTAGGTTAAGTGGATCATAAGTTATTTTGGAACTCTGTTGGGGTGGTTAGTAGCGGAAACTAATGCTGTATGGAATGAGTATGTTTAAAATATAATAATAATATGTAGGCATTGTACACATTTTGTCCGGGGGCGCGAGTTTGAAAGTCTTTGATCAACATCAGTGAGAAAAATGTCACCGATGACTAGGAAATTACGAATCATCAAGTCATATTTTTTTAAGTCATATCATAGGTATGTTGCAATTATTTTGACCGCCTCCGTAGACTAGTGGGGCGACTTTGGCGTTGTATCCAGAGGCCGTAGGTTGGGCCCATGGCAAGAAAATATTAGTAGGTTTTTTTGTAAAGTTTGCCATGGTCTGGGTGTTTATAAAATATAATATGTATTATAACGTTGTTTCTGGTACACATAGTACAAGCCTAGAGCTTAGTTTATGACCAAGGCGATATGTGTAAATGTAAATAGTCCTACATATTTTTTATATAATTATTATTAATTTTATATATGCTATACTTATTTAATATAAATCTTACTTTTTTGCCTATATAATCGTGTGTCGGTTTTGAATTTATCCTGCAAAAAATCATAATAAATTCAAATTACTATTTTATTTACTTAATTTCTAGCATACCTACCTTTACTCGGAAATGTTTTTTTTTATGCTAGTAACGATATGTTAAACGTTACAAACGTTTAAAAAAAACTAAACATAGATCAATAATTAATTACCAAAGTATTCTTATCATTTTTTTTCAGTATTTATAAAATAATAAAAATATTAGCGCCACCTACCTTATCTTCGTCGCATTTCTCCGCCGCCTCCTCATACAACCTCTCCTCTTGTTTGTCACAACAGAGCCCTCTACTAGACAACAGCGGAGTCTGTGGCGGTGTTGCAAAAGCCAAACTGTTTCTGCAGCCATCTATCGGCGACTTTATGAACTCAATTTTTCCACCTTCCATGCAAATATTTGGCGTTAGAGGATACAATGGAGTCATTGCAACATTTGAATTGGCTAAATGATTATAATGATTTTCTTCTAATTCTAATGTCTTAGGCTTTTTACGCAAGGAGGAGTCATAGGCTAGTATTTGGGTATTTTCTTCTGGGTGAATTTTGGCTTTCCCAGGAGGTCGATCAGGAGGCTCTGGAGATACACTGCTGTCGGTTCCTGGACTATCATTGCGTTCATTGTTTGAAGTCCTGCAACAAAAAAAATAACATGAGTATTAAAAGTGCAAAATTATGCCGCTAATGGCGTTTTGTAGCTCGACACAAATGAAGGGAAAAAGTTACAAAAATACGAAATTTTGGTTAAGTTATATTTATAATTAACCCTGAAGACATACATAGCATTAACATTAATATTTTTTTTATATATTTGATACGTTGTACAATTTAATTCCAATTACCTAAGTTGTAAAACCTACAAATTTCAACTGAAACGGATCAGTAGTTCTTAAGATATTTGATTCGGGCAGCCAGACTGAATCAGGGTCTGAGTATACATTGCAAGGTTTCATTTATTTTGGCTACCCTGAAAATAAGATGAGCGATTGCAGCGCCATCTGCAAAAAAAAAAATCTTTCCATTTTTAAATGCTACTTCAACGAAACGAACGAAGCGAAAAAGTTCTATTATTTTTCACAAGATGGCGCTTTCAGTTTTTATTTAAAATATTATTTGATTTCACTTTTCCTTTATAGTTATCAATTAAAATTTATATTTTTAAATTAAGTATTTTATTAATTGACATAATTTTTTATATAAGACAAAAAAAAAAACTTTTTATGTAAGGGAATTCCGAAAACATTAATAAGTTCTATATCGCACTATCGGTATTTCATTGCGAGGTTGGTATATATACAAATTTTGCAGCTATCTTTTCGGAAGTGCTAGTGCTCTCTCTCGTGTTGCTTAATGTACTGTGATCTCTTCTGTATCAGAACTAGATCCTCTGCATTGCGACACCCGGGTTTTCAGGTGATAGTTCTTGTATCGTGTTGCTTCTGCCGATCGCCCGCGCGGTTGCGACGGTTGGGTAGCGCACTTTCCTTGAACTGGCCTTCTTAACTTGCGCGATTTTACGTGTTAGATTTAGTTGCGGTTCCAGCACTTCCATGAGCGGCGGCGAGTGTATATCCTCGAATGCCATATTTTTTTAATGTAATTATTTTTCTTATTCTACTAATGCGATGATAACGGCAAATAATTTGAGCTTATTATATAAACTGGCGTTGTAGGGGTAACTTTGCGCAGTTCTTAAAAAAAACATTTCTGCGCAGGTACTCGCAATGTACGTGTAATATATATACGTGGTGGCCGAGTTGGTTAGACCTTGGACTTAAAAACACTTAGGTCCCTGGTTCGAATCCCGGTGTGTACCAATGAGTTTTTAATTTAAAAATGTATGTACATTTGTTTGACAACACCACTATAGTGCCTCGGAGAGCACGTTCAGCTGTCGGTCCCGGTTTCACTATACCAACTTGTGAAACTGTTTATAGACGGGTTATTGAGTCTATCCAAAACATCGCGACGAGCTAGCCACTTGTTCGGTGTAGACTCATACCATCGGCTACGACGAGGTGGGATTAAAATCCCTCCGCTGGGTACCCTGGGGCCGTCTAGGCGGTCTCGGGCGCCGTAAGGCACTCGTGAAGATATATATATATATATATATACTCGCAATGTTTAGGTTATTTGCCGGAAATTATTGGTACTTACACCTACTAATTTATTTTTTAACTTATTAACGAAATTATTTTAAGATCACTCCCTTCCCTGTGAACATTACTTAGATCTTAATTTCTTATCTGATGAAATGTGATGAGGCGGAACTACTACCTACGAAAGAAAACAGATTATTCTTAAAATTAAGCTACTGTGTGAACACAAAAGCTTATAAAAATTACTAAAAAGTTCGTAATAAAACGACTTAAATAAATATTAGTAGTTTTTAAATAAATTTATCAATAAGGGTTCCGTTGTTTTTATTATGAGTTTTTATTTTAAAAAAAATTGTTTGTAATATCATGAGTAAACATAAAATATTATTAATATATACCGCCTCCGTAGACTAGTGGTTGCGCCTTTGGCGTTGTATCCGGAGGTCGTGGGTTCGATTCCCATCCATGGCACAGATTATCATGATCTGGGTGTTTATAAAATATAATATGTATTATATCGTTGATTCTGGTACAGAAAGTCAAGCCAGAGCTTAGTTTGTGATCAGGGCAATATGTGTGTAATGTCCTTCATTTTATTATTATTATTGTTGAAAATGTCGGAAAAAATCAATCGAAGCTTCCGTCAATCGAAAACGCTGCCGATAATCCGTTTGAGATATAACAAAACAATGTTTAGTTTCTCTTTTATAAGTCTACAAAATGTCTGCTATGTTAAGGAACTTGCTATAATTATTACTATATTATTATCTAAATATATATAACTCAAAGGTGACTGACTGACTGACTGACTGACATAGTGATCTATCAACGCGCAGCCCAAACCACTGGACGGATCGGGCTGAAATTTGGCATGCAGGTAGATGTTATGACGTAGCATCCGCTAAGAAAGGATTTTGATAAATTCTACCCCCAAGGGGATAAAATAGGGGATGAAAGTTTATATCATAAAAAAATAACTATTCCACGCGGACGAAGTCGCGAGCACAGCTAGTTATACTATAAATTTGGTAGGGGTAGATGGGGAAGGGAAAATTATGTACGAGTTTTTGTAGGTAAGTACCAATAAAATAAACGTATGAAGCTAACTAGCTTAACCTAACTAGGTATATATAAAAAATACCTTAGAGCTTATTATTCATTTAATAATTAGGTTTTTTTTTAATTCTTTATTAATTATGACGCTTTATATTTTCCGAGTGAACCCTAATATAATGGAGTTAACTAAGTAGCAGGTAACTGACAGACAGCACATGTATTTAAGGATTAAGTTACTGTAAGCCAACTAACTAGGGGTATTTGTCATCGCTTTATGTAAACGAGCTTTACTTGTTTGTAATGGACCCTTTTTTAAAGTGTCCCTTTGCCTTGGTGCAGTGTAGCCGTTACAGGTTAAACTAATAAATTATTTAAACCGTCTATGGGTTTTTTTTTGTTTTACAACAATTAAGTTTTAAAACGGTTTATATTCATATATAAACCGTTTTAAAACTAGCTTCCTTTTGTATTGTAGTGGCACTTAAAGAGATTTTTACAAATTCGAATAAAAAGGGGACTAAAAATATTTTTTAGGAAAGTTAATATATCGGTAATGAATGGAAATATGGAAAGGTGCTACAGACTTAAAATGCGGCACATACAAATAGATCTTCTTTGAAAATAAATTGGTAGGTGTTTCAACATTTTTTTAAATGTCATTTAGGGACTGGATAGTAGGGGGGAAAGAAGGGGTGATTTTTCTAACTGTGTTATATCTTAGGACCAACGGATGCTACTACAGTGAAACTTTTTACATACTTTTCTTATAAAATTGTTGGACAAGTGTTTTCCTCTTTTTTTGTAATATCCCAATGGGTAGATGGGGGAGAGCGAAGGGCAGATTATGTACTAGTTTTTGTACAATTAAATGACGAGCCAACAAAATCAAATGTTTGTATTCGTATTGACAAAGTTGATTAGACCGTAGACATCACGTAGTTATTAGTATCACGGGTTTAAACCCCGCAGACTAGACGGCTTCAGGGTACCTAGCAGTGGTATTATGACGAGCTTGTGGTGTTGTTTATATTAGCTGAGTAAAATAAAATAATTAAGTATTTTATAATAATATCAATTATTATGTAATAAAACGCTCGTGTTATTCCTTTTAAAATTTTTGAAATTTTGTTTAATTTAATTAAAATATGACAACGATTAATGAACAGTTTACAAACTGTAAAGTTAATTTGAATGTCGAATATTTCTTTTGAATTTGGAACATCATAAATTCTTAATCCGTTTGTGGTTAACTAAGTAGGCATTTGAAGGCATCGACCAAAATGACAGCATTCATTCCTTTGATTCCAAATTTGAATAGATTTTATTATAAAGTCGTCAGCTATTTTAGGAGTTATGACTATAGTAAAATCTTGTTGATATTTTACTAATGTGTAAGCTTGATTTATTGCCACTTTGAGAGAGGTGTGACGAAATAGTAGATTTATTTATGTTAGTTTGTGCGTGGTATTATGAAACGATCTGACATAGTTATTTGACCGATAAATTAGCGTAACATTAGTAAATTTATTATAGAATTTAAAGTTGCGTTTATGGTTTTTTATTTTGGTGCCTACTTATAGAAATGGGTATTTAATTTCGGTAAAATTAAAAAGGTATAAGAAAGCTATTATATTTTGTTATAGTAATAATTTATTATTTAAAAATATAATTTAGATTTTTTTTTTTATAGGAGCTCGGCATGTGACCCCACATCCACCTGATCGAAAGCAGTATGCAGGTCCAAGAATGAATGCAACCAGCTCTTAGAATTGTGTTGTAAGAGCTGGTTTCATCCATTATGCCGGCTTAAGATGCCTATTCACGCTTCGTTTAAAGGACTCAAGGTTATAGGATAAAGGAAACACGCAAGCAGGTAGAGCATTCCACATTTTAATAGTGCGACAGATGTACGAATCACCAAATCTAACATACAAATCGATTACAAAATATTATTAATATATTTTTTATATTCGAGATGTACAAATTGGTTAGACTGTGGAACTAAAAACACCGGGTTCAAACCCCGGTGTGTACCAATGAGTGATTAATTTAATAAAATAGTACATTTGTTTTACAATACCTACAACTTGTGCTTCGGAAGCACGTTAAGCTTTCGGTCTCAGTTTATACGTCCTTCTATAGGTACGAGCAGTCTATAAAAGTTCTTTACGCAAAAACACACGTTTTAACCGTTTACGCTCTCAAAAAAAATAATGTTTCCCCGTTTTTGCAACATTTGTCATTGTTACTCCGCTCCTATTGGCCTTAGCGTGATGCTATAGCCTTCACTTATCAATGGGCTATCCAACACTTTAAGAATTTTTCAATTCTAACCAGTAGTTCCTGATATTAACCCAACAAACCACCAAACAAACAAACTCTTCAGTTTTATAATATTAGTACGTATACATAAAAACTTGATTCTTATAAGTGTAACAGTGGAACAGTATAGCTAATATATATTTATATATATATATTAGCCTATACTGCCCCACTGTTGCGCAAAGGCCTCCCTTCCCTTCTTCTATCTCTCCCTATTTTTTGCTATTTTGAACCAGTCCCTTAAAAACGTGTTCAACTCATCCCCGGGCCTTCCACGTTGTCTCCTCCGGTCGGATGGTGCCCTGTTATAATTTTTGGCTATTGATACGGCACACGTGGCCTGCCCAGTTCCATTTAACTTGATTCTTATTTTAAGAAAATTCAAATACGATTTTAACGAATTACAAAACGAAAACTTTTTAATACCATTAACGTTTATGACATTTTGTTCTTTTTATAAATGACATAGATTTTGGTCGTTCGTCGTTCGATGTCATGTACCTTTCCCTTTCTTATCTAAAGTATTTGATATCTCAGGAATTTGGTCGTCTGTACGCTATGCCATTGTGTTGCTATTATAAAGTCAGCATCCATCATATTTAAACTAAATAATCGTACCATTTAGTAATTTATAAATTAGCATGCCGTGATTTTTAAAGAAACCCACAAGGCGACTTGCCCAAGGAAAGGTTCCATTTATTTTAACAACCTTTTATTTTATTTATTAAATATAATATTCTAAAACCGGCATTTTTAATTATAAACTTTAACCAAATTAAATTTAATATTTAAATATAATTCTTTTGACACCGCGTAAGATTTTTTTTCATCTGAACCTAATAGGACATTTCAAATTTTATACTTTTATTATATAGATATTTATATAATTGAATATTTAATAAGATGTATAAAATTATATATAATTGAGATTGTATTGAAGAGTGGAGAAGTAAACTTTTCCAACCTTCAATACAATCAACCAGTAGTTCCCGAGATATTCATGCAGACAGCTGAATCTGACCAGAAAGTTAAAAAAACTCCCGCTAGGGCTACAGTAGTGTGAATTTTTTTAACGTTTACTTTCGAGTTAACTATACTACTGCGTTAACATTTTCACCAATCACGCGCTCGCATTTTTAGTTCTCAAAATTTCCGGCTGAGGCGCTATGCTGTTTTCTATACTAATGTATTTTAAAACTTTTTACTATACTGTTTTTAATTCTAAAGGTCCAACGAACTCGATCACCAAGTAGGGTTTATATAAAAGGATCAATATAGCTTCTGGTACACTTATACCTTAATTCAGAAGTTAAACTGACCCAAAAACAGCGTCGAAGGAAACGAAAAAAGTATTTTGGTATTGACACCGCCACGTTCCGTATCTATATTTATGTCTGGAAGTGTCTGTCATTGCGGCATTTTCAGTGCGAGATAAAAAGCCCGCGGGACATCTTCAAAGGCGGCCAAATTGAGCAGCCGCGGTGTGGGACACGTCCAAATTGGCCGCACTTCCTTGGCCAAATGCGATGGGGCGAGATAACTTTATTTAAGATATTTTATTTTATGGGAGTACTATACAAGTATTATCTTTAGTTGTGATACAAATAATCTTGAAAGTTTTTGTATAGAAACGTACAATACCTGTCGTACTATGCACGGAACGGACTTTTTTTATTATTTTTATTGGAGCTCCTTGTATCTTACTGATGGTAACATTACCTACAAAAAGGGGTCCGTCAATACATTGTTTATTAAATTTACATCACATCAATACTCGCTCCCACTATGCTAACTAAATGACCTGGTTGTTATTAGACTTTTAAAGTAGTATCTTATAAAACATAACATATTGCAATACATCAAATGACCATATTATTATATTAAGTTCACCAAAAACGATTAAAATTAAAAATGGGTCGAATGTATCAGTTTTATCTTGAAATTCGACGCCATTTTTAACTTTAATCTTTACAATTACTTCAACGAACACTTTGGTGCAACTATGCCTAACATAAACTGTATACATTTCTAATTGTTACACACATTTTATTTATAAACATTTTTATCTTCAGATTTTATCGACTCGGCGTACTTGCAAGAATTTTGGTCCTTTCTCAATTTTAAAGTGCCTAACTTATTACATTGAATTTATATCAGACTTTACCATAAATACCTATATAAGAAACACCTCAATAAATTAAAGAATAAAAAAATTGCGTTCGTTAACCCTTACTTTAGTATTTTTAAACATACCGACGCGTAAAGTCCTCCCGTGTCCTGCGGTGTAATAAATGAGGGTAATACTGACTTCAAACATGTATTTTGATCCATTATTTAATGCCTTTAAATAACTTAACGGTTATGTAAAATTAAGGATAATATTGGGTATGATATTATATATATATATATATATATATATATTTATATTTTTGATTATAAATTTGATGTTAATCTTCGAATTTAAATGAGGTATTTGATTATAAACGATGATTAGGTATCTAATTTATGATTCTTGTTTAGGTAATTTGCTAACGTTTTTAAAAAATAAAGTGAAATAAGTTAGTGTGTAAAGTTAAAGCCCTTAGACTCTAGAGGTCTATCTGTTTTCATAAATATATCAAGAATTGCTGGTCTGTTTTGCTTAAAATTTGGAATATGATTGTTGAGCAAAAGGGTTATTTATAAGCCAAAATTCAATAAATAAAAATGTTTTGATCCACCTCATTCATGGACTTTGTAGTTCTGCTTAACATCGGGTGGATAAAATGTCACATGCCGTGTTCCATTATAAAAACGCTTCTGGGTTAAGAATAAAAAGGTAAGTGTAAAAATTAAAAATATTTGAGATAAGTAAAAATCTGTAATTTATGAGTATGATATAAAAATGCCCACTGATATAATAGATATCTACATTAAATTTTTGAGTTGACTGATGGACTGACAGAAAGCGAGTTTTAAAATAAAGACTATCGATTATTAAAACGCTTCATAGTTTAAAAACAGGTATATAACAACATAATAAGCATAAACGCTCATAATATAATAACCAGTTATGATATGACCATCTACTTTAAATAGCTATATTTAGCCATCGTCTTTAATAAGAAAATTATATTCTTGATTTAGATCCTTGTTATAGAAACATTCAAATTAATAAAAATTAGATAGGTATATTTACTATTAACCAAAGTTAAGTTAAGTGACCAGAAAGCAAAATAAATTTATAAAAAAGCTAAAATATAAAAAAAAACTATAGTGGTTAAGCAAAAATAATAAAAAAATTGAAAAAAAAAACATAACAAAAATAAATAATAGAACAAGGTTTAAAAAGCAAAAATAAAATAAGTATAACGATTTCCATAATTCGAAAAGCTTAAACTTATACACAACAAAATTCTTAATAATCCTTTATCCTTTGTCGAACCTTTTCTTTTAAAGATTTTTTCATTTTAATATATTTTTTTCTCCTAGAAATTTCATAATATAATCGGCAATTTAAATATGTACTAATTATTTTATTGAAGTGCACATTAAATAAGTTCACGCATTTAAACGTAAACAAAAACTCCAGCACTCTCTTTCATGTCCATTTTACATAATATCTAGTTGGTGAAAAATAGACGTGAAGCGTAAAGGTAAAAACCATGCCCGTCCGCGCGCCGCCGCGTTTTTTTAGCTTCATGACGTGAAGTGACGTTCTACCAATCATATGACATAATGTGTCTTGTTAACTAATTTGATCAAAGAATAATTTTGATCACCGTTCAAGAAACAGTGCGGTGTTTATTATACGGACCACAGTCAGTGATGGCACCACTGTAGAGTTACACTATAAATAAATAACGTAGGTTACACACACAAGCTGCCCACACGCATTAGGAAATGCCCATAGTCCACAATACAGTTACAGTCAAGGGGCAGACCTCGGACTGACCTCAACAAAAATACCCATTGTATTGCATGGAAAAAATCGTGGTTAATCGTCAAGTCGTGAAGAGATTCATGTCGATTAAGTGGATTTATGTCGATTGTGATGCGAAAGAAATCGACTTGATCGACACGATTTTTGGTTAATATTCCCGTAATGCATTTCTTTTGTAGAGATTGAAAATAAGCTTTCACGTTTTATTGAATTATGATAATGCTATAGATGTTATCTAGGTATTGCTTTCACAAATACATTTTTGTTATTTACATATCAATTGTAACTTGCCTAATGTTGGATTAGAATAGTAATTTTACCAGATTAAAGGCAGTTTTTTTTTATTGGATCACGACGTGACTATGTTTCTACCTGGTGATGAGCAGACCTACAAAGTCTCTGAATTGGGTCAATCAATAATTGTTCTTAAACAATATAGATCGTTCCCGCTATGCCGGCTAAATAATGCGATTACGAAATGGGGGGCGGCAAAACGACAAACTGATGAATTGCATTACGAGTATATTTTAATATACTCGCTGCCTTATCGTCAATCCAACTACCCATTTCGTAACCGCACCCTGAAAGGGGACTACCACTTTGACAAGATACAATCGACAAGAGTCTCCTGAAAACCGGTTTTTGCTGGACGGCTTTTGCATATGGTAAGGAGACTGGTCGGTCCTAACGAAGTTTTAGGGACCTTCCTCCCACCTAAAATTGTGCATATTCTCGACTATTAGAGTAAATTCTGTAATAAGCAGTTTCTAGTTTTTTTGTTTTAAATGTTCGAATATTACATGTGCAATGTACACTCACGCCCAAAAAAATGCGCTTCTATTTCCTTTGCCAAGGCTTTGTCCTATTTTCATATGATGCACTTAACTTTTATAAAACTTAATATAACGAAAGAGATATTAATATAATAACGAAAGACTGTAAATGAGTCTATAGTAGACCCATTTTCAGTTTTGACTTTTACCTTTATTTTACCGTACAAAAATATTTGATGTAATAAAATCTAGAAATCTTACTGTATAGTGGTTAAAACTTCCAAGTGGAATAAGTAGATAGACTTCCAAATACCTATACTAATCAAAATTAAACTAACTTATAGGATAAAGCAAATAAACTTAGACCGAAGATTAGACCTTTCAACAGCACACAAATGTATTTAGTTCTTAGGATTTAGGACTGAGAATAGAACTCCGATCCGGAGAATGCAATGACTCATACTTCTTGATAGATTTAGGTTATAATAATAAGTTATAGCTGCATTTAGATTAAATCCTACTTGTATATAGTTAGTAATATTAAATTGCGTTTTAATTATTATTGCCTAAACAATTCGAGATACTATCGTGCTATTCATTTGAAATTGCCGGACTATTTCAATAAACCATCTATCCTTTTTTTAAAGTATACTAACTATGGTTTTATAGTAACGCAGTTTCAATCATCAGATAAAGATATTCGACAGATAACTTTATTTTTATTTTTTATTTTTCTTCTGGCTTATTATGCGATAAGATGGATAATTAATAAATTAGACATTTCTTTATACCACTGTCGACTAACTTTATATGACGATTGAAAAATTTGCCTTTAGTCATAAGACGGTAAAAACTCCTGAATTCGCTGTGCATGATTAAATAACTCCATGATCTAGTTGATACGTCGTATCCAGAGGTCGTATCGAAGGAGTATCGGGTTCTATTTTTACTAATAGAAAACAAAATTATAATTGTAAGGTTTTCTTTATATAGATAGTATGAATGTTTTTAAAATATATTATGTATTAGAGTCGTTGCTTCTGGTACACACTGTACAAGCAAGCTACTCAAAGACCGTGTAAATGTCTGTGAAATGTCTAACTTTTATGATGATATTTACGAGGTCTATAGAGGATGTATAGATAAGAACAGAATATACGCGGTTTCTGTCTGCCCCGCAAGAGAGTTGGTCCACAATTCTCGAATCTTAAAATAAATACACACGCTTTTTGACAGTTTTCTATGACCGATTAGTTAGCAGAATACTAAATGTAACAAATGATTCGTTTAAACTAAAGCTAATTGAAGAGAATTGAGGCTATAGCGTAAAGAGTAATTTTAAAAACTATTATATTTAAACTATCGAAAGTAAACTGGAATTTTCTTTAAAATAGACCCTTAAAACAAAACCAATTAGGACAAAGGTTCATGACTCGCGACTGTAATTTTAATGTACTAGACACAAATAATTAATTAATTACATGTAGATATAATTGCATCATCTAAATTGACCAATAAAACACTTGTAATGCACTTGCGGTAAACTATTTACACAATCTACTTTGATTGAATCATCTTAAGACTTGAAGTATGAATGTATTTTATTGTAGATAAATAACAATTTTATATGCATGATATCAAACCGCTGAATCTTTTATATATTTTTTAAACCTAATTAATAATAAGTTCCGTTTAGTTTACAATAATTATATTAAAAAATTAAATAATCTTAAAATAAGAGTGCGAGTGAACGTTACATACAAGTGTCAAATGATTAGTAAAATATTCGACACTGCACATATTACTTGTCCTTTTATTCTGTATTCACGTATATTTTACTCACTTGCACTTCTTACTCACATTTGACTTATATATATATTTGCAGAATATATTAGTACCAATTAATAATACTTGTACCTATATATATATTTATTTTATTTTAGTGTGTACAAAAAGGTATAAATTACAAAATATTATTCTTTATATAAAAAAAAAGCAATTATGAAACAATGTTTTGTTAAAGACAAAGTAAAAATAAAAAAATATTAATTGACAGTTGAACATAATTTAATTTAATCAAGCCAATTAAATTACTTAATGCAGTGGAACTAAAATTTTATATAAAAAAAAACAAACTTATGTCCAAATTATTAATTTGTCGGTTCCAAATGATATAACTAACAAAAAATATTAAATCACAAAACTCAGAGCAAAAAACACGGGTCATTAGTGTTTTGTATATAAAATAAAAAGTCTCAAAACATCTGGTTCCGCCTATAAAGGATTTGGTTAACCGCTGAATATTATTTATAACAGCGCGTATCTAATCGCGCGCATTTCCGCTAGAACTCTGATGGACATTGCCTTATTATAGCTCGGGCTTTTTTAATGGAGCACGGCGTGTGACTTTGTATCTATCTCATGGTGAGCAGACCTACAAAGTCCATGAATAGGGTCGATCAATATATTGTTGTTTAATATTGCTAATTGATGCAGCAACGAAATGAGACGTTGCATTATGCGTCTATTTTAATATCCTCGCTGTATTATTGTCAAATCAATTCACCGTTTCGTAGCCGCATACACATGTAAGGAGACTACCACCTTGACGAAAAATCGATGCAAGAGTCTCCTGAAAACCGGACTAAAATCGAAACATAACTAGGTCACTTTGCTAGAGGCTTCCCTTGTTTATTGGTATCATCTTACCAATAGCATACATCGAATATATATTTTCGATCCGATTTCTTTTAAATAAAACGGAGGTATAACTGAGGACCACAGCTCTCCTACGCTCTCAAAACGAATATTTTATCTCCGTTTCTGGAAAATTTGTCATGTTGCCTTCTTTGATAAATGAGCTATCCAACACTAAAAGAATTTTGTAATTGGAATATTTACATGCATACATATCTTCACGGGTGCCTTACGGCGCTCAAGACCGCCAAGACGGCCCCAGGGTACCCAGCGTAGGGGCTTTAATCCCACCTCGTCTTAGCCGATGGTATGAGTCTACACCGAACAAGTGGCTAGCTCGTCGCGATGTTTGAATAGACTCAATAACCCATCTATAAACAGTTTCACAAGTTGGTATAGTGAAACCGGGACCGACAGCTTAACGTGCTCTCCGAGGCACTATAGTGGTGTTGTCAAACAAATGTACATATATTTTTTAATTAAAAACTCATTGGTACACACCGGGATTCGAACCAGGGACCTAAGTGTTTTTAAGTCCAAGGTCTAACCAACTCGGCCACCGCGTATTAGTATAGATTAATTCAAATTAGAATAGTCAAAACAACAGCAACACCTATTTATTATTAAATCATGATATGAAGCAGAATATCGCTAAAGGTCGACTGATGACCTACACGATAGAGGCACCAGCGCCAAGTTTCCTTTAAAGGAGAAGACCAGAGGAGGCAGGCGGAACTCTGCTACGTTAAAATGGCGAAGACAAAGAATACATATTTAAAATAATAATAGATGAGACAATATTTATTATGCTTACTACTGTAATACAGCTTCGGCTAGTATAGGAGACAGGGTTCCAAAAAAGTGTGTAATTTTTTTTTGAGTTAATAAGGTTTTTTTTATTATTATTATATTATAGTAATACTCTCCTGAAGGTTAGCTGGTAAATAATAATAATACGAGTGTGTGTAGGACACATATTGCTCTGAGGCTCTACCATGGGTTTGCGCATTGTAGAAACGTAACGTAAATGAAACGTAATGTAAATGTAAATGTATACGTTACGTTTCTACAATGGTCACAAACTAAGCCGTAGGCTTGTACAATAAATACCAGAAACAACAATAAATACATATGATATTTTATAAACACCCAGACTATGACAAACTATACAAAAAAGTGTTTTTATCATGGGTATGACAAAAATGTATATTTGTCATACCCATGCATTTGTCCAATGTATTTTTTTTGTATGGGAATTGAACCACTAGTCTACGGTGGCAGTCAAATATATATAGATAGTGCCTAAGGCATTAAGCTCGTTATATACATTTTTTTAATGTGCAATAAAAAAATTACATAACATAATTATTGTTATCATAAATAATAGTATTTATTTATATATTTTTTTATTTACGATTTATTTGTTCTAGGTTTATAGTTATATTAATAATATAAATAAAAAAATATATATATTTGATAAGATATATTTCGCGTCTTCAGTGGTATTATAAATAATAGGGATTCGGCTAATTAGGGGTTTGGCTGAAAACTGTAGACGTGTGTTTGTGTTACCTATATGTCTCATAGTTAAGTTTATAGGATATTATTGTGCAAAATGTACCAATTTTGTAGAATAAGCATTCATGTGAGAAGTGTAGGGATTGGCTGAAAACTGTAGACGTGTGTTTGTGTTACCTATATGTCTCATAGTTAAGTTTATAGGATATTATTGTGCAAAATGTACCAATTTTGTAGAATAAGCATTCATGTGAGAAGTGTAGGGATTGGCTGAAAACTGTAGACGTGTGTTTGTGTTACCTATATGTCTCATAGTTAAGTTTATAGGATATTATTGTGCAAAATGTACCAATTTTGTAGAATAAGCATTCATGTGAAAAGTGTAGGGATTGGCTGAAAACTGTAGACCTGTGTTTGTGTTACCTATATGTCTCATAGTTAAGTTTATAGGATATTATTGTGCAAAATGTACCAATTTTGTAGAATAAGCATTCATGTGAGAAGTGTAGCATTTGCGCAGTGATCTCAGTCAGTGTTTGGGCTATATCAATGAATTCCTTAATCTTCACATGCAGATCTATAACGTGCGTTTGCATACGGTCGTATTGGCATTCCTAGCTTCTAGGTGGTTTCAGGCGCCCGTAAGGCATCATCCGTGATGGCCTTATTTATTATTAATGTATTAGTAATTTTACAGTTAAATCAAAGGTTTGAATTTTTGTTTTTCTTTGCTAAAAAAGTATTTTGTATTTTAAGCTAAATTCCCAAAGAAGCAATTCGACGTCTTATTACCTCTATTATTTTTATTTTTTGTCCATTTTTTTTTATTAAGATAAGTTACATACAATTATTTTTTTGTTTTTGTTGACGCCTAAATTATGTAGTTTAAATATATAATTATTTAAACCTGCCGACTTATTATTAGTTATATACGAGATTACTTTTAAAAAACATACTGAAAAAATCAATAAAATAAAAAAAACAGTGGTAAGTACCATGAAAACATCTGAGGGGGTCTATAGTGGGACTGGAAATATCTGATCATCAAAAAAAGTAGCTTTTCTATAAAGAAGTAACTCCATCGATGCCTTATGTCGATAAAAATAATAACTTTAGTTTTGGCATTCATTATATTTTTTTCACAATTTACGTTCTGAAGCTACAATTAAACTTAAGTACAGAAATAGGATGTACTTACTAGAAGTTTCAAACAGTACATATCTGTTTGATGTATAGTCTTAGTAAACAAACAAACAGACAAGCCGTCTGATGGGTACCATTGCACTGTTATGTAAACAACTATATAATGTGCCACTGTTTCTTTGTAACCATTCAATATTCATCCGGTACTTGACTTCATAGTGCTACTTTTGATTATCAATTCATAGAATTAAGTGATTTACAACAATTCTTTCAATATATTCATACATCTTATTAAATTATGTGTATCATCACGGGTGCCGACAGCTTAACGTGCTCTCCGAGGCACTATAGTGGTGTTGTCAAACAAGTGTACATAATTTTTTTAATTAAAAACTCATTGGTACACACCGGGATTCGAACCAGGGACCTAAGTGTTTTTAAGTCCAAGGTCTAACCAACTAGGCCACCACGTATCTTATTAAATTATATAGGTTTAAATTACACAATTCAGGTTAGGTTTATGTATGTATCATCACGGGTGCCTTACGGCGCCCGAGACCGCCTAGACGACCCCAGGGTACCCAGCGGAGGGGTTTTAATCCCACCTCGTCGTAGCCGATGGTATGAGTCTCCACCGAACAAGTGGCTAGCTCGTCGCGATGTTTTGAATAGACTCAATAACCCATTTATAAACAGTTTCACAAGTTGGTATAGTGAAACCGGGACCGACAGCACAGGGACAGGTTAGGTTTAAAGATATATTTATGTATTTATTTTACTATATTAATTATGTATTTCACGTAGTTGAATATTTTAGTATGTACTTATATCTATAACTTTTTTTTTATTTTTATTGGAGCACGGCATGTCACTTTGTAAATACCTGGTGGTGAGTAGGCCTATAAAGTCCATGAATGGGGTCGATCAATAATTGTTCTTGAACAACAATGATCGCTCCCACTATGCTGGATAAATGATGCGATTACGAAATGGGCGAAAACGAATTGCATTACGAGTATATTTTAATATACTCGCTGCCTTATCGTCAGTTCAACTATCTATTTCGTAACCACATCCTGAAAGGAGACTACCACTTCGACAAGCATCGATTGCCTAGTAATCACCTGAAATCCGGTGAACCCACAGACTTAAACCGGAACATGACTAGGTCACTTGGCGGTTTTTGCATCTGTATGGGCAAAAACGAGACCGGTTGGTCGGCCTAACGAAGTTATAGAAACCTTCCTCCCCTTAAACTGTATGTATATTATGTATTTTGCTTTCTTTTTACATTACCCTGTGCACCCTATATTACAATTTTCATTATCCTAAAGGTTAGCTGGTAGATAATGCCTAAGGAATTAAGCTAGCCTTTATACAAATATTTTAGTGTAACAAGATTTTTATATAAATATATACATATTAAAAATAATAGCTCTAAATAGACAATAGAACAATAATTTATTATTTTTAGAATTCGTGTCAGTCTAATATTTGTTTGTTTGCCGGGGCATCACTTAAAAAGTGATTTATAGTGTCTGGGATTTATATGCAGTTTTTTTTAATGAGCTTATTGGTAAAATAAGGTAGATTATATTTCCATATACATACAGGGAGTTACGATATACAGGGGTTTGTGTTTTAAGAGTCTCTTAGAAAAGGTTTTTAAATACACCAGATAGAAAGAAATGTTCTATGAAACAAAGTTTAAGATTTTACGTTTACTTTTAAAAAAAAAAAATCGAATAAAGTTGAAATTTTATATCATCTTTTTGGTAACTATAGTGATTAGTAGGTAAGAACTTGCTAATACCCAATTTTTTTTTTAAATTATGAAATGGCATACTTTCGCGAGCATGCTCGGTAGCCATGTTTACCTTCCTAATATATGTATATACCTAGTATTAAAAAATAATTGCAAATATATTTTTTTACTTAAAATAAACACGTTTGAGTACGAAGCATCGGGCACCAGTTAGTTTATCATAAAGTCTGCCTATTTATTGGTTTCAAGTGTTACTACATATTTTTAATTAATTTAATTTAGTAACCACTAGCTATGGCCCGCGGCTTCACCCGCCGTTTAATTTAAAAAGAAATGAAAGAACATAAAATACAACCCATGTTACTCGCCGATAATATAGCTTTCTATTGGCGAAAATGAGATGAAATTTTATAATCGGTTCAGTAGTTTTGGAGATTATCCGAAACAAAAAAAAAACTATTTTCTTTACAATATTAGTAAACTTATATAAAATGATTTCGTTTCAAACTGCTTTATGTAAAGAAAGTTTATGTGGCATTATTGTACACAAGATAAATACAAGTTCCAGTTCTTGAATAAGTACAGCACTTAAAATACCAGTAGGCACGACAAGATACAAAATAATGCGACCTCCTGCATTTTCTGCAACCCTGGTACTTACGGTGACTAATGCACTCGTCAAAGCGTTAATTACATACATATTTAATTTTAAAATATAACTTTTATTAATTTATTTGCATACGGATTACAAACTTTATTAACTAAAACATAAAGTAGAATTTTAGTTAAAACATATTATGCACGCAATACTAAAAAAAATGCAAGGAAAAATCTTGCATTTTTGTTGATTTATTATGCAAATACTTTAGTTAGGGTCATTGACATATAAAATATGTTAAAAAATTCTATTATTGAAAGTTATACTGGTAAAAATAATTAAATATAACCCAGAAGAAAATATGCCTTTAAAATTACAAGCTATTTTTTTTTATTGCTAACCAAACTTACAAAGTCCATTGTTGTTTATTGGCTCGTACCACTATACCGGCTAACTAATGCGGTGACAAATACGAAATTAAATTACTTTGCTGCTTTATCGTCAAATCAGTCGCCCGTTTCGCAACCGCACACATCTCCAAGAAATCGACGCGATAATCTCCAGAAAACCTATGAATGACACATGATTAGATCACTTGACGGTGTTTGCATCTGCATGGTATAAGCCCAGCAAAGTTATAGAAACTTCCTTAATCCGAATATTATATACATAACTACGTTTTTCATTACAAATAACATTATTTATTGTTCATAATACAGCATAAAATAACATTCAATATTTTTATATCACAAGTAAAATTTTATTGTTAAACATAATTTACTAAATTACTGTGTCATTGTTTTATTACAATTATACGACTTCTTATTGATTTAAGCCGCAATTACATTACGCATACAATCGAATTTCCTCATTAGCCCCAGTCACGCTTATGTTATTATTTAAACTGCAAAAAAAACATGCATTGTCTAGTTAGTAATAAATTAATTAATTTAATTTAATAATAATTAACTCGTTAATAGATGAGTCAAAACTATGGAATATATTATTTTTCTATTAATTGTTATATTATAGGAAAGCAATAGTTCGATTCACATTTCGTTTCAAACGAGGATATTTGATAGTTCGAGGATAAGCTTACTAGCTAAGGATAAGCTATTCAACATAAAATTCCTAACTTGAAAATATTTTACTATAAGTAAATACTACTGCATACACATTTTAATGAATGAATTTCGTCACCATTAATAATTGGTGATTTAAAAATATGTCAAACCTATCGAAATAAATTTTGAATTTTAGGTAGTTAAAGGGGAAGATATTTATTGTCGTACTTTTGTGAAAATCGATTTTATTTTCTATTTTGGGTAGTTTTCTTAATAACTTCTGATTATACTTAAATAATAAGCAAGGATATCATTGCTATAGATACAAGATTATTTAGAGTCAGCAATTATTTTTTCCTTAACTTGAAGGCAGCTCCTTAATCCAAAATGTGTTACTTAAAAGGGGTTGTAATTACTAATTCCTAAGTATACTTATAGTAATTCACTACAGCGTATAATTATGAAAAAGGGGGAAAAATTATTCCTTTTTAGAGCGTACGGTTAAAGTTGACGAAGTTGCACGGATCAGCTAATTTTAAATAAGGCAGCATTAATTTTTAAAATAAAAAAACGCACCTAATTTGTGCGTGTGTTTAACAATTCTCGCAAATTACAATTTAAGTGTCGCAATCCAGTTTCTTTACTCTTTACTTACAAAGTAACAAAGAAAGCCGCTTTAAGGCGCGGTGGTGCCTCTAATAATAAATAAGCTTGATTAATACAATGTTTTGTCATTTTATAAAATATTTAAGTATAAATAAATAGTTTTAGTATAAATATTTATTCCTTAAAACTTAGTTGGCGTTACATTTGGATTGTATATACATGTTGGGTTATTTAATGGTAGAGCAAAATATTAAACTTTTGTTAACCACACTAAAAACACTCAGTAGTTACTGACTTACTTACAATATTAATTATTACAATTAAACAGTTGCCATTTGACAAAAACGTTATTCTTTACTTCCAACCCGGCCTTAATGATGTATGCCAGATAAGACTTAAATTAAAAACTTAAATAGGTACTGACAACTTTAACAGTAGATAATACAGTAAAGACAATTTTTGCTCAAAAATGATGGTAATATGACAAGTAATTAAAATTCTAAGAATAGGTACTGAAATAATTATTTATATAATATTGTATAAGTAATAAGATTTTATTTGGTCGTATATAATAAAAAAATATATAAATTTTGAAAAAAGAATGACCATTCAGATTTAACCTTCAGACCAATTTTCAATTTGTTACACAAAACGGTATTTTTTAAAGAATATGTTCCTATTGCTTCATACGGCTGAGAACGAGCTAGTGCATTCCCTTAGTCCTTCCCTTTCCAAGTAGGTAGAAGATTTTTCTATTACTACTGTAAATTTATGGAACTAACTTATTGATCCCTACTACTCGAAAATGTGTCGTAGGCTCCTATTGCTCCTTATTACTGTGAACTTGCCAGGGGACCCTTCTATTGGTCTCTATAGCTGAGACTTGCTCAAAAATTATTCCTTTACTTTATAATAGTCTATAATACTAAGGACTAGCTAGAAATCCTCTTATTATCGCCTATCTCTAAGATAGCTTAGAGCATTATTTTGTTTACCTACCATAATTCTGAGAATCAGTTTTACTATTATTATTTTTATTGCTAAAAATAAGAGACCAATTGAGAAACTATTCTGTTAATTTCCATCATTGAAAAGTAGCTAAGAGACTCCCTTGTTGTTTAATAAAACAAGTACTAATTAAATACCCCACTCCTTATTTGATTAAATCAATGGTTATTATTTTTAATAATATTATGTTGTAGAGATGTTGTTTCACACGAATTAATTTGTAATCTGACACAGGGACGTCAAAACCCATCGAGTTTTACCACAACACAACACCTGTCCATGGTTTGTGCGACGCCCTACTGTGATGAACATTGCTTCCAGTCAGTTAGTGATGTCTTTTCAATTAAATATCGATGAAAAGTTTAATGCTATTATTGTAGTTAATTGAAAATATCTAAAGATTAATCTCAGTTTCCAGAAGTTTTATACCAATTATACCTTGATAACTAATTTTGATATTATTTTTTATATATCATTATGATATTTGATAGTTAATTTGATAAACATATCAGAAGCTTTAAATAAAGTAAGAAAAATCATTACAGTATAGTTAAATCGAATCGCGAATACAATTATAATTAACTTAAATATTAAAAAGAAACAATTGAAACGATGCATAGGTGTGCGGAGGACACGTGGCGATCGCTTATTTAAAAAAAAAACAACTATGGCATGTGATATACTACCTTTTGATAGTAAGCAGAAATACAAATTCCATAATTGTAATCGATTAGATCATTGTTGTTTTACAGCATTGCTATATCGGTTAAATGGTGCAGTTGATTGGGCGACGACAAAGACGAATTTGCATTAAGACTCTATTTTATTAATATCTTAATTTTAAACTTTTTACATCCGTATGACATAACTATAATAAAATAATTAAAGTATATATAATTATATATATATATATATATATCTTCACGGGTGCCTTACGGCGCCCGAGACCGTCTAGACGGCCCCAGGGTACCCAGCGGAGGGGTTTTAATCCCACCTCGTCGTAGCCGATGGTATGAGTCTACACCGAACAAGTGGCTAGCTCGTCGCGATGTTTTGAATAGACTCAATAACCCATCTATAAACAGTTTCACAAGTTGGTATAGTGAAACCGGGACCGACAGCTTAACGTGCTCTCCGAGGCACTATAGTGGTGTTGTCAAACAAATATACATAATTTTTTAAATTAAAAACTCATTGGTACACACCGGGATTCGAACCAGGGACCTTAGTGTTTTTAAGTCCAAGGTCTAACCAACTCGGCCACCATGTATATATAATTTTATATATATATATAAGTATAGTAACGTTTTTATAATCACATCCAACGCATAGTTAATTAACCTAACCAAATAAGTACACAATGTTTACCTACAACCTAACTATACCGCATATGTTATAATACCTGACTAACTCCATAATTGGATAGTCTAATTGACATTGAACATGGATTATTAGATATTTCCTCTTGTGTGAGTATTTCCGATATGTGTATTCGAATAATTCATCGATATCGATATATCGATTGACACAACCAAACGTATATTTGATACCATTCTACACTTCCTCTGGTGTTATTTTAAATTAAGACATCATAATAACGATGTATTTGGAGCTTCAATTAAATTAAACTTGTGTCCGTTCTAGTGTTATCTAAGTAAATATGGATGTTATTTTTCCTTGCACTAACATAATATACTACGTCTTTCTAAACGGTTGACCTAATTTCTAAAATATTACTGTAGTTTAATGTTATTGTTAAGATTTATTGTAATATTAATACAGTATCTATATCAGTAGATCCGGAATAAGTGCCTCGAAGTGCAAGTAAAGCTCTTAAGTCCTAGTTTCACTAGTACCAATATCAGCGAAACTATAATGCTGGAAGATTACGATTTTATGGATACATGGAACATGGCTATAAGTAGGCGTATTTACCTTTCTGTGTTTTTTATGCCATATTTATTTATTGTTGCATGGCATGTCACTTGGTACCCAGGTAGCATTTTGACGTCCCTATGACGTCAATTACGTCGAGAATGACACTAAGTTGACGTTATAGGGACGTCAAAATGCTACCTGGGTATATACCATAGTTATTTAGCATTGTTCGCTCCTGCTTCGCCGACTAAATGGTGCAGTTACTAAATGGGCAGCGACAAACACAAATTTGCATTAATCCTCACAGCTTTGTCGCCAATTCAACTGTCCATTTCGTAATCCTGTTCCTCACCCTGAAAGGTGACTATCACCTCGGCAGTCTCCTGAAAACTGTTGAATCCACAGGCTAAACCCAAAACATGACTAGGTCACTTGAAGATATTTGTGTCTGGTCATAAAATAAATATGAAAATATTTGTTGTAAACAAAACATTATATTTTTATGTATTTATTATTATATGTATATATTGTATAATATATATATTTATGTATTACTATGTCCTAATTTTATATTAAGTTTGTAAAATTTAATTTAAGCACCCGACTTCAAACACAATCTTAAAAGTTAGCTGGTTATGCCTAAAGCATTATACATAACCTTTGTACATAACTTTGGTTTACTGTGCAATAAAGTATTAAATAAATAAAAAAAAAACAATAAAAACATACTCCACAAGGAGTGTCATCATATCATAACAACACATCGTAACATTGTCTCAGAATTTGGTAATAAAAACTTATGACAGACAATTTTATGAGAGACCCAACGACTGTCGAGGTATCGACAGATATAATGTAGGTAAGGTTATAATAAGTTAATGTCGTAAAAAGTTACAATGTCATATTAGAATAGAAAATAATTGCTTTTGTTATTTGTTTGTTCTACTTTACTATTCGATCTATTGATGAGTCTCCAAAAACTCGATGTGAGGTTAAAATTAAAGACACTGCATTCGTAATCGCGAAGTCTGCGTTCTCCATACAAAATGAGCTTTCGTACTTTCAGTAAAACTCGATTACCGTTTGTCGGTGAATTAAAATCATATTTTTGTCGGTCATTTTATTTATTAATGTTTCTGTATTGTTTTTTTTTTTAATATTTAGAAATCAGAAAAAAACCTTTATTAATATTATAATATAAAAATATTTATTACCCACAACAGAAAGTTTTTACCGTACATATAAGTATGAACTTTAAAATAATAATTGAAATCGACTTACAGCCAAGTTGTAATATTGGGAGTATATTTGTATGGGCGTCAAGACGACTACAGAACCATTAAACAATTAAATTACTATTTAAATAATCCCCTTTGTGATCTAGTGTCTTTGGGTTATATCCGGAGGTCGTGCGTTCGATTCCCACTCATGGGTGAACAATATTAGTACGTTTTTCCTGTACAGTTTGTCATGGTTGTAATGTTTATACAAAGTAGTTTGTATGAGTATTGTTATTTCTGGCAATACACATAGTACAAGCCTAAGCTTGTACAAAAAGCCTAAGCCTAGTTTGTGACCAGGGTAAGTAAAAAAAATTTTATAAATTTGTATTCAAAAACTAACATTTAATTTAATTCAAACTGAGACAATAATATATTTTCAAGATACAAGTTGTTGTTACACTGCGAGTTTATATTTGATATCAAATACCAAGGTAAAGTAAAACAAGAGATGTACAACATTTATTGGCGTATGTGGGAGAAATGACAGCCTAGCTAAAAGCCACTTAATTTTATTGTTAAAACTTTTTTTAACTCTTCTTCAATGCCTGTAACGTGGGATATGAATTAACGACAGTAGTTTATCGTTAAAACTTAAAACATACTACTAAATGTATACCTTCCTAATTATGTGCTATATTTTTGATTCTATAGCTACTTAACTACAATTATATCTAAAATATACAATTTTAATGTATTCTTTATTAGTAATAGGTAGAATATTAGTCAAGAATACTACACTTTTCGAAAATAATTATAATAAATTACTTTAACACACACTAACACATTACTAGATATTCTAACAAATTAGAACTCACATAAAATATAAAGACTACGGTATAATAAAAAAAAAAAAAATCATTAAACATTACATTTTTTTTTATAAGAATTATAAACTAAACTAAAATAAATTAAAATATTCCTCTAGTTTGTCATGTGGCACGGTGCATGGTCTAAAAAATCTTGGATGCTGATAAAAATTGTTATATAAAATATATAATACAACCCCACATATCTTTAATAGAATTTGCCAACATTTTTTTTTACGGAAGTGGCTAACACAAAACGTTTCTATAACTTGCAAGATTTTTTAAACCATAATTGGACTTGACATTAATATAATATTATTTTTAATTGATGTAAATATGTGTAATTAAAGCGTTAGGTTTCTTGTTGAAATATTTGTATAACGAACAGACAAAATAAATTGGACCTTTGTGTTTACCCGTGTACCTTTGTTTCTCAAAAATAGGTATTAATTGAAATAAAATACTTTATAAAAAATCAAAAACGATAATAATATATTTCGCCATAGATTTCTTCAGTCGTTTGACATTATATTTTATAATAAATAATATATTTTACATATATTTTTTAAAATTAAATAGGTAAGTTTTATATTTATTTCTTTCTCAAATAAATATAAAACAAAAAAAAAACAAAGAAACATATTAGAATAAACATATAGAAACGTAAAACATTACAAGTAGCAATTTGTATATATATATATATATATATATATATCTTCACGGGTGCCTTACGGCGCCCGAGGCCGCCTAGACGGCCCCAGGGTACCCAGCGGAGGGGTTTTAATCCCACCTCGTAGTAGCCGATGGTATGAGTCTACACCGAATAAGTGGCTAGCTCGTCGCGATGTTTTGGATAGACTCAATAACCCATCTATAAACAGTTTCACAAGTTGGTATAGTGAAACCGGGACCGACAGCTTAACGTGCTCTCTGAGGCACTATAGTGGTGTTGTCAAACAAATGTACATACATTTTTAAATTAAGAACTCATTGGTACACACCGGGATTCGAACCAGGGACCTAAGTGTTTTTTAAGTCCAAGGTAACCTAACCAACTCGGCCCCCACGTATATATATACATACATATACATTTTATATTTATTTCTTTCTCAAATAAATATAAAACAAAAAAAAAACAAAGAAACATATTAGAATTGGAGTAAGTATAGAAACGTAAAACATTACAAGTAGCAATTTATATATCTTATATTTTTATTATTATTGGAGAAAGATACTTATAAATATCGTAAATTGACGCTAGAGGTAGAGTTACTTTATCGTTTAAAAAGTTTTTGTTTTTATTTTTCAGGCAAAGAACGCGTAAAGCCTCCAGCCATTACGTACATCAGTGTATGCATCATAAAGTAGTGGAAGACATTAGATATTTTACGTTAAATAGCCTTGTTTATATCTTCTTCACTTATACCCGGCGGCCGATACGATTTACGATAAAATCCTACATCCTAGAAGCTGTTATTAAAGAAAATAGCTTTAAAATAGTTTATGAAGTTCTTACGACTCTATTCAGAATATTATATTACAGTATATTCCTTTTAATAAACCTAGTCTAGCTAAAGCTCTGTTTTCACCCTGTCATATCAATGCTTTTAAACAACAAAGTCGACCACATTTATAGACTTGGTAGTCTGCTAGTTGTGCTGTAGTGCTTACCATCAGGTACATAAACAGACATATACTGTGCTCCAATAAAAAAATAAACATGAAATTTGTAGTTATACTTACCATCAGGTAGATGCAAAGTAACATGCCATGCTCCAATTAAATAAAATAGAGCTCGAAATGTGGACGTACCGCTTTCGCACTTGGGTCCACGAACGAAAACAGCGATCAGAAGAAATAAAATAATAAGACTAATGTGTAAATGCACCACTATGCCGGCTTTGCATCTTTTAAAGGACTGCATATTATAGGGTTAAGGAAAAACACAGGCTGGTAGATCATTAGGTATAACAGATGTAAAAAAATCCAAATCGTTTAAGATTTTTTGAGCGAGTATTTTTTTTGCTTCTTGTTCCCTTGCGTAGTAACAGGTATGTTTATTTCACATCTTTTATATTCCTCGTAAAGAAGTAAACAGAGCGTACTAGGTACTCTTTGTGCTTTCTTTACATGCTCGTAGGAACTTCCCTAGCTTCTTTTATGTATGGATTCATAAAGGCGCGTCTGGTTTTTCGATTTCATCTTCTCTGTCTTGAATCTTTTTGAAATTGTTAAATAATTTATATGCCTAGGTATATTTTGCATAGGTATCTATACAAAATATACCTAGTAATATAATATATTATTAGTTAATTATTTTATTTTCCCTCACGAATCTTTTATTATTATTTTATTTTGACAACAAAGTGAAATGACCTAAGTGCATTTGGTTTCGAGTTTCGATGTTTGCTTAATTGTCTGTCAAGAAAGCGATAAAATTTAAAACCTTTTTAAAGGCCCAACATAAATCATTGGGAAACACTTAAACTCTTTTTCAGTTTTTGCATCAATATAAAATACTTTGGTTGAATTGTATTTGTTTACAACCAAAATAACTTTTAGTTACAGATGAAGATTAGACAGATGAAGAAACTGTCAAGTAAACTAGTCATCTTTTAGTATGTGGGTTCACAGACAGGAGACTACTGCATTAATATTAGGTATCTATTTTTATTGGAGCACCGCATGTGACTTTGTATCTTCCTTATGGGAATCAGACTAAGTCTTAAAGTTGTTTAACAGTAAAGATCCACTATACCGACTAATTAATGCGGTTACAAAATGGGCGGCAACAAAGACGAATGAGCATTACGAGTCTACTAATATACTCATATATCCTCGCTGCGTTATCGACAAACCAACTGCCCGTTTTGTACCCGCACCTTGAAAGAAGACTAACAAAGCCAGTGAACCCACAGACTAAAATATTAATAAATATTTTAAAAAATACAATATCTACTTTTGTAGCTTTTAAAAAGTCACCAATTCTTTAGGTATTTACTGTAGCGGGTAAATTGTTTTCAAATTATATGTACATTTATTTATGCCCTATAATTACAGATCAGGTGTTTATTTATTTCTTGTTGATAAAGTTCAAATTAGTCTTATCATGTCATTAAAAGGTTACTTCGACCAAGATAATTGTGTGCAATGTGCATGCCGAGGGGAAGGTGGTTCACCCGTACATGTGCCATAAAATATGAGCCTACTGTAAGCTTGTAGACTCTAAAACATAAATACATGTAAAAAAATAACCATTTCGAATTAAAAGGAAATAAAAATAACATAATCGTGTCCTTTTTATTCTGGAGACGATGGGTCCTTGGTGCAAGACAGCAAAAATATTTGCTATTTCTTAGCTAAAAGACATACGATTACACAAAAAAAAAATACTGATATCGTATAAATTAATTGGTCAAATTATCCAATCAAAAAATGTATATTTAAAGAAAAAGCATTTGACCCCCAGGATAATGATTTGCTAACAAGGCACTTCATTGGTGTATTATCACGTTACTTAAAATGTGCACTTATCACGCCTCTTGTTAGATAATTTTTATCCTAAATTAATTTGAACAACGTTCTAGAAACTGTCGGGGTTGGAGACTGTTCCTTAAATGTATTTTTTATGGGCCATTGACTGGTAGGTAAACGGTAGGTCTTTAAAAAAACAGCAGTACTTACAAGTATTCAGATATTTAGTTAGGTATTCCTCCAAATAGTAACTATTATATTAACTATTTTTTTTTATTGTAGTAAAACAATTTAACTGCAAATAATTCAGTCAACAACAAAATGTAGGTTAAATGATTTTCGCATTATCAATGTGCAGTCCAGCTTTAAGCTTGCCTTACCTTAGTTACATACCAAAACGCAATTAAATCTACAAAGCGGTATGTAAAGGTCACTAGGGGTACATATCCAGCATTGTTCATGGGACCTGAAGTCTACATGCGTAAATACCCTGCCAGGGTCGAGGGCATGACCTGGCTGTACTATTGTTGGGAACATGGCTTGCATTCTTAGATATGGAATGGAAATATCTGTTTTGACTTGTCATGTGATTTATAGTCGATGTCGTAAGTCGTAAGCGCTTTATAACTTTCCTTACTTAACTGAACATAGTTAAATACAGATTAGTTAACTATTTAGTTTAAACTCTGATAATAAATATTTTAGAAGTAATGTATTTATTTATCTTTATTACATAAACATAGGTTATTATTAAGTTTTTCTCTACAACAAGACAATTGATATTTGATTCCAGTTTTTTTTTATAATAAAATAAATTAAGCAATTAAAGAATATTCTTACTAAGTTATAAATTTCCTATTATTATGTATTGGAAAAAGTACTTAGTAGGTATCTAGATGTTTTATAATTCTTACATTAGATTTTTACAAATAAATAAAGCGAGGGTCGTGGGTTTTAGTCCCCCACCGGGAAATCTGTTGGCAATTTTATCAATAGTCTGTAAGTTAATTATAAAATATAATAATAATCTACTAAAAAGAGTAAAAAAAAAAAGTTTTACTAAAAGTTTGAAGTAGTTACGACTTCTAACTACATCTTAATAGGAACTAATTAGTAGATACACATAAAGAGGACGTGTGTGAAGTAAATAAAAATAGGTAAAAGGGAATGAGGAGTGACTTGTTGTCTGGTTCAGTGGTTGAGTACAATTTCATAGCCGCGAACGCGTGGTTTAAATCCTAACCACCAGAGACTAATTTCAATATTAAAATAACATTAAAGGTTTTCAAGTCCGAGTTCACCGTTTAAGTCCACCAAGGTCTGTTCAGAAACATATTTACAATGTAATAAATAAAATAAGTAACTATACAATTTTACAAAGTTTTTTACTACTTATAATAATTACAATAATTAACGGTGGTACATGCACCTGCCGGCAATGAAATCAATGAACGTTCTGCTTGCTCCCGCGCACGAGACTTGACCAGCTGCAGAGCGATTGGACAAGTTTTTTCTTCGAAATTTTGACTGGAAATGAAGCGATTACTGATGAACTGAATGAATAAGCTGCAGGTGGTGGGCATCCATTTTTTGCTGACCATGGTATAGTCTGAATGTATTAATATTGAAGACCGGGTTCGTACGTTAAGAGAGGGATATGAATGAAAAGGTTTTTGGATGTACCAATTGTTGAGGAGTTTTATTCTTTTTTTAACTTCAACCACTATTGTTAAATTATAAATCAGTGAGGCGATGTTTGTAATTAGGTAAAAATAGATTTCAGAGTATTTATTGGAAGGTTAAAAAGAAACCTAACAAAATGCATTAACAAAAATTGCACTCTGTTTGTCTATGTATTCGGTATTTGTTTTGATTTGACTTGTAAATACCTAGTTGAAATACTTACAGTGCGTGGTAAGGCCATTAATTATATACAATAAATACTACCAATTCGTTACCAAACTGTATATCGTAGTCTCTATAATTTCAATTGCTAGATGTTTGATGTTTAATTTTTTGAAGATATTATTATTCGTGGTGGCCGAGTTGGTTAGACCTCAAAACATAAAAACAATACAGTATTTACCAATACCACAGAAGAAATAATAGTACAAGTACCAATACCAAACATAGTACTAAACAGTAATACTAAACATTAATATTATGTAAGACAGTACATATTGCTCTGGTCACAAACTAAGCTCTAGACTTATACTATGTGTACCAGAAACAACGATATAATACATATCATATTTTATAAACACCCAAAGTGACCCAGACCATGATAAACAGTACTAATATTTTTTGGTTGGGAATCGAACTAACTAGATACTCGTACAATGCGAAAGTTAAAACTACTATTCTACGGAAGCGGTCGACATTGTAGGTATAGTACTTATTTAGCCTGAAATTTCAGAGGCGCAATATGAATTTACCTTTTTACCTATACATAAAGTTACGAATTTACCTATACGAAACTTCAAAATAAAACGTACCTGTGCGTAATTTAAAAAAACAATTTCAACAACTTGGCACAACAAAGCAAAATAACGAACACCTGTCTTTAACTTCTTTTAGTCTCTTATCGAATCGAAAGAATTCTTTGATCGATGGGTAAACATTACGAAACCTTTTACGTATCAGATTACAGTGTCGCCAACTGTTTTTTGCACTAACAGTTAGATAAGAAAATCAGTTGAAAAGGAAAAGTACTAAATAGTAAAGTTGTAATAGTTCTTTTGTAAATAAATGATTTAATATTAAACGGATTCAAAATAAGAAAAAAAAAAGGAAAAGACTTCTGATGTCTTTTTAGAACTTCGTTAAGAGTTGGCTACTTTGACCTGTTAAGCCTATTTTTTACTTTTTTAAGCATTTTTACGACGTCGTATCATCGTTATCTATTGTACAAAACAAGGTATGTGTTTAACATTAAGTAGCAGTGAAAAAAAGTACTGAAAAACCATTTACATTCTGCAAAATTATATTTGCTTTTAAAATTTGTAATTGTGCAACTGTTACTATGAATAAATAAATAAATAAAAATGGTTCTAAAATTATCAAAAAACAAAGATCGTGCATCTACTTCATTATTACTGGACCATAGACTAATACCATAGGTCATGACGAGAAACGAATAAAACCCCACCTTGTAATAGTATTTTTAATCATCCTCATGTTATAAATAATTACATTCCTTTAACCCATATTATTTTTTTCTTCAAGTACCTATATAATTTTTTTTTTATAGGTACCTCTATATATTATTTTTAATGAAAGACTACCCACTGCATAAATAAATCAATTAAGTTCTAAGACACCTTTACAACAAATTAAGGTAGATACTAAGTATAATTCAAGTATAAGTACGTCAAACAGTCTAATAAAAAATGGTGGGTCTATAATCGTCAGAATGCTTCGACAGTGACGAACAAGAACGGGTGGATCACCTGCGAATGCTTCCTGTACTGTTTTTATACCCGTTTAACTTCCTGCACCAAAATTTGCAGTGAATTTAAACGCGTTTTTTGTTAACTTTTGACAATCGCCGCAGTTGATAAAAAAATCTACTGTGGGCTGCAATTTAAAAACAACGGTTCTGCACTTTTTAAGCATATTTCACTCTCAAAGGTTACCTGGTAGAAAATGTTTAAATGTTTTTTTATGAATACTTAGTATTTTGTTTCGTCACCCTATTATAGCTAGTCGAAATAAGGTACAATGAAACTTATAGAAATCGTGTTTTCTTCTCCACTTTCACCTAAGGCTCTTTAATTTGATCATTTTTGATTTGACATTTGGTGAAAAGAGACGTTCCTTGAGTGAAAGTGAAGTGGAAAACACGACTTACGATATATCCTGTATTCTGTTTTTATACCCGTTTAACTTCCTGCACCAAAATTTGCAGTGAATTTAAACGCGTTTTTTCTTAACTTTTGACAATCGCCTCAGTTAATAAAAAACTGTGGGCTGCAATTTAAAAACAACGGTTCTGCACTATTTAAGCATATTTCGCTCTCTCAAAGGTTAGCTGGTATAAAATGCCTAAGGCGTTAAGCTCGCCTATGTACAATTTAATTTTATGAAATAAAGAATTTTAAATAAAATAAATAAAACCTTATGGGATTTTTTTAATCCTTCTTATTAATGCGCTCCCAAAGCACAAAAGTATATTAGTCCATTAAAAAAAAACTATAGTTTTATTTTATATCTACCTTAAATACGTAACTTATTTCAAGTAAACTAACTTTCCTAAAAATTCTAAAATTCATTATTATTTTTTAATGAAGGACGGCATGTGACATTAATGAATTTATCCCTCTTTTCCCCTTGGGAATCGCTTTTTCAAAATCCTTCTAAGGCATCAATAGCACAAAAGGGGCATGGTTCAAATTTCACATTACTAGCATCTGTAGGTTAGTCAGTCAGGACTCGATTATAATAACTGGGTATTTTTTTTCCAGTTACAAAATTACCTGTTCCATTATTTTGATCGTAGAGGCATTATAAAAATTCTGGCACTGTAAAAAAGATTCCTTAACCAAAACTAACGTACACAAGGTAAGTCGATGGGATTCGAACAAAAATTGAATCTAACCCTAGACCTATAGTATGTAATATATTAGTTAGTAGCCAATACAAGCCGCACCGTGGGAAATGTTTCGATAGTTGCTGGGCAAAATACTCATTTATATCCGTGTCACGTTTTTGGTAACAAAAACGCGTATCAGAAAGGGCCGCCCAAACGTCGTATGCATAACAAGTAATGTTTCAATTGAAACCTAAATTGATATACTTGTATTGGCAAAGAAACTTGTTAGTACAGGAGTAACCACCGACTTCGATGAGATCTCGTACGAGTTGAGATCGAAGGGGGTTTATTTTTCCTAAAGGTTAGCTGGTAGATAATGTCTAAGGCATTAAGCTCGCCTTTGTACAAATATTTATTTATTTTAACTCTTTATTTTAGTAAAATAAAGAGTTAAAATAAATAAATATTTCAGGAGTTCCCATGCTTTTCAGTTTGCGGCACACTTATGGCTCATAAAAGTTTATTGAGTCCTTTAAGAACACTTTAGTTATAGAAGGTTTTTTCCCTTTTATTTAGCAACAAAAATTAATATGCGTAAAAGAGACAAAACATTCCATAACTAAAGTATTCTTCAATGCCTTAATAAGTTTTTTATGAATAAGGCCATAAACATATAGTTAAAATAGGTTGTAATCTCTTTACGCATATTCATTTTTGTTGGTAAAAAAACAAAACCTTCTATAACTAAAGTGTTCTTAAAGGACTCAATAAGTTTTTTTATGAATACCATTGTTAGTATTTTATTTCGGCGCCCTATTATAGCTAGTCGAAATAGGATACAATGAAACTTATAGAAGTCGTGTTGCATATTCCACTTTCACCTAAGGGTAGTCTGTTTAATTTGATCTTTTTTGATTTGTCATTTGGTGAAAAGAGGCGTTCCTTGAGTGAAAGTGAAGTGGAAAACACGACTTACGATATTCATTATATATTTTCTGTAATTATCTCCTTAATTGCTAATACAGTTTTAAACAGGATAGGATAGTAAAAATAGTAAAGGTATCATAAAAAAATAAATGAATATAATTCATAGAATTCCTCTGAAGCCCTGCGCAGAGGCCGAGAACTGCAGCGGTATCTTTTCAGCCCTATGCGTTGGAAGAGGTAGGCTCTAGCACGTCGATCACCTGATTTCTAAATTAATAATTTACCCAATAATTGTGAAAATGCCTATGCAACAGGTGACCAAGGGCTTAAATATTCCACCGCAAAGGCCAAAAATTCTACGTGGTCCGCGAACTGGGAATACTTATTATTTATTTATTTTTCTATACGTAAATTTCGAGTTTTCTGTAATTAAACTAATACTCGAATTAGCTATGAAAAGGTCGATTCAAACAAGGCTGTTTTAATTTTTGATGATGCAATTCTGACGTATTGCAAACTGATGACATTGAAAATTGACAGACAACTACGTCATTTTGGTTAAAGTTTAGCTTAACGTTGTACGGCGTAATAGGCCTAAAAACATAACTTTTCATTTCAAGTTTAATGAGATCTCACCAAATCGAGATCGTAGTTTTATCAATGATTATAATATCATTTGAGTGTTGTCTGATTGGAAACTTCTTTTCATTTTCTTGTCACGTATACCTTTTGGCGTAAAAATACATGCGAAGAAAACGTGCTACAACTCTTATAATAAATTAAAAATAATGTTTTTATTGATTAAGAATTATATAAGATATATTCATTGACGATATTTATATCTATGGATATAATGCTCTTTTTGTAAATAAGTATAAATTTTTAATAAAGTTACATATATACCTACATTTAGTTATGAAACAAATCGTCATTATAATAAAATTATATTGTGTTATTATGATAATCAGATTTTTACCCATAATAATGTCACAAAATACAATACAAAATTCGCACAATGACGTTGTGCAAAAAAATATTTTCAACTACCTGCCTACCTTTTGTTTTTATTGAATGACCCATTGTCCGACTCATTCATTGCTTTTATGATTTGCGATTTTTAACTTGATTTTTCTATATTACGAGTAAAACATATTATAATAGGCTCTGGTGCGGTTTAGTGGTAATATTTTTTGATAGGAATAAATAATATTAAAAAATATAAATCTAAGAACTCCTTACACTTTAAAGAAACCGGTATCTCTATTTATTTAAAACTAGCGGCCCGTCCCGGCTTCGCACAGGTTTGTATAACTTTAACTATATGCTCAGCGCACGCCACGGAAGGCCTCAGAAACGATACTTTTCCCCCGTTTTTAAAACATTTTTGGTTACTGCTCCACACCTATAGGACCTAGCGTGATATTATATAGCCTATGTTACTTCTGAATAATGCAGCTTTCTAATGGTGAAAAAATTATTGCAATCGGTCCAGTAGTTTTTGAGTTTATTCATTACAAACATACAAAAACACAAAAATACAAAAATACAAATCTTTCCTCTTTATTATTAGTATAGATATAGATATAGATATAGATGTACTAAAGCCGAGTTGCACCAAAGTGTTGGTTAAAGTAATTGTAACGATTAAAGATTTAAAAATGGCGTCGAATGTATCAGCTGTCATTCGACTTTTAAAATAAAACTGGTACATTAAACGCCATTTTTAACTTAAATCTTTACAATTACTTTAACAGACACTTTGATGGTACTGGGTCTAAGACTGAGTTGCACCAAAGTGAACTCTCTGTTATTGTAACGATTAATGTTAAAAAACACGGCGGCGAATATACTAATTTTATTTTGTGGTTTGAATGACAGCAAAGTACCATATTGACGCCATTTTTAACTTTAATCGTAATTCTTCCACAGATGTTTTTAATATTAATGTAATCACTAGCTGTACTACTTTTAATGACTACCTCAAAAATAAAAGAATTCGGAGAAAAAATTAACTAATAATTCGATTAAATACTTAGTGGTACGCTCCTCTAATCGATATTCTTTGATTATTGAAAATCCATACCTGTAACAATAAAATACAATAATTAATAATTGGACCAATTTTATATTTTAAAAAGATGCGTCAGAAGTACCTATATCAAAGAAAAAGTTTTGGAAGTGAACGAATCCTAAGGCTGATTTGCACCAAAATAATTCTCTGTGAATATAACGATTAAAGTTAAAAATGGCATCGAGTTTACCAGTAATATTTAGAAAGCCGAATAGCAGCTGGTACATTCGACGCCATTTTTAACTTTAATCGTTACAATTACTTTAACGGACACTTTGCAACTCAGCGTAAGAGAGTGGAATACAGAATTAAATTATTACTTAATGGTTAGTAATATTTGTAAATTCAACTAATAATAAAATACCTACTATTAGTTTTTTTTTTGACATTGCGAATTGAACCCACGACCTCCACAACACACCAACGTCGCAACCACTAGTCTACTAGTCTACTAGTAACGGCCACATAAATCAGTACCAAAACTGTTTAAAAATAACATATATATTGAATAGAAATAAATAAATAAAAATCATTTTTATTTATTTATTTCAATTTAACTATAGACATATACGAATAAATCGTAAATAAAAAAAATAAAAAATAAAACTAATACACGGTGAATTTGAATGGGTGTACTTTGGGTTAATATGATGTTCTACTGATAAAATCGAACAACTTTTCCCATGGAACCATGTGTCGCAAATGAAAAAAAAATTTGGTTTCCCCATACAAATTGGCCATTTTAACATTACTAGTTTGTATGGAGAAGGCAATTTTTTTTTTCATTTGCGACACGTGGTTCCATGGAAAAAGTTGTTCGATTTGATCAGCTAAACCTCATATTAGCCCAAAGTACATCTTTTCAAAGTCACCCTGTATATTGAATCATATTTAAAATGCATGCTAAAAAAATATTTTTAGACAAAGTGCAGTCGCGGAGAAGGACACATTGTTACGATGACAGATCACTTTATCTTTGTCACTCGAGCACTATAAAACATATCCGTGCAAGCGAGACAGCAGTATACAGAGAAGTGGGGTCAACATACAAAATTGTTTCTTTGAAATTCCTTTTCCTTAGTTTAAGGGCTGTGCAGTCGTCTTGAACTCCCATACATAATGTACGTCCAATATTAAAACTTGCCTGTTAGTCAAAATTCAATTATCATTTTTGTGTCGGTAATTGTACACAAAAAAAAAATCTTTTGGGTAATAAATATTTTAATAAATTAAATCTAAGGAGAGGATTATGTCCAGTGGTGGACGTCCTACGGCTGATTATGATGAATAAATATTTTTGTATGAATAAAAAAAATATTTAAAAAAAATACACAACATAGAAAGATTAATGAATACAAAGGCTGATGGTCTTTGCTACCAATGCCTTAATAAATTTAAAAAAATAATGAATACAATGACAAACAAAAGAAAATATTTTAATTCTGCGACAAACAGTAGTCGAGTCTGGAATTGCGAAAGCTCATTTTGTGTGAAGAATGTGACTTCGCGATTGCGAATAAAGTGTCCTTAACGAATAGTTTAATCCAATAAATAACCAAAATACATCCTTTAATAATTAATTATTGATTCATCTAAAATCATATTTCGCAATAAATCATGTAACAGAAAAAAACAGCTGACCAGTAGCAATAAATCATTGTAAAGCGGCTTCCAATATCTCGTAACATTTTACCCAGAAACAAAAAAAGCACTTTAATTTTGAAAAACAAAGCGATTTGGTCGTGTTCGTCCTTTGTTTTACTTGTCATATAAATTTTCGCATTGCTTTGTGTATGAGAGACATGGTACGGTAGACAGCATGGTACATAACTGTTTTTCTTTTGACATTATAAACTGCACCGTAATACATAGGCATAGAGTGGATGCTAAGGTCAAAACAAGGTATATAATGCTCTCTATTATATAAAATATTAACATTAAAAAAAATTTAAAGAATTAGATTTAGTCACTATAAAAATACTATATTTTAACTTAGCTTAATAATTATAATGATAATCGTTTATTTCAAGCAATACTATATTACAATGTGTTTGTAAAAAAAGTTATAAAAATAGCTAATTTACTGCATCTTCTAAACTACGTTATCGGATGTAGCAATTTTTTCATGTCTTCTGCATAGTTTATATGCAGAAGACATGTATGTATTCAAAGAAAACTATAGAAAAGTCAATGTATTATAAAAAAATATTATTTTCGGTGCTTTATTGCTAACGTTGACTAAATTGTTATATTTATTTTAGGTATAAACAAAAAATAACGAAAATATAATGTAAAATAAATCAAGCCAGTAACTGTAGCTTCCGAGACACAAATGATATTCACAATAAGCGCTTCTCTAGCAAAAACTTTTTGTTTTTCAAAAATACCCATAAAAACTTTTGTCCGACCCGAATCATTTTTGCGTCAATGGTCTTGAAAAAAAATGCCATCAACCACGATATCCGATCCCAAACCTTGGGTAGGCGCCCCACTGTGCAATATGAGTAGTGGGCACATCCGACCCATGTAAGCTTTGACCACACCATACATTCTGTACCAAGATGCATCATGTGTAGGTACCAAAAGTAATGCCATTTGGCATATGGTTTTATATAAATAAAGATTTAACTGTAAGATTGGACTGATAAAAATAAAACATAAAATTTCGGACATTTACATTTTAAGTTAATAATATGATGTCTGTATTTGCGAAAGTAATCTTGAAAGAAACCAATTATTATTGTCATATAATTTTTTTAAATATAAAATAATTTTATTATGAAAAAATAAAATTCCAACAACAACAACCTACATAATAAAAATTTTAATTTTCGAGTATATATTTTTGTATTTAAAACTGTGCAAATATATTATTTATAAAAATAACAATTTTATCCGTACTCGACAGGTTGGTCAAGACCTAACCCAGTTTGGTCTCGGCTCAGATAGTTCTTCATACAGTAACAAGATCATTAGATAAATAGAACGCGCATCACTTTATTATTTTATTTAATATACATAGTCTGGCCACAAATACTGTTACAATTAAAATTTTAAAAAATATTACATTTGAATTTGGAATCTGTTATTTTTATACGATTGTTCATTGTGTTTTCTCATTTTGGCACCAATACATTGTACAATATTTTGCGATCTTAAAATGGAGTGGGGTGAGATAGAGAACTGAATCGCTGTGATTGCATTACACAAAGTAGGTATGGAGCCAAATGCAATTTTTAAATCTCTCCATACACTTGGTATAAGTCAAATGTTTGTGTACCGGGCTAAGTAGTAGTAGTAGTGTAGCCGGGAAAAAGGTGGTCAAAGCAATAAGGGAAAGAATTCGAAGAAATAATGTCCGAAAGCAAAAGATTTTATCTCGGTAGATGAAGATAGCACCTAGAACCATGTCGCGTATTTTAAAAGATGACTTTAGGACTTGCAGCCTATAAGAGATGCTCTGGTCATTTCTTAACTAATAATTTAAAAAAGAATAGGGTGATATAATCAAAACCACTACTGAAGCGGTACGCAAAGGGAGGTCACAGAAAAATTTTGGTTTACGAATGAGATTTTTTTACAATTGAACAACATTTTAACAAACAAAATGACCGTATTTATGCTCATAGCACCAAGAAGGCTTTCCAATTAGTCGACAAAGTACAACATGGGCATTATCCGACTTCAGTGATGGTTTGGTGGGGTGTTAGCTATGAAGGAGTGATTGAGCCATATTTTTGTGAAAAACGTATCAAAACTTCAGCACAAGTACGAGTATATCAAGATATCATTTTTGAAAAGGTAGGTAAGCCTCTTAACAACACCATGTTCAATAACCAAGTATGGTCCTTCCAGCAAGACTCGGCGCCGGGTCATAAAGCTTGGTCCACGCAGTTTTGGTTGGAAGCGAACGATTCGGACTTCATCAGAGCTGAAGACTGGCCGGTCGTCTAGTCCCGATCTTAATCCGCTGGATTGTGATTTATTGTCAGTTTTAGAGAGTACGGCTTGCTCTAGACGCCTGATAATTTGGAGTCCCTAAAACAATCCATACGATTGGCAGTGACGAATTTTCCCATGGAAAGAGTGCGTGCTTCTATAGATAACTGCACTCAACGTTTTTAGGACTGTATTGCAGCCAATAGAGACCACTTCGAATAAGCTTTTTATTTTTTAAATTGTTTTATATTTATGTATTAAAGTAATACACTGTAAAAGTAAAAAATATTATTTGCAATAGAACATTTTTTTTTTCTTTGTTAAAATATTTATGGCAAGACCGCGAGACGATATATACCTAATATATCGTCTCGGGTGCCTTACGGCGCGGCCCCCAAAATCGCCTAGTTTTTTACTACCGTCGTAGCCGTAGGGTATATGAGCCTACACCGAACAAGTGGCTAGCTTGTCGCGATCTTTGGGTAGACTCAATAACCCATCTATAAACAGCTTCACAAGTTGTTATAGTGAAGCTGGGACTGACATGTTGGTAGCTTAACATGCTCTCCGAGGTGGTGTTGTTAACATACATACATATCATCATGGGTGCCTTACGGCGCCCGAGACCGCCTAGACGGCCTCAGGGTGCCCGGGTAGCGAAGGGGTTTTAATCCCACCTCGTCGTAGCCAATGATATGAGTCTACACCGAACAAGTGGCTAGCTCGTCGCGATACCCTTAAAACACCGAAAAACCATCAATTGGTCTGGAACGCACAAAAAGTCACTTGCGCTTTCTATATACAGACAGATTTATTATGAGCATAGTGGGTTAGTTAAGCCACTCATAGATGTCTCGGAGTTACTGCTAGTTCTCCAGAAACCGATCTAGGTACCTACTTTAAGATCATAATCTTAGCTAGATTACTTTTACTGTTATTTTATCATAAAAAAGCGGCCCAGCCTAGTGGTTAAGTCGCTGCGCAACTGATAACAAGGTTAAGCAGATGACAACAAGGCCGGCCTGGGATGGGTGACCGCTTTATATAACGAGGCTATTTCATCGTAAACACCGCAACAAGCTCGCAACTTGTTAGGCCTCCGAATACCAGAGGCCGTTTAAACGGTTCTCGTTAGCCAAATAGGCACCCGTGATGGTATTTATTTATTTTATCATAAAATTATATTCTGCATTCTTTATCTATGTAAAAAAGATGATTAAATTTGGTGTTTCTGAGTGTCTATCAAAAATACTCAAATAATTATTTTTTTAGTTTTTATAGCATGGCAATTACTATATCTACCTAACCTTATAAACATGTTGGTGTTTAGGTAACTGCAATCGTCAATAACCTTGCGTATTATTAAGTATTTAATAATGATTATCCTAAAATATTTACCTAATATTAACGTTTTATTAATACCTAACGTAATAGTAACTCATGGCCAATCAACTGTTATTTATATCAATGACGCAAAAAATGCATTAAACTTAAATATTAATTTGAAACAAAACTTAATCAACGAATAGAAACAAAAACGTTTTGCAAATCATTATCGAAAGTAAATTCTGGGACCGATACAAAAAGTTGTTCGTTTCGATTACAAACATTTACAACAAAAAAAAAATACAGATAAAAACCTACCGTGACTGTATTGATTTAATTTATCTTCACGCCTATTTCCGCACAAGGTAGACTATGCCGATCCAACAAAAAACATAATAAAATTAGATCATGATACTGTCATATAAAATAGACTGAAAAAATGTACTCACGATAATATTAAAACTTTCTTTTGATGGCCTGTTAAGGCGATAGTTATAGTCAAGTCTTTAAACTATTCTATATACATACAAGGATAAACTAAAACATAGTAAAGTGTATGGGCCAAAATATTATAAACTTAATTTTATTTAGTGATACGTGGAAATGCAACCACACAATACTGCAAATTAATATTAAAATAATATTTTCAAGAAATATCTTATAATACTTTGTAGGTACTACAAATTAATTTTAAAATAATATGTTCAAGAATACCTACAAAGTATTATAGGATATTAAATTTGCAGTATTGTGTGGCTGCATTTCCACGTACCACTAAATAAAATTAAGTTTGGTTTTGACCAATGAAATGAAATTTTAATAACATATCATAAAGCTGATAATTAATGACCAATGAGGCTTTTAAAAACTCAACTACTACTAATAATCTTATGTCAAACATTCCAAACAACAGTTTAAAATTATATAACTTACTATTTAATTAAACAACTATAAAAACCAAACTGTACACAAATTATTTTTATTGCATTATAAATAAAAACGTGTCGACAAAAGGCAAAAGGGTCATTTTATCTACTCGGCGCAAACGCACCGGGAAATGTAAAAATGACATCCAGTTGACAGGGGTCAGAATACGGGATTTAAAGGTCAAAAATTATACCCAAGTATTGTGGACGACTGTACTTGAATATATGATGACTTGGGTTAGTTGTAGCCGTGTCCAATAGAATATCTAATAAGCTTATTTTGTTATTTATGACATGTGTTTTTAATTTTATTGGAGGTAATTGTTTAGGAGTTTGTGCTTCTTATACAAGTATTGTTAGTAAAATTTATTCATTTAATTCTTTATTTATTTGATCTGTTTCTTTCAAATCAAATCAAATCTAATCAAATATTATTTATTTCATGTAAATCTTTACAGATATTTATGAATAGTCAAAAAAAAAAATAGAGTTTTAACAATAAGGTCTAGAGTGCGCTTAGTTAGGCTGCTATATATATATAAATTAATAAAAGGTGTCATTAAATAAAAATATTTAAATAAAAAAACAACCAACCGAACGCACGCTACATAACCAACTAGTGTAAGACTAGGTGGTTAGCTGATTCCATTGACCATCCGATTATCATCTGCCATACAAGAGTGCCACCGAGGCAACCAACCTCACCCACCGTATCCACGCCTTAAATATTAGTTCTTATATTATATTATTATCATCTCTCAAAGTTGTTGAGGGATATAGAGTTATATTTTTTTATAAGCGTCTTCATGCAAAATAATAACAATAAAGTTCAACATGACAATATATGTATTTTATAAATTTAATTCACTTGATTGTTTTGTCATAGTTTGGATTCTTGGTTATGATCGGCACTTAGGTGTGTGAGCTGTTGAAAAACCTAATATAAATATATTTTTGTCCTTAAGACGCTCAATGAATTAATTTATGGTAGTATTAAATAACATTAGAATCATAAAACCGTTTTTTCTTTGTGTTAGTGTAAGATTTTTTAAGTTGAAATATTCGTTATTGTATTTTTCATTAAGCAATATCATTAAGCAATATGCTATTCTTATGCTTGTTCGACATTAATATATTTACATTGTTTGGTTACATAGGTACCTACTCATTTATTTCTATTAAATTACTTTTATACCTAAGTGACTAACTACTGTGCAAAAAAATAACAACTATTTCGTAATAAACCATCACTTAAATCCAACTAAAAAGATGACCGCAACATTAAGGTTACTATCTAGGCAACTAGCTATCGTAGAACTATTGCATAAGTTGTATCGTCTTGGCCTTTAGGAACAAATCGATGTGCGCGTGCGCCTGCCTATTGGCGAGTGTGCCATTCATTTGTATAATGGACAAAACAACAACGCAGTAATTGTGGTGGCAGTAAACTATGCATTGAAAGGTTAATTTGTATTTACAATTACTATGGAGATATAAATAGAATTAGTTACTAAATGAATCACTTAAAAGGATTATTCTTATCACAATAAGTATTTTAAAGAATGTGTACAAAATAATTATGCATTTATATATTAGGTATACATATATTAAACTATTTGTAGGTATCGGTTTCTCACAAATTTATACCTAACACCTTTTATTCAGTAACAATAAAAACATTAAGCCGTTTTAGTATGGCATTAAGGTTAGTCTCTTATCGCCTTAAGATTATTTTATCGTTACCACCGCCCATACAGATGCAAAAACCATCAAGTGACCTGGTCATGTTTCGGTTTTAGTCTGTGGGTTCACCGGTTTTCAGGAGACTTACTGCATCGATTTTTTCGTCGAGGTGGTAGTATCCTTTTCAGGGTGCGATTACGAAATGGGTGGTTAAACTATAAGGCAGCGAGTGTTCATTTATTTATTTAATTAACAGCATCCCACAGCGAAAAAACTGTCATGGCAAGATTGAATTCCTGGTTATACATATCACTAACAGTTTCCCCAAGGTGTGAGATTACATCATGAACAATTGGGTATATGCAAAATTAAAGCTTTCCTACCTTCCTATACTTGTAAAGCAATTCATCTTTGTCGCCGCCCATTTCGTAATCACATCATTTAGCCGGCATAGTGGAAGCGATAAATATTGTTTAAGAACAATTATTGATTGAACCCATTCATGGACTTTGTAGGTCTGCTCACCACCAGGTAGATACAAAGTCACATGCCGTGCTCTAATAAAAACATAGGTATCGTTTGAAAAAGACATTGTCTGCTACTCTTTACATGGAAATCTAACCTCTAGATTTTAATCAACGAATGCAACCTGACGCATTTTGATTTGATACATGCACTGTCAGGTCAGGGTAATCCTACATGTTTGCTAACGTAATAGAGCGTGGGCGTAATGCTGTTAAAGATGAGTAATGAATGAAATATAAACTTTAAAATAAAAATATTTTATACAGCACCTATTTAATTTTGTTTTAGGTTTTAGGATCATTAGTAGAGGCAACCAAGGACAAAATAACTAAATAAAATTAAGGTATAAATAAAAAGAAAATCGGCAATCTATGTAGATCTCCGATTAAGAGAATCCTCAAAACCTGTTTTTTTTTTTAATCTTTAATAATATATTTAAAAGAGATTGGCTTTTTGGAAAACGTATTATAGCATTCAAATAAAAGTTTCCTCGGTAGAAAAAAAAACGGCAAAGTTACTTCCACTTTTTATCGATATTTCTAATTACTTCAATATGGAGCAAATTATAATTCCATTATTTTATGAGTTATAATGTATAATAGGTAAATGGCTCAATAGTTTTGTACATTTTTTTTGTTTTTCACACGCACGCACTGCATCAGGTATTTTACCTGATTTATTAAAATGTGCCTTTATACCACCATTTAAGTAGGTTTAATCATACTATGGATTATCTCTACTCAACGAATATTTTCTTTATGGAAAGTATTAAAGGTTACGAAATATAAGTCAGATTTCACTTTAATTTTCGACATAAAATAAGTACGAAGCTTATCAATATCATTAATCAATGCCCTTTTAATATAAAATTCCTTTATTTTTGGAGCTTTCTTTAATTAGCGAAGCTTTTTGTTGAATATATTTTTAATACCATTTTCGTCATGTCATCGTTTAACCTCGCTTGAGCCTTATTCTACTATATGAATTGTGTATCAACACAAAACACTTATACATTTTTGGGAAATATATCAAATTTTATTTTTGCCATCCAGCACAATAATTAATTTAGTAGAATCAGGACCCTGATTGAGTTATTGTTATATATATGAATATAACTTCATGCGTGAACTTAATTACCACAAACTTTTTCAAACTAGCGACCCGCACCGAGCGCACGAATTACTAATAATTATATGTATCGCAGTACTATGTATTACACATATAAACCAGAAGAGATTACCTAAATAATGGTGAAAAACAAATCAAATTCCTTTGCGTAGTTTAAAAGATATAAGCGTACAGATGAGGGAAGCGACTTCATTTTATACTGTGTATTACACAATGTAAAATTTACTAATGAAATAAATGTAAGTCTACTCTACCAATCTAAAGTAAAGAAAAATAAGTACTGAAGTTCTATATATCAAAAGTTACGCGATTTAAATACAATGCATTATATACCTACCGAGTATAAATAAAAGAAGTGAGCAAGGAAAGTGGTGCCAATCGGATGTAGTCCAAGCCGATCAAATAGTGGTGCAAGCCGATCGGACAGTGGTGAAGCCATTCGAACAGTAGTGCAAGCAGATCGGACAGTGCAGCAAGCCGATCGGACAGTCGAACAAGCCGATCGGACAGTTGTGCAAGTTGATCGGACAGTTGTGCAAGTTGATCGGACAGTGGAGTAAGCCGATCAAACAGTGGCAAGTAAATACAGCTATACCAGTCCACTCTTGTACTACACTAAACCAATGTAACCTGGCTGGCAACTATTAACTTACCACATGACGTAAAGCCGCGATTATCTATCTATAGAAACAGTATATAATTCCACTATCAAAGCTGTATCGCTGTACTTAGCAATCAGTCTAGGCCAGTGTAGGCTACCATTTCTAGTCTAGGCTACTCTAGCCTAGGCAATTCCGCGTACCACGCTCGCCTTTTATGGAAACCTGCATTGGCCATTCACTCTTATGGGACTCACCTGTAACTCTAAGCACATTTCTTTATATACCAATGCGACCTTTTTAATAAGGAAAATTGAATTTTAAGGCTTTAGGGTTAGGGTTTAATGTTTAATATTACTAGTAAATGTTTGTGTGTAAATAATAGTGTGTAGGTCATTGTATTTTGTCACGTAATGCACTGTAATTGGTTTGTAAAGTGTGTTATTATGATAAATTGATTGTCTTTTTAAAAATTCAATTGGAAGTAATTTTGATGATTGTTATATTATTACAAGACATTTCTATGTAAATCAGCAATATTATTGTTGCGTCGCAGTAGGTACTTGACAAAAGTTCTTCACATTAACAATTATAAAATAAATTAAAACTATACCTATAATAAATTAAAAATTCTTACAGCCTGCTTTTAGAACATTATTTAAATTAATATGATCAAAATTAATGATTTGAGGACTGTTAGACTGGTTCACAAACTTAAAGTCGCTCAGCGATCTATAGAAAGAGTTATGCTTGGAGTTTCTCTTGGATAAGAACGAAGACGACTAACCAAAGTCACAGACATAGCTCAAAGAGTCAGTAAGCTGAAGTGGCAGTGGCTGGTCACGTCACAGACCCTAGAGTGGTGACGCCCTACGGTTAGATAGAGTGACGACCTGCGGAACGTGACTGGCAGGTCTTGGATGCAAACTTCACAGGGCCAGGACCGTTGGCGCGCCTTGAGAGAGACCTATGTCCAGCAGTGGACTGTAATAGGCTGATGATGATGATCAAAATTAGCAAGCAAATACATTATTGGTATATGTCACGTTACGTATTTTTTTCTACCAATTAAGTATCTTGTTAGCTAATTTTTAACATGGATTAATTTGTAAGACATTCTAAAAACTGATGAACTTACAGGTGTCACCAGTGGGTTATTCCATCGAGAAATAATGGCTCAATAATTTGCTCGTTAGAGTACCATCAAGGGTGCCTTAGGACAAAAAGTAGCATCACGGGACACCGCCTAGACGGCCTCAGTCCTACCCAGTGGTGGGGTTTTATTCCCACCTCGTTGTAGCCGATGGTATTCTAAGTCTACATCTAACCATTGGCCACTTCTTCGAGGTATTTGGATAAACTCAATAACCCATCAATAAACAGTTTTACAAGTTGAAATAGTAACTGGATCCGTGGTCTCCGAGGCACATTCAAACACACGTACAAACTTTAATTAAAACTTATTGGTACCTATGGTGATTAGAACCGGGATCCTAAAACTGTAGTGTTTTTAAGGTCTACTAAGATCGATTACCATGTATATCTATTAGTCCTTCATTAACTTCATTATTATTTTCTATCAAAGAAATTTATGCCAAGCATGCTCAATATATTAGGTTCAGATACATACATTAACACAACTACAAGCAATATCCACATTATTCATGTGGTTATTAACTGAGTGAAAAATGATTCTACAACGCTCACTCATGTCTAAAAATATCCATATTTCTATCGATATTTATAAATCTGTTAACGCAAGTGCGTCCGCGATCTATACATCTAGCATGCGCCAGTGATTAACGGCCGTGGGAAATTATCTGAGCGTGAGCTACCCTGGGAGCGTTGGACTAGGAAAGCCTACTGATAGACAGAGCAAGGGGTTACTCTTATAAACCCTTGATAGCACCTTTGCAGAGCAGATAACGATTGACTGGTCAATGGACAGCTAAGCACCTAGTCTTTAACTTGTTTGTTTAGGTCGCATTTGTTCGATAGGGTTGCTATTTTTATTTCTAATGCAAGGGCATGAGTTGTGGTTTCATTTTCTTTAAACAACAGATTTACACACTAAACTACACAACGCATCATATAGGTTAAACAACAAGTATTGATAGAAGACCTAAACAAGTTTGATAGACTTTGTAGGTCTGCTTAGCATAACCGGCAGCATAATTGATGCGGTTATAAAAAGAACGGGAACGGTAGTAGGTTTTAGTCTTCATCGTCAAACCAACTACCCGCTTCGTTACTAAACTACCTGAGAGTGACAACAACCTCGACAAGAAATTTGTGCAATAGTTTCCTAAAACCGGTGAAACCTCAGTCTATAACCAAAACAGCCTCCGTAGACGTGGTTGCGCCTTTGGCGTTGTATCCGGGGGTCGTGGGTTCGATTCCCACCCATGGCAAAAAAATATTAGTACGTTTTTCTGTACAGTTTGTCATGGTCTGGGTGTTTATAAAATATAATATGTATTATATCGTTGCTTCTGGTACACATAGTACAAGCCTAGAGCTTAGTTTGTGACCAGAGCAATATGTGTAAATTGTCCTACATATATTTAAAAAAAAAAAACAGACTAAGTCACTTGACGGTTTTTTTTTGATGAAGACCTCTTTAAAAGCTTACATAAACTAAATAGATATAAAAAATATGTACCATTTTGTTAGTTCTAATAAATATTTTAAGCCCATTGCTTGTTGAACCTAGATGAAAACATTCAGCAAACATATTTCAATAACGATCGGTGCTGTACCCATTTAGTATTTGTCTGTGATAAAGAGGCATATCGTGTTCAGTACATAATTAATTACTTATACCAAACGAGGTCACGGGCTTGACCTTTGTCTGAAGACTAATTTAAATCGAAACTACATCTAAAAATAATTAATTTAGTTTAATGGAGTTTTATATATTTTTCTATGTTTAGAAACCTTTAAAGACCAAAATTTCTGTGTTATTTCTGTCACATTGATATAATAAACCTGGACTGGACCTTAGACTAAACCTGGGTTTAACGAAACAAAGGTCACAAATTAAGTTATAGGCTTGTACTAAGTCTGCGAGAAACTAGCCCGAAGACGAGATGTTAGTTCATAGTTAAGTTTATAACCCAATTCTCTATGTCAAATCAAAAATGTTCCGATTTTGTAGAATAAGCATTCGTAATAATCTTAAGTGTAAAAAGTGTAGCATTCACGCAGTGATGTCAATGAATCCCTTAACATACAGTTGATTTTTTTAACCCTTCACTTGATATTGGCAGGATTGCATACGGTCATGTCGATATAGAGCTTAGTTTGTGACCAGAGGCTCTACCATGGGCTTGTGCATTAAAGAAACGTAACGTATTTGCATACGTATAGGTACGTGAGCAACAACCAATAGGATCGCTTTATTTTTGGTAACAGGATTAAATAAAGCGATCCTATTGGTTATTGCTCACGTAAACGTAAATGAATACGTTACGTTTCTACAATGCGCAAACCCATGGTAGAGCCTCAGAGCAATTAGTGTAAATTGTGCTACATATTATTATTATTATTATTATTATTATTCCCTTTCCCACCCTAGTCCTTTCATAATTCCTTTCCTCTTTTACTTATTCCTTTCCTCTATTAATTATATATTATAAATAATTTTATACTACCCATGGCAAAATTTTACGTAATATGAAGAGGCCATTAATTTAAGAAAATTAATAAAATACATTTTTTTACTGGTATGGTTTTATTAAAAAGAAGGCAAAAATCTCTATGGGCCATACATCCTAGTCTTCAGTAAGACTTGATTTTAAATTTACATTATAACTTCTCGTTTAGTATGAATTAGTTAAGTTGAACGTCAGACCGCGAGGCCCAGGCCTTGAACCTTTCAGGCCATAAATAACTCAAATTATTACATAAATAAATAACTTCCTGTGGTTCAACCTCTTATCTGCGTTCCTTATTGTGATTTACTTGTTTATAAGTGGTAAGTCGTTAAAATATAGGGTTGCATAAAGTACGTTCCAGCATAATCAATGGGTAAATACGTCGTGATTTTTCTTAGAACAATGTATAATAGGGAAGGGCCCTAAGAACCTTTATAAAATAAAAATCACATAGGTATATGTTTACATAAATAAATTAATACGCTCGCACTCATTTACGTATTGACAAGAAATAATATAAATATTTTTTGGTATTTTTATTAAATTATTATTCTCGCATGATGATGATTTTTATTCCTTTATCTCTCTAGGAACATTCCATTTTTTTAAATAATACAATGAAAAACAATTCACATTCTTCTAATACTTAAAACTTAAAATACCTTCAAAACAATACTCTTGTCAAAATACATAATTTGTCGCTTTCCATAAAATACAAACGGATTCCCGTTTGAAATAATAATAAGCTAAGGTAATACACAGAAATAAAATTAAATAGAAGAGTCATCGCAGAGTATATATTTTCACTTTTACTAAAATAAAATAATATTTAAGTTGTAATAATAATAATGTTTGTAATGTCTACACAAAGGCGGTTGGTAGATTACTTTTAGAGAGTGAAACTGAAAAATATATAAATAATATAATGAAGCATATTTGTATGAAATGCCTACTTTACGAAAACGATTGACAATTAAATTATTATAAAAAAAATACCATTACGCATTCCTAAGTATTATTTTATATTATAGTTGGCGGAAACGTCAAAACGATATAAATAAAATGATGAAGTTATTATTGATTAAAGACCGTTTTCAATAATCAATCTATCTCTTCTTACTTCTAACATTAAAACTATATGTACTTTAGTACAAAATTAGTTGAAACATAATTGTTATTATCAGTTAAATAAAAACCATATAGAAAATAGGTATAGCCATAATGATCCTCAAGCAACTTCTATCTCTTTATTATATCTGTGTGGTTCTGCCATACAAAGCCTTGCAGTAATGGTAATTTATTTCTAAGGTCCAGTCTCTTGTTTGACTGACAAACAAAGAGTTACACAATTAGACTTCAACTGCAGGAGTCCGCCACAAACATGGAGGAAGAATGAAGTAGAGAAGCGCGTTCCAAAATGCAAACTGAAGCCAAATAAATATATGAATTCCTAGGAATAAAAAAAAATGTTTAAATTAACTACATATTCTACCCCAATAAAAAAATCAAGTATGTATATAATAATAAAATAAATACCATCACGGATGCCTATTTGGCTCCCGAGAACCATTTAAACGGCCTCAGGGAGGGATTAACCCATCCTCATTTCGCCGATGGTATTCGGAGGCAACACCTAACAAGTGGCGAGCTTGTTGCGGTGTTTATGATGAAATAGCCACGTTGTATAAAGCGGTCACCCATCCCAGGCCGGCCTTGTTGTCATCTGCTTAACCTTGTTATCAGTTACGCAATGACTTAACCACTAGGCTGGGGCCGCTTTTTAATATTTGTATATATCAATCGTCGTTATTAAATTGTATAATGTTTATTTATTATTTTATATGCCCCCTTTCTGTAAATAAATAAAGAAAAAAAAACTAGTGTTTTACCTAAATATGAAATTCTTTATAAGGAAATAACTTTTATTTTGTATTTAAACAATAGCGTAATTCGAAAACCTTTATTTAAATTATTTCTTCAATAATTTCTATAGAGAAACCTTAAAGACGAAGAGAGCTACGGAAGCCACAAGATGTTCTCTCAAGTGTCGTCTATCTCTTTCATTCCTCCTTGATTTGACATTCAATAAAAAGAAAAGAACTTGACCGAATAGTTTGAGTAGCAAGTATTTTTATTCGCAAGCGGAATCTCGTGACGGACGCAAAATGTATACTTTCATGTTTAAAAGTGTTAATAAGGATGTTCCAATAAAATGCAATCTATTATTATAACTATAGAATAAAAATACCCATCATGCATTAAATCGGGGACTCTTTTATCTGTGCAAACTTAAGATAAAGTGGCATTCCTTGGTGCATATTATACTATTATAAAAGTCTTTTTTCATTATGAAAAATAGCGTTTTTTGCAAATAATTCAGGATAAGATACATTTAAATCTGGCCAGCTATTCTGTAGAAGCTTATAAGAACTGTATTCCATTGTTCAAGTAAGACTTTCCAGTACGATACTTTTGTAATTGCGGTAAAGTTTTCATTGAATAGATACAAAATTTTACAGCTGGTGCGTAAGCATTTTTTTCTTCGCGGTTCCTGGTTAGAAATATCTACCTAGTGAATGACCTGGATGCCATCTTTTATTGGATCAGGATGTATGTCTCTGTTTTAAGCTAGTTTCATATCAAACAATATTTAATTTACAACAATGTTGTAAAAATACAATAAAAATCCTAACTCACTCCAGTTTCATAGCTCCTAATATTTGTTTTAGACATAAGAGTACCTATTCACAGTTTTCTTGTTTATTAAAATCTTTCAGTTTACCTTTGTAAACTTTCAGTTTACCTTTGTAAACTTTCAGTTAGTCTTTTATTCTAGTCTTAGTATCAACGGCCCGTCCCGCTTTCATTCAGATAGAAACATAATAGTTATGGTGTGTGTAAAATGAAGCGAGCAAAAAGTGTATAAAAATTAAGAGAGAGACAATTTTCTTACCTATCCATGGCTTCACCGGGTGCCGGGTGCATTGCATGGTTGGCATGCAAGCAGGGGAATGAACTGCAGAGTTCCCGGACTTGAGACCGCGAAGTAGGTTTAAAGGCCCTTTGAACTCTCACCTGCATTGTGTTCACTACCCTCTCTACTCAAGCAAATACTATATGATCCTGTTAGCGCCATCTTGGAAATTCGCTCCATAAAAGTTCCGACGGCTGATCTCGGAAGGCCAAGATCCTTCAATAGACAGTCTTGAAAAGACTTTGCTGGACATCCTCTTGCACCAACTTCCACTGCATAAAGTTGATTTTAAATCCGTTTCTAGTAATTTCGTTTGTGAGAACTACGACCTAATAATGTTATATCGACGTATCTCCGCTCGTTTCTCCTCCATGGTTCGTAAGCATACCGGACTAGCTGCCGGGATCTACGGACATTCCTAAAGAAACAGCAATCAAGCTGTTACATTTAGATATATAGCAATTCTAAAGCCTTTTACAGTGCCTTGGATTCCATAAATGTTTTATCAACAAATCCTTTTTCTTGTTTTTTTTTATTGAAGCACAGCATGTGATTAAATATATACCTGATGGTAAGCATACCTACAAAGTCCATGAATACATTGTTGTTAACAGCATTTATCGCTTCCACTATGCCAATGAGGCGGTTACTAAATGGGCGGCAACACAGACAAATTACGATGCATTATCATCAAATAAACCACACGTTTAATAACTGCATTCTGAAAATACTTCTTTGGATCTACTGAACCGATTTTGAAAACTCTTTTTGTGTTGCAATTTGTGTTCGATAGACCATTTATCTAGGAAGTCTATATAATATTACGCTACGAATAATAGGAGCATCAATGAAAAATCTTGGGAAAACACTGTTTTCCCAACATTAGGAACAATTTTATTTTACATTAGGGAAAATTTGTTCCTTTTGAGAGTATCCGTTGCGTGCGCAGACGAAGTTGCGCGGGTCAGCTAGTATACTATAACACTATTTATATTATTATTACCTATAAATAAATAATTAAGCGTGCAAACTAGGGTAAGTGTACCTACTACCACCCACACACTACTCACCTTAAACACGCAAGGGAACTCTACACTATGACGCATGTACGAATAGTTACTTAATTAATTTACAAACCAATTAATACTACAACAGAAAAGAAACAATATATTACGTAGGGTTGCCAGCTTCCGTTTTGTGTTGTAGAAGATTTGCCAGGAGAAAAAAATAAACTAAGTGTGAAAATACCACCCATACAGATGCAAAAACCGCAAGTGACCAGGGTGGCGATTCTCGCGCTTTCGACTTTCATCTCGATTCGAGATTTTTAAACGAAAAATGACATAATATGTGATTTTTCGTTCAATAATATCGAACATTGAACGAAATAAATAATTAATATTAGTTAATAAATAATAAATATATAAATATTGAACGAAAAATCACATATTTAGTCATTTTTCGTTTAAAAATCTCGAATCGAGATGAATGTCGAAAGCGCGAAAATCGCCCACCTAGTCATGTTTCGTTTTTACACAGGAGTTCGCCGGTTTTCAGGAGATTACTGCATCGATTTCTTGTCGAGGTTGGTAGTCTCCTTTTAGGTTGCGGTTACGAAATAGGTGGTTGAATTGACAATAAGGCAGCGAGTATATTAAAATATACTTGCAATGCAATTTGTCTTTATCGCTGCCCATTTCGTAATCGTATCATTTAGCCGGAATAGTGGAAGCGATCAACTTTGTTTAAGAACAATTATTGATTGCCCCCATTCATGGATTGTGTAGGTTGCTCACCACACGCTGTGCTCTAACAAAAAAATGTAAATAAGGGACATGATGTTTTTTTTTCAATAAAACGATATATTTATATGTGTCAGTAGAGATATATATTAATAAAAATCACTTTTTGAATAGGCAACAAAATATGCACGCGTTAAGGTTTATCCAAAATAACGTATTGAGTATTGCCCTCTAACCTTTATTTCAAAATATGGGACACTATCTACAGGTGAATGAACTAGTAATGTTAAAATGACCAATTTGTATGGGGAAGCCAAAATTTTTTTTATTTGCGACACGGTTCAATGCGAAAAGTTGCTCGATTTGATCAGGAGAACCTCATATTAGCCCAAAGTACATCTTTTCAAAGTCACCCTGTATATTTAGGGCTAAAAATGAGGGCATCGTCTGGCAACCCTATAAATACCACACAAGTAAGAATTACCGTCAATAATAACTCCTGCGATACATACCAAAGGGTTTCCTATTTAGTCCCTTAAAAGGAAGGACCTTATTTGCCTTGAATCGCGCCGGCAATCAATTTAACACATGCCTACATAATGTCTTCCTCGATATTCGCAAGCAAGCTTCAATAATAACAAATTAACCACCGCGAACATGACTCATGTGAAGGTTAGGGTGACCATGCGTTTCGGAAAGACTTATCACTTTATTTTTTTATTATTTAAGCTAATTAGTGTTCAGTCACTGTCGCTATCAAGACTTTTATAAATAATAATAGGACAAATAAAACATTAATTAACTTATACATTAATTGTTAATTATCACGATGTTTGCTTTTATGATAATTATGTTTCCTAATACAACCGCTATAGTTATATATATATATACACGAAGTTAATTTTATTCGTGAATATATTTTCCTAAAAATACTTTTAATATATATATTTTTATTAATTTATCTACCTGCTTTAATAAATTAAAGCGACTGTTAAATTCTATGTACCTAGGTATTAATAAAATTAAATGTATAAATAAAGTAGATTGAAAGGATATATTTCTTGGAAAATGGCGTTAAATAAAAAAATTAAAAAAATCTATATAATATATTAATATTGTGGTTACTACACCTTTCCGTCACATCATGTTCGAGTACTCAGCTTATTAAAGAGTCCGGACACAAACGGGTTTTTGCAGCGGTATAGCAGATTATTAATAATCATATTAATTTTTTTTCGAGTAGGCTTCGATGGTGGCGCCACCAGGCAAGTTGCAAAGTGACCATGTAATTATGATTCGAAGGGAAGAGTTAAATATAGAAGTCATAATATTTATGGAGTAGTTGGTGAAGCTGATCGGATATCAAAATAATATAAAAAGACCCTTCCACATACTTAGTTATTACCTGTATTTTTTTTTATAATAATGTGACAAGCTTGTTTATGATGGTATAGCTACGTTGTATAAAGGGTCACCCATCCCATGCCTCGATGTCATCTGCTTAACCTTGTTATCAGTTGCGCAGTGACTTAACCATAAGGCTGGGGCCAGTTTTTTCAAACTCAAAAATAAAACGATTTAATTTTTTTTATTTTTTATTGTACTAAGAAGGTTTGTACAAAGGCGAGCTTAATGCTTTAGGCATTATCTACCAGCTAACCTTTAGGAGAGTAAAAATTGAGAGACAATGTTCTTAGCTATCCATGGCTTCACCGTGCGGGTGCCGGGTCGCGTGGTTAAAAGGCAGGGGAATGAACTGCAGCGTTCACGGACTTGAGACCGCGAAGTAGGTTTAAAGGCCTTTTGAACTCTCACCTGCACTGTATATAGCGTGCACAGATTAGTGTAAAGAGAAATCAAAATACATAAACTGCATAGATACAACTACATAAAATACATAAATAATATAGCAAAAATAAATACCTATATATAAGTATATATAGTATAAGTATAGTAATATAAACCTAACCTAAATTATGATAGTAAAACGATGACTATATAAAATCAACTGATTTGTCCCATTCTCAGCCACACTAAACTTTGCGAGCTTACCAAACTGAGGACAACTTTTAAGTCTCCGCTGAGATTATTCCCTCTATTCGCGTGACATCTCGCTGCGACGCAAACGCTTTGATGCTTACGTAGGGCTGGTGGGCAATTCTTGCGCTTTCGACATTCATCTCGATTTCTCGAGATTTTTAAACGTAAAATGACTAAATATGCCATTTACAAATATTGAACGAAAAATGGCATATTTAGACATTTTTCGTTTAATAATCTCGAATCGAGATGAATGTCGAAAGCGCGAGAATTGCCCACTAGAGCACAGGAAATGTACTCGCGAACTCGAACTTCAAGTAATTTCTAAACGTTGCGTTGTTTTCAGTAATATTAAAGTATTTTTTTATTGTAAAAAACGAACGTGGAGGTGTAGATTTTACTTACTCTCTTACATAGTCTCTTAAAAAACACCCTGTAATCTTTTGAAATGACAACAAAGCTAAACTTTTTAAAACCAAAGATCGTATTTTAGTTGTCTTTTTAAAAGTTAATAGATTGTTTTATAAAGAAACTATGTACATACATACATACATATTATCACGGGTGCCTAACGGCGCCCGAGACCGCCTAGACGGCCCCAAGGTACCCAGCGGAAGGGTTGTAATCCCACCTCGTCGTAGCCGATGGTATGAGTCTACACCGAACAAGTGGCTAGCTCGTCGCGATGTTTTGAATAGACTCAATAACCTATGTAATAAGACTATGTAATCATGACCAATTAATTAAAATCTATACCTTCACGTATTTTTTTGCCAATAAAACTTTAATAATACTGAAATTAATGTTTAGATGTTATTTGAATCCATTTCCTGGCTGCTTAGAGTTTGATTTTAAATATATAGGTATATGTAAATAAATAAGTCAATCATTAGGTAGGAGTAGTCTTTATAATTTCGCTAAGCCAAAGTCTACTTTCTACTTATATTTCGGTTTTAGTTTCGACGATTTTCAGAAGACTACTGCATCGTTTTATCGTGAAGGAGGCAAGTTTGCACGAAATGCGCAGTTTATTTGACGAATATCATTTACACAACAATGTATTGCTATAAAAAGAAATCCACTTGGATAAGCAATTTAAGATATTAATTAACATGTATTCGATTAAAGAGATACTTAATTTACATAAATTAAAAATACACGAATAACTGTATGTTAAATTATAATATATACAGATATTGATCTATCGATAAGACTAGAAGTCAGTTAAAAGGTATTTTTATAATTAGTCAATTGTTTATAGGTTAGTTTAGGAAATTAATAATATTAAATTAAGTTAAAAGAAGAAAAAAATCCTATGAATATGATCAACGTATACCAATAATAAAATTATTTATTGATCAATACCTATTTATTATTAATTTCAAAACTAAGTACATACATACATACATATCATCACGGGTGCCTTACGGCGTCCGAGACCGCCTAGACGGCCCCAGGGTACCCAGCGGAGGGGTTTTAATCCTACCTCGTCGTAGCCGATGGTATGAGTCTACACCGAACAAGTGGCTAGCTCGTCGCGACGTTTTGAATAGACTCAATAAAATAACCCATCTATAAACAGTTTCACAAGTTGGTATAGTGAAACCGGAACCGACAGCTTAACGTGCTTTCTGAAGCACTATAGTGGTGTTGTCAAACAGATGTACATATTTTTTTTAATTAAAAAATCATTGGTACACACCGGGACTCGAACCAGGGACCTAAGTGTTTTTAAGTCCAAAGTCTGAAGAACTCGGCACCACGTATATTATCGAGACTAAGTACTTTGGATATAAAGTTAATTAATTAATATAAACTTTAACGAAATTCCTTCTTTATCCCTTATAATTATATTAGGTAGGATTATTTCCTTAGTCACTAAGTAAGATCTAGGCTTGTACTATGTATGTACTGGTACACAACCAGAAGAAACGATACGAATACATATAATATTTTATAAACACACAGACCATGACGAACCGTACTGAAAAATGTACCAACTAATATTTTTTGCTATGAATGGGAATCGAACCCACGACCACCGGATACAACGCGAAAGGCGCAACACTAGACGTCGTCGATCGAAGGCAGTCAATAATTCGATATTTTTATTACTTTATTCAAGTTATATTAATTAGTATTTTAGCAAACATCTCTTCAACAGTGTACACAGTTATAATTTCATAAATATTTTATTTATTATTGATATTTTAATCATTGAAGTTTGTCATTGGTTACAGTGTTAATAGGTAGAAAGATCATTGTATGAACGGACCGAACGATTACCTTAATAACCAGCGTAAAATGTCACTAAGACTAATTCAAGAGCTTTAATTTAAAGATTATGTTTGTACTAATTAATCGATATGTGAAAGTATAGTGAAAGTAAAATAACAGCTAAGTCTCTTTACCAAATTACGTTTAATAAACAATAAAAGATTTTACTTAAAAGAAAATAAAACTAAAAAGTAAGTCCTTTCGTATTCTACTTTTAAAGTTATAAAAAAATAACCTAATAACCCAAATTTCGACTTCAAGTCGGTTTAATTTTTTGTTAAAAAGATTTTTAATTTACCTCTTTTAGTATGAACACTACCTATGTCTATTTTAACAGCCTCCGTAGACTAGTGGTTGCGCCTTTGACGTTATATCGTAGGTTCGTTTCCCACCCATGACAAAAAGTACGTTTTTCTGTATAGTTTGTCATGGTCTGGGTGTTTATAAAATATAATATGTATTATATCGTTGTTTCTTGTACACATCATACCTACAAGCCTAGAGCTTAGTTTGTGACCAAAGCAATACGTGTAATTTGTCCTACATATCTATTAAAAAAAAATGGACTTAAATATTAAACAAAACTAGGCGAATACCAACACGACCCTTAGGTAAATCAACATGCTTCATTCTCGGATAACATCACATCACGTTCCTAACATTGAGTTCTCAGAAAACTTTCTCATAGTACACTATTAGATACAACATTCGCTATATCTCACGCATTTTTTGTTGAAAATGCCTCTAACTCAGAGCACAATTGTTCGAGATTGTATGAACCATTGCTTCTGTAGATGTAATAAACAGAGAGTATAAGTAATATACTAGAAAAACACGTTCACAAAGGTTTTTTCTAATTTCCCACATATATTAAAGAAAGAGATGGATCTCTAAGATATCATTATTATAATGCCTATTGACTTCCGTATACATTTAAGTTAAGTATTTATAAAAATGTAAGTTTATAATTAAATTTAATAATTATATTACTTAATTAGCGTTAAAATAATTATAACTAATATTTTTTACATTTCAGCGTCTACAGCGTTTAATTTTGAAATAAAATGTATGACTATTTGTAATAAATAAAAATGAAGCTAATGTTACTACGTCTACTCTTTAATTGAAATAAAAAAAACCTTAGTTCAATTTATTTTGGGTCAGTAAACTTAATTGATCTCAGGTTAATACAGTTACACTTTATAGACCAAAAATTTATAGGAATATTTATTATATAGCGCTAGTAAATAAAAGTTTGCATTGTAAGCATCGAAATACACCTGTAAGTCATATATGTTTATATGCAGTTGTCAAATGTAGGTATATAAAAAAAATCTTAAGTTGTTAATATTTGAAAGATATATCGAATGTGGCAATTACGGTTGATACCATAAATCTAGATAAAAAAATGACTGATTTTATATATCTGGTAGGGTTTTTCAAGGATGGTAAATATGAAAAATACATTAAAAGTAGAATGAATGCAGACAATAATGTATATTTCGAACTGAGATAGGAAATTCAAATATTACTGATAAAACAAGATGTGCGGTGCTAAATTAACAGACCAAATCTGCAAAGACATAATTCGCGAGCGAGTATGAAAGTACAGATATGAAAATAAGAAAGGGCATGCTCCGCTGGTTTGGGAATGTAGAAATATTGAGCGATGATAGACTGACGATCAGAGAAAATCCAGGCGAAACTGGTTTTTTTAGACAGTAACACTTAGAAGAAGGGTTAACATGGCCGCGGGGGTTTATCATATTAAAATGGTTTTAAAAGACGGTGTAATAATAGTCTCCAAAATCGAAGAAAAACTAATGAATCAAAGAGGTATGTTGAGACAGGAGCGCTTGGTTGCCTATGCCAGTAACAGACCTGGCTTGAAGATAAATATAGTAAAAAAAATATTACGTCATTTTATTCCTAAACAACACAGATTCCACCTATCTTCTCAGACCATACTCGCAGTATCAAAATTTCCACCAATCGTATCTCAAAACAGTAAGAATTTTGACAGTAAAACTGAGATCATGCTTATTTTAATGTTTGATGATTATTTTAGAGAAACTTATTTAGTTATTAAAATAACAAGTGACAATGAAAATCAACAACTCTCAACAAGTGTCTCGAATTCGCGTCGTCATAAAACACAGCGCACTACCGTTTCCCGAGCGTCCTAAACAGTGAACCTACTTTCACCAGATCTCAGTAATTGAACATTTACTATCTAGTCGTAAAAAGCTAATTACAGACTACCGAATAGAGTTGTGTAGAGCTTCAATGTGGCCTTTGTTAATAGGTATTAATGTACTGGTATATTGATTGCTTGATGAGTAATCACAATTTTATAATTCATATTAGGATGTACCTTCTTCTGATGTATGATAGTTCTAAAAAAAGTTCATTGGCTTGAATCTGTGTATGGTTTAATAATATATAATTTAGTAGATGATATCTTTATTGTTTTTATTTCTTGTTTAGTACCTTTAATCAATATTGAATTTGTACAATATGATCTCTATTGCTTTAAATAAAAGGTTAGTTTTGAAAAAAATAGTTCAAAAGCTTCCAACTTATGATCTTTTTCTGGTAGATTTTTATAAACTTTTAGTTGTTTGATGTATGTATGTAAGAAATACTCGAAGTACGAATGTTCAACAATATAAGAAGTATTTGAATAGGTAAAATCTATTAGTTAAAGTCAGTGTTTAGGTGGGAGAAATGTCTTCGCTGGCTGAACGATCGTTTTAGTTACCACTCCCGATACCGTCAAGTATGGACAGTGGTAACTATGAAGGACATAGTCATGTTGCTGTTTTAGTCTATGGATTCAACAGTTTTTAAGAGACTTTACATCGATATCTTGTCGAAGTAAGGGTGCGACTACGAAACCGGCAGTTGTATTGACGTAAGAAAAGCGAGGATATTAAAATAAAATAAACTCATAATTAAAATTTGTGGGAGCAACCAATGCTGTTAAAGAACAATGTATTGATTGAAACTATTCATGGACTTAGTAGATCTGCTTAACATCAGGTAGATATAAAGCCACACGCCGTGCTTAATTAAAAAAAAATAGAGAAACCGTGATTTGTGTAATACCATTTTTAATCGTTGATTTAAACGATGACTTATTTGAATTCGACCGTAAGTTAGAAAAAATATTAATCAATATTGTATCCTACATATTGATGACAGCTTTTTATTTTACAAATTCACAGGAATAGATACCCACTCTGTCACATCCAATAAAAATAATATAAAAAAACGTTAAAACTATTAAACCTACAATAAAACTTCTAACATTGTAAAGAGTAATAACATTAATAAAGAACATAAGGAAGTATCTAAAGCTAAAGCACTTTGTTCTACCGCAAAACCTTTAAACGACAAAGTAATTTTAACAAAAGGAACAGAAAACCACAAAATACCCGTTATTTTGTCACCAGACAATCCCAGTCACGGTCTATGCTCTATAAGACCAGGAACCATGGCATATACATAACGTTAGGTGTAATATTACTGAAACCAAAGAACCTTCGAGGCATACGAGATATTTGTTACAAAATTACTACTGAGAAATGTCTTGCGAATCGTGTGACCGACGACGATAATGCACGTGCAAAAATTTCTTGAGAGTTTCGATTCATATAGCGCTTATAGCAAATGAATCACAAAATTAAATGTACCTAATATGGTATTTTTTTATTGGATTTTGTATCTATCTGGTGGTGAGCAGATCTACAAAGTCCAGGAATGGGGTCAATCAATAGTTGTTCTTAAAGAACATTGATCGCTCCCAATCGCTAAAGATGCGATTACGAATTGGGCGGCGACAAAGACGATATGCATTACGAGTATGTTTTATAATACTCGCTGCCATCATCATCAACCACCCATTTCGTAACCGCACCCTGAAAGGAGACTACCATCTAGACAAGAAATCGATGTAGTAATCTCCTGAAAACCGGTAAACCTATGGACTAAAACCGAAATATGACTAGGTCACTTGGCGGTTTTTGTATATGGACGGCCGACTAAATGTAAATTAAAAGTAATATGGTTATTAAATTAATGTGGTTGATCATTTTATTAGTCATGTTTAACACTGGAAGCTGAAGTTCAAATATTTTTAATTATACAACTTAATTATAATTTTTTAGTTTGATTTTAATATTATATAGGTATTATAATCAAACTAAATTAATCAGAAACCCTGATTGGTTAAAATCAGTGATATTAATACCAACCACTAACCATGCTTCTATTGTTAACCGTTGATTAAAATGATAACTATGGATTCACCGGTTTTCCGGAGACTGCATAAATTTCTTGTCGAGGGGGTAGTCTTCTTTCATGGTACGGTTACGAAACTGGCGATAGATTTGACGATAAAGCAGCGAAGATATTATTAAAACAGACTCGTATGCAAATACGTCCATGTCGCCGCCCATTTCGTAACCACATCATTTAGCCGGCGTAGCAAGAGCGATCAATATTGTTAAACAACAATGATCGACCCCATTTATAAACTTTGTAGATCTGCTTAACATCAGGTAGATAAAAAGCCACATGCCGTGCTTAATTTAAAAAAATATAGAAACCCTGATTTGTGTAATATCAGTAAAATGTTAATACCAAACCATGTTTCTATTTTTAATCGTTGATTAAAACGATGACTTATTATAATTCGACCGTAGAAAAAATATTAATCAATATTGTATCCTACATATTGATGACAGCTTTTTTTTACAAATTCACAGGAATAGATACCCAATCTGTCCGGGGGTGGTCTTTGTTATGATTTCTTTGTGAGAGGGATTACAGGGGTGGGCACAGAGATCCTTTGTGTGCATGTGAGGATTCACCCTTATCTGTGCACGTGTGGTCACCCTACTGCGTGAATGAATATCACTTTGGAACTAAATTTGGTTCGATGTTTTATACATACATACATATCATCACGGGTGCCTTACGGCGCCCGAGACCGCCTTGACGGCCCCAGGGTACCCAGCGGCGGGGTTTTTAATCCCACTTCTTCGTAGCCGATGGTATGAGTCTACACCGAACAAGTGGCTAGCTCGTCGCGATGTTTTGAATAGACTCAATAACCCATCTATAAACAGTTTCACAAGTTGGTACAGTGATATCGGGACCGACAGCTTAACGTGCTCTCCGAGAGACTATAGTGGTGTTGTCAAACAAATGTACATTTTTTTTTTATAAAAAACTCATTGGTACACACCGCGATTCTAACCAGGGACCTAAGTGTTTTTAAGTCCAAGGTCTAACCAACTTGGCCACCACGTATGTATGTTTTACACGCGGTAAATTAATTGTAAAATACCTAAAGTACGGACGCGGAAGAGGAATAATTTCGTACGTTGACTCCACACTAATTCTCTTTGCATTATATAGGTACCTACTGACTTGTCGCCCACCTATCTTGTGCGGACTAGTTAATTGTATTAATAGTGTGCAAGCGACAGAGAGATAAGTAGTGTAAGTTGTGATTTTTAAACTGTGTTACACCTCTTTGACTGTAAAGGGTAAATTCAAAAAGAACAGGCGTCAAATATACCTACATGCTTTAAGCTGGGTTGCACCAAATTTACATTTCTTTGACGTCTAAGGTCTCCTGAGCCTCAAATATATGAAATGTTCGATTTATAAAATAAGGCAGGTATATTCGACGTCATTTAAAGTTATTTATTACAATAAAATTACGGATATGTAGTTTTGGTACGACCCAGGCCTTAGGGTGCATCCACATTTTGTTTGTTTCAAGGTCGGTGAAATTTCTCAACCGTGTTAATGTTACGCTCAATGTGGACGTAGGTCATAATAACGTTCCCCTTGTTATCCATGGCATAAATTAATGGACAGGTGACTTTGACCGTGTCATTTCAGCGTAACAATTTTTTACGCTGGTCACCCCGAAATGGTGAAATGTTCAACGAAATTACCCTTCAAGTATTGAGAATAGTATATTAATAATAATAATATGTGACATGACATTTTGCACATATAGCTTGGTTACTATGCTATAGGCTTGTACTCGCAGATCAACAAAGTCCATGAATGGGGTCGATCAATATTGTTCTTAAACAACATTGAACGGTCCCACTATGCCGTCTAAATGATGCCATTACGAAATGGGCGGCAACAGGGATGAATGCATTACGAGTATATATTAATATCCTCCCTTGTAGCAGTGGCGGATCCAGGGGGAGGGGAGGGGGAAGGAGGGGGGGGGGGGGGTTCTGTCCAGGGAATTAAGCCCCCGCCCCCTCTCCCCCAAACCATCGAAATTCATTTAAAACCTACTATTTTGTAATAGTTATTACAAAAAATCCTCTAAAAAGCTTGCCAAAGGACCAAAATCAAAACTAAATCCGCCCCTGTTTCGTAGTCGCGCTCTGGAAGAAGACTACTACCTCGTAATACCTCGTATTTAGTACTTAATAAATACCTATTATTTATCGATATTTTGTTGTTATCATACCAAATAGAAATGTAAGTTGAATCATGAAACATTGAACTTTGAAGTGTCGAGTTATTCTATTTTAGTACTGGATGACCCACATTGATATCAGGTATGTTATTTAAATATTTAATAACTGGTTCTATTACGTCAGAATCAATACATTTTCTTATAACTTATATAATATAATTTATTGCCTCGGAGAGCATTCAGTTTCACTATACCGAATAAGTTTTTAAGTGGCGATTTTTCAATCGTCAGATTTGACAGATAACATGTATGGAGGACAGATAAATGTAACAGTTCTTCATACAAGTTTTCTTTTATCTGCAAGTAAGGCCAAACAGCAAAAATATTCAGAAACTTCTGGTGTTTGGTCTTCAGCAGCAAAAAAAAATTGGTAGACATTTGGTGATGTCCGAGCTAGGAATTATTTTATTCAACGTATATAATTTATTATTCAGAGAGAAAATGTTGGGAGTATATTAGGGACAAGAGTCGGACTAGCCATATAGTTGAGGTGGCGTTAGCCAGCCGTGCCCCAGTCTGCGCAGGCCCCTTACGGGCCTAGCTAGCTTCATTTGTTATATTATAGGAATATAATTTGAACTGGATTTAAGACCTAATATCGTCCATAATTAATAATTTGTATATTTCATAATTTTTCCATCTACCATTATCATCAAGCCCGGGTTTGTGGGGAGCCACCCGTGCCTTTCCGGCCCAGTCCGAACCTTGTTAGGGACCTTAGGCCAACGGAGTAGCTGGGACATACCTATTAAATTTAATATCTAATTAGAATACAATAATAAATAAAAAACTTATCTATTGAATAACTTTATCTGATGACTAGCTGATCCGCGCAACTTCCTCTGCGTAACTACTTTAAGCGTTTAGCGGACGCTCTTAAAATATGTTTCTTTTGAGAGCGTACGCTAAACGGTTAAAGTTTTCCCCGTTTTTGCAACATTTTTCATTGTCACTCCGCTCCTATTGGTAGCGTGATGTTATATAGTATTCTTCGATAAATGGGCTAAAACTTAAAGATGTTTTTAATTCGAACCAGTTGTTCCTGAGATTAGCGCGTTCAAACAAACAAACTCTTCAGCTTTTTAATATTAGTATAGATTCTAAGGTCCTTCGATAAATAACTAAATAAAACAGCAAACTAATATTTTATTTAATTAACAATTAAACATATTATTTTAATTAAACATTCATCAGCCTGCCTCAGCATTCGTTTTGCTCTGATTTCCATGTCGATAAAATTGCTATAATTGCTAGCAATCAGACCGTGCTGCTGTTTCCTATCGATCTCGCCTATCGACTATCGATAACAAACGTCGATAACTCAATTCCCCTTCCTAGTCCCTATCGATATATTTATTAGCTATAAATCTTGTAGTAAAATTAGCGGGTAGTACTGCAAATAGTTTCAGGTAAGTAGATATTTTATCAAAATTCGACCTTAAAACAAGGGAATAGTGTCTAATTAATAGCAGATTCTGTTAACGAATATACATAGAGTTTATGGACCCTCGGTTGCACCATTTTAAATTAACTTTAAACGGTATCTTTAGGTACTTTATGTGTATGTCTGTTATATTGTATGTATATTGCAGTCCATTTTTTTGGATCTGCTTCTTATTCTTTGAAGGAATGTATATCCAATTATTAAAAATATTAAAAAAAACCTTTTTACGGGCGTCTTCATGAAAATGGTAAATAAAATAATAAGATTCTTTCATCTGAATACGATGACCAAATAAAGCAAATTTATAATAATAATTTGTATTTTTTTTTAATACAGGTATTAAATTAATATTTAAAAAATCGCTTTGATTATATTACAATGATAGGGGACAGTCGATAAGTAGGTAGGTATTACCTAAAAAATCAATCAACTCAACTCGGATAAAGTTGGTTTAACACAGGCTTTTGTTTAACGGTTAAACTTAGCAAGCACTTTCTAAATTAAACCCATAATGTTAAACAAGCAGTGTAAATTATTTTAACAAGGATTTGCATACAATTTTAAATACGACATACTCGTTCCGTTATATATTTTTTTTATATCAGTGACCTGAATTTTGTTGCTAGGAGTAAGAATTTTTTGGTTTGAAGTTTAAATATTATGGAAGTACCGAAAGGCCAAAAAATCTAAGGGTGCAAAAACAAAAAGTGAAAAAAAAAGAATATAACCAAACAATGCTGATGGAGTGCGAACCGAATAAAGCGAAGTTTGACATTTCGCTCGAAAATTTAACGAAATAAAAGGTACACTGAGTTGCATACAACTAAACAATTCAAGTCAAGGAATCTATCTGAACCCGGACCTTAATAGGTAGAGAGTATATATATGTAGTAGAGAGCTGCCCATATGAATTACTGACTCGTAAAGAAACCGTCTGCTGGGCATATATATTTTTCTTAGTATTGCCCCAAGTAGCTTGGATATAGTTTGGGAGTAGAGAATAGAAATATCTAACCAGCAGATGTTTTCCGGATCACTCACAAACTGACTGGCTTTTAAACGCCCCCAAGGACCTTGATCTGTGGAAATTCGAAATCTTGAAAACTGTATCCAGGCTATTTCGGACAATACAACACAACACGAATGATATTTCATGCCCAGCAGACGGTTTCTTTACCAGTCAGTAAATCATAAATAGGCAGATCTCTAACTATAATAAGCCAACCGCTGCCAAGCCCAGTATTCTGGTTTATCACTGTCTCCTACACAGGAACAAGGAATAATCCCAGCATAAAAGGCAGAGCAAAGGTTATAGGTATTTAATGATGGTATCTGAATGACGCATTACTCTTACTACAAAATACAAGTATCTATAATGGGCACTAACATCAAAGCACACATTGACTTTTGTACAACTCACGTTGACAAATAGATATTAAACCTTGCATTTACACATCTATAAAAAGAAGAAAATGCTGAACTAAAAACAAGTATACCTATTTTAGTGCACATTCTTGAGATAAGTATAATAAAACATTGACAGTGACGGAGTGTGGAGTAATCTGCGCAGGTCACTGACTTTGGTACAAGAGATGCGTCCTGTAAATGTGAGCTAACTGACTAAACACACTGACTTGCACTAACTACTTAGTCAGCAGCGTGTGAAGATGTCGATCTTAGCGTAGATAATACACAATATGCTACTAACTAATATTGCACAGTCTATGAGGTCTAGTTGTTTATATTAAATTGTATTATTACAAAACTGCATGTAACCTTGTGTTTTGCTTGCTCCAAAATCCGGCTAAAGGATGCGGCTACGAAATGGACGGCGATAAAGACGAATTTGCATTACGAGTTTACTGCTGTTTTATCGTCTATACTCGTTTGGTAACCCCACCTTGAAAGGAGACTGTCTTCTCATCGAGAAATCGATACAGTAAGCTTCTAAATATCAGTAAAAACAGGGACTAAAACTGGAACATGACTAGGTCCCTTGACGGTTTTTCTATGGGTTTCATCTGTATTTAATGCTATTGAGGCTTGCATTTAATTCGTATTTAAATAATGTATATTTATTAGGTTTCTTGTCTACACTATGCCAGCTCAGGATACTAAATTACCGACTGCTTTTGGAACTGATAGGTCATTCCTACAAAATATTCTTGTAAAAAAAAATATATTATGCTTTGGAAGCAGAAAGCAAACGTTCAGAATTAAGATGACAGACAGAATCTTAAATCAAAAAATAAGATTTTTTAACTTTTAACTGTAAATTAACCCTCAAATACAAAGGGGTTTAAATTACCTAGCAACATAGCAATTGACATATCAAATATAACAAAAACCTATGTAGTCTTATGGTTGCGCCTGTGGATTACTTTTATTGTCTACCCCACACAGACCTACTGTCAAATAAACTTTTTGAAGAAAGAAATGTATTAACTATGTCTGATTTATTGATTACCGTATATAGTAGATACTCGTAAGTATTTGCTAACAGCGACGAACCGCTATCGTCGCCTACGCACAGTTCGCAGCAAACCTTTGTGGCGCAACATGCGCTTGGGCATAGCTTGCCCGTTCAGATTTGATACTTTTAGATCAGGAATTGTTGTATACTTACAAAATGAATGAGATTGGAATAAAAATATCCTTGTTGTTGAAATATTTTACTTAGATACTAAAAAAATACTAAGTATTCATAAAAAGCTTAGTTATTTCAACATTTATATCACGTTCATATCAACATTTAGTTATATCACGTGTTGGGTTTTTTTAATAGAAAAATAGTAATTTAAAATGATTAGGCATGGAATTATAGGTAATTTCTTAATATGAAAGTAAGTAGGGTAGGATCGTAAACCTTTTTTTTAAATCTGACATCGGAATTAGCTTTTTGCAGTCCATTTTAGTGGTGTCTATTTTTCTGTAAGCTTTTGACGTCTAATAATTACAGACTCACATTCTGTTTTTGATGACCTTAAAATCAACAAAACATCAGTCACTTCATGATATAAATATTATATAAGTTTCTACTATCGCTGGTGCCTCAAGGTAACCAGCAGGGGGATTTTAATCCCACCTCAACGGCGCCGATGATATTCTGTGTCCGAACAAGTGGCCAGCTCGTTGTGGCCTTTGTTCAGAGTCAACTACACATTTATAAACAGTTTCACAGTGAAACGGGACCGTCAGCCTTACGTGCCTTCCGAGATTTTATAGTGTTCTTGTTAACAAGTGATATAAATAAAAAATATATAAAAGGATTAAATCTGTTCAATCCAAGTGCAGTCGCCACACTGTCTAGGGGGAAACGATTGTTTATAATAATAGGCCCACTTCATAATCGTATTCGTTACGGCTAATGCGGATACTCGCATTAACATTCTATGGTTATGAACATATAACTATGTCTATAGCGAGTGTATAACCCATTGATATCAGTTAGGTATGGCGGACAACAAGGTTTTAATCCATTTTTTTAAGGTGGTTCAGCCACGATGAAATATAAATTTTTGGATCAAAAGAATATCGTCTTGGTCAAGCCAAATTGTTTCTGTAAGGCGGAAATAAATCATAAATAATAAAAAAAAATTGAATTAAAAAATAAATCTTGAATTAAGCAAAATACTGTTTAAGTTGTCTTGGTTTCAGAACATTAGTTACAACTTTAGTTAAAAAATGTTTACTTGTATTGAAATAATATTTGTATTATTTGCTAAAGAATTCCTATAAAGTAAAAATACAGATTGTTAGTGGATGACTTGGCCTACCAAGGCTGATACAAATCATTTACAGAACCACATTTACAGAAGTTTAAACACAAACGCGCCTGGGCCGTGTTCGGAAACGTAACACTTTAACGCTGGGTAGTGTCACAGAGTGAGATAAAAATATTGAAAAATGCTTAGAGAACAAGAGATGCATATAGTGTAGTGACATTACCCAGTGTCAAAGTGTTAGTTTACGAACACGGCCCTGTATGATAGGATGCGGAGAAAGCATGTGGAGATAGAGAAATGACGTATATTACTCTCTACTTATTTATTTAAATCTTTATTGCATACAAAATACAAAGGCGGACTTAATGCCGCTAGGCATTCTCTACCAGTCAAACATTCGGGACAATAAAAGCAGTTAATAAGTGAGGTAGGTGCAATACAGTAACCGAGTATATAAACCAGTGAATATTATATAAAATACTTACAATCTCTTATAGACTACTTAAATATATTATATATATATATACATACATAAACTACTGAGTATACGTGGTGGCCGAGTTGGTTAGACCTTGGACTTAAAAACACTTGTCCCTGGTTCGAATCCCGGTGTTTACCAATGAGTTTTTAAATTAAAAATTTATGTACATTTGTTTGACAACACCACTATAGTGCCTCGGAGAGCACGTTAAGCTGTCGGTCCCGGTTTCACTATTCTTACCAACTTGTGAAACTGTTTATAGATGGGTTATTGAGTCTATTCAAAACATCGCAACGAGCTAGCCACTTGTTCGGTGTAGACTCATACCATCGGCTACGACGAGGTGGGATTAAAACCCCTCCGCTGGGTACCCTGGGGCCGTCTAGGCGGTCTCGGGCGCCGTAAGGCAGCCGTGATGATACATACATAAACTACACATACACAATACTACCAACTACAAAATGAGAAAGGAAAAATAATAAAGTGGAAAGGAATAGAATAATGAAAGATAAATAAAAACTACCTATGAATTTAAATAGTAATCATATACTCTTTTTTTAAATATGACTCTATTTGGTGATTGTCTTATTTTGACTGGTAAATTATTCCAAAGTCTTGCAGCGACAACTGCAAACGATTTAGAAACAAAGGTGGTATGATGGGAGGGGAAGGCAAGGGTTGTATTAAAAGTAGATCTAAGGGTTTACTTACCCCTTAGCAAAGGAATGATGGTGTGTATGTTGTAGGTTAATTTAAAAGGCTGGATCGTGTCGGTGGAGTATCTCCATCCACTTTGTTTGACTTCTTTGTATGAATTGGCTGGACATTCCACGTCCTCTTTTGTCTACTATACAATATGATCTCTTCAATTGTTTACTATACTTTCCTTTTCTTCTACTAAAATTCAATTATGTTATTATAAGAGAGTAAAAGGTTTCGCGATCTCGAACGCCTAAAAACGTCTATATGTTGTTTTCAATGCTATCAAAGTTTATTTTTAATGAAAAAGAACGTAGAGGTGTAAATATTACTTACTCGATCCTAATTAGATAGTAATAAAAAATATATTAACTTTTGAAAACTTTGGGTGTAAAGTTTGAGTTATTATTCTAAAAATATTACTTTAGTTATTATTTTAAAACTTAACATATTTTTCATAAAGAAATTATGTAATTAGGATCGAGTAAATAAAATCTACACCTCCATGTTTTTTTTTCCAATAATAAAAACTTTTTTATAACTGAAAACAACATTTAGATGTTTTTTGACGCTCGAATTCGTGAATTCTTTTCCTGCCCACTTAATATAAGATAAAAAAGGTGTGTACTACTATGGATAAAAATCAAAAGCTTGTCAATTGTCAAAATTCTATGATATATAATATATTATGTATGTATATGTGTATAATACATGTATTTGTATAGCATGTGAGTATATATGTATTTATTTATAAATATAAATAAAACTCATTATATTTTTTATTGCACACTTACCTAAACTTAATGCTCTAATATCCCGAAGGTTTGACTGTCAGATAATGTCCAACGGCATTAAGTCCGCCTTTGTATTATGCAATAAAGTTTGATAAATAAATAAATAAATAATATATCACAAAATAAAAATAATCCTTGGAACATATTAAATACCGACAGAAGAACTGAGAGCCTCAGAAAAAAATATGTCGATAGGCAACCTACAGCCTTCCCGGAAGTGGATAGAACACTTGAATTTCATACTAGGCTACTTAACGTTCTATAAAACGTCGGCCCTATAAAAACTTTGACAGTCGGTTGATTATAAGGTACACGGTTCAGCAACAACTGGAAAAAAAATAGTCATACAATCTCATTGAAACTGACTGAGATCCATTATCAAGTCGACATTAGGTAGGTCTGCAAATTGGGACTAGAAGTCTGTCGTGTGAAATGGCTTTATAGTAAGGTTAGTAGTGTATCTATTACTAATATTATAAATGAAAAAGAAAATAAAAAAAACGTTTATTGCCTTCAAAATTACAATAACAACGTAAATGACATTATAGGAAAAATGAGAACTAAATGACAAAAAAGTATATTAAAAAAAATAATTAAGTAGTTATAATAAAGCTGAACAGTTTGTTTGTTTGGTTAATCGCGTTAATCTCAGGAACTACTGGTTCGAATTGAAAAAATATTTTAGCGTTGGATAGCCCATTTCGAGTAAGGCTATATAACATAGGACCAATAGGAGCGGAGCATCAATGAAACATGTTACAAAAATATACCTTCTTAAAATTACGCAGCCGCGCGGGTCAGCTAGTAAACAATAAGCTTTGACTAATAAACTACATTCCTAACGTCCTATAGAGAAGACACTAACAGAAACAAGGCATCTAACGCCTTTATTATACAGTTTCTTGCTAAGTAAATAAACTAGCCAACCAGCAATACTGTTGCCTCTAAATGGCATATTTAACTTCCTTACACATTGACAATTCTTCAAGTACCGTTCATAAGACGTGTCTGGAAAAGCAGTTATTTTTACTTTTACTGAGAATTTAAGGTTTATAATAGCCATAATATATAAATGATGGCCGAGTTGGTTAGACTTTAGTCTTAAAAACACTTAGGTTCAGGTTCAAACCCCGATGTGTACCAATGTTTTTAATCTAAAAAAATATGTACATTTGTTTAGACCAACACCACTATAGTGCCTCTGAGAGCACGTTAAGCTGTCGGTCCCAGTCACTTGTGAAACTGTTTATAGATAGGTAACTGAGTAACTGAGTCTATCCAATCATCGCGACGAGCTAGCCACTTGTTCAGTGTAGACTCATACCAACGGCTACGACGAGGTGAGATTAATAACCACTCCGCTGGGTACCCTAAGGTCGTCTAGGCGGGCGCCATAAGGCACCCGAGATGAATTTTATTTTTATCTATTTAAGTAATAGCCAATTCAGAAATAACAAAAACTTAATCTTGAATTTGGCAATAACTGAAATTGCTTTAAAAAATATTTTTGTTAAAATTTCTTTTATAATTGACATTCAATGCGTTTGACCTCAAACGTGCCTGATGGAAAGTATCGATGATCTCGAATTTAATCACGCTTACTCTGTAAATGCCTATTAACTCTAGACTTCAAAATACCCAGATAGTAAATATAAATAATAAATACCATCACGGGTGCCTATTTGGGTCTCGAGAATACGGCCTCAGGGTTCCCATTGGATGGTTTAACCTGTCCCAATTTCGCCAGTGGTATTCAGAGGAAACTCCTAACCAGTGGCGAGGTTTTGGCGAGATTTCAATATGTACGTTTATTTCAACAACAAAAAAATCTATCCAACTTGAAATATTACGTTTTTTCTTGAAACTAAAACTGTCGATGGTTACCACATTTTTGCTGTTTTATCTCTCCTTTATATAATTTATTTATATTACTTATAAATATAATTTGATTGATTAATATTCACGCCATTGGGGTAGGCAGACACAACCGGGCCCCACTTTAACATTCCTTTTGCGTACACAGACATCACCCTACTAATACATGCATGCCCATTTTAGACTTTTAAATTCACCGTTTTTAAAAAAACTAACAATTTGATCATAATACCTAATTGGTCTCACGCAATTTACCTCGCCTTTTAATTGTTTAACAAGTTTATTTAAATTAATTATTTTAAATGAGTGATATTTATTATTAAAACTAATTTAGAGATGCAAATAAAATCTTAAATAGGAGTTAAAATGAATTATCAATAGATCATCAAATATATCAACACAAAATACCTATTCGATGCATAATTTGTTCAGAATACCTGCGTAACGGATGTCGTTAAACGTATAACGACACGTATATTATGCAAATAACGTTCTGATCGAATACCTATTAGTTAGTTAAACAACTTGACCTGCTTTGGTATATTTTATATTTGGGTTTCAAATTTATGATAGAGACGTGACGTTTATAAAGAGATTAGCTTGAATTACTTTCTCTGTACAGCTAGAACTTTTGAGGCAAATATGAAATATACAGGTTCAGATATCTGTGACTATATACCTATTAGATATCTGACTATATATATAAGTACTTATTATTATATTTCTGATACAAGACTCAGCAAAATTTAACGGCAGTTGTGCCTATTCCGAGCCGAATTAGTGCTAAGCTAAGAAATAAGGTCAAAATCACCAAGGATATTTTTATTTGTCGTATTCTTATTTTGACGTAATGCTCTAGAAATTATATAAAATTAAAAAAAAAATGTTAAAAAGCAGTCTTTAGTTATTTTTTAGATCGAGCGAAGTAATATTAATCCTATTTGAGTCCCAAACCAATAAAATAGTCTTCTATTCCGAAGGTAACATTTTCACAGATAAAATTTAATAAAAAATCCCCAATAGTCGAAATTATAGTATAATATAATTTATTATTAAAATTAGGTAAGTATGAACCATAAAATATGCAACTAATTTGTTTTTTTTTTAAATAATAACATTCATTTTTTCATTCATTCAACCCCATTCAAAGATCTTTGAAGATCAATTATTTTTAATAAGCAAAAACAATCAGTACACAGTCAAAAATATATCACTATCAAAGATCAAATAAAATATTTAGTTATAAAAATGTCACCAGTTATAAGTTAATTATAATTTAATGAAAATATTTTTAACATCAATAATACATATATTTATGACTAACACATGTTAAGATATAGGTCAACTAGAAAACTCTTCCGTGACTTTTTAAAGACCAATTGAGTAGAAATTTTATTAACAGACGTGTGAGGAATAAACCTTATTAACATTTAGTTTATTTTGCCAATAAAATTCAAAAGTTTTATAACAATATTCCTTTTGTAAGAAATGACTAATTTTATGCATATATGGGGTTTATACATGTGGGGTTTATACATATGTGAGGTTTATATATATGGAGTGTTTTATAGTAACAACAAGTGATAAGTTCGAATTGTTTCGTGCACTTTTAGGGTTCCGTACCGGACGGGAGCAAAAATAAGAGAATAAAGTATAAGGTTTGATTTCAGAAAAATATAATTATTTTAGTAGGTACCTAACCAAAACCCAACTCGGAGTTAATAAGGTTTTTTTCTTGTACATTTAGATTTGTTGAGACTACTGCATCGGTTTCTTGTCAAGGTGGTAGTCTCCTTTTTTGGTGCGGTTACGAAACAGACGATTGATTTGACGATAAAGCTGCGAGAATATAAAAATAGACTCGTAAATTACAAATACGTCTTTGTCGCCGCCCATTTCGTAACCGCATCAATTAGCCGGCTTAGTGGGAGCGATCAATATTGTTAAACAACAATGTATTGATCGACCCTAAAATGAAACAATCTGCAACCACGAACACTAAAAAAGCTCTCTATTCCCTTGTATTATAGATACATTTGTCTTGAAAGTTTTTAGCATTCCGTGAAGTGACAATTGTATTTAAAAAATTTCGTTATTTTTACAATCTAACATTACCTTTAAAAGAAACAGAATATGGCCTCTGGTAATACTTAACTTACGAGTATATATTACATACAAAATAAAGTAATTAATTAATTAGAGTTCGGCTGCTAAATATAGAGGTTATTCGTAATATTTACACATACTTACGAAATTTTACTTGTCATTTTTGCGCCTACTTTCCCAGGCCAAAAATATCACTGTCATTTGACAAGTCCACCTACGCCTAACAACTCACATATAACGAGTTCACTGAGTTTAGCCTACATAACTGTAATGTTACTATAATGAAAATCAGTATTTATTAAATACATGTATATACATATATTATATATACGTGTAAGCCGAGTTGGTTAGACCTTAGACTTTGTTTAACAACACCACTATAGTGCCTCGGAGAGCACGTTGAGCTGTCGGTCCCAGTTTCACTATATCAATTTGCGAAACTGTTTATTGATGGGTTATTAAGTTTACCCAAACATAGCGACGAGCTAGCCACTTGTGCGGTGTAGACTCGTACCATCGGCTACGACAAGGTGGGATTAAAAACCCCTCCGCTGGGTACCTGCCTAGGCGGTCTCGGGCGCCGTAAGACACCCGTGACGAAAGCAGCCCGATAAATTCCAAGATTGATGTAGATCAATACATTGTTATTTAACAATATTAATCGCTTCCACTATGGCGGCTTATATTATAATGTATATTTTAATATCCTCGCTGTCTTATCGTCAACTCAACCACCCCTTTCGTAACCGCACGGCGCACGCTGAAAGGAGACTACCACCTTGACAAGAAATCTATGCAGTAGTCTCCTGAAAAGCGGTGAACCCAAGGATTGAAACTGAAACATGACTAGTATAGGCCACTTGACGGGTTTTGCTTTTGTATGGGCGGTATTATCTGTATTAACGAGACCGGTCGGTCGGTCTAACGAAGTTATAGAGACCTTCCTCCCATCTGACATATATGTATGTACGTGGTTCTTCACGTAAACGTTACTAACGTTACGTTAATAAGATAACAAAACCCCTTGTTTTAGCCTCAGAGTCTATACCCATGGTAGCGCCTAAGATGCTATACCAGAGGCTCTACCATGGGTTTGCGCATTGTAGCAACGTAACGTATACGTATACAAATACGTTACGTTGCTATAATGCGCAAACCCATGGTAGAGCCTCTGGTATAGCATCTGAGGCGCTACCATGGGTTTGCGCATTGTAGAGATACGTGTACGTGAGGACCAACCAATACGATGGCTTTACTCAATCCTGTTACCGAAAATAAAGCGGTCCTATTAGTTGTTGCTCACGTATACGTATACAAATACGTTACGTTGCTACAATGCGCAAACCCATGGTAGAGCCTCTGGTTTAACATATAGATAACGATACATATGATAGAGACTTAGAAACATATCGAAATTGAATCGTTGTGATATGTCTCCGAGTTGAAGATCATCATTGCGAGATGTGCCAAGGCTGTGACGCAAACCATGACGAACTTACCGTGTCTTTGTCAAAAACATAATACAAACATGCATAGCCCAATTTATTGTTTGTCGAAATAGCTAGAAGATGGTATCTAGAAAAATACCTATGTGAAATAATACGTTTTTATTAGAGATCTTTACGAATTTAGTTTGGTGTTTATAAAATGTATAAAGAAATTTTATTGTTTGTTTGTACCGGTTAAACTCAATAGCTACTGAATTTAAATAATTAGAGATATGTTTTTATATATCGATAATATCGGGTTTGATTTATTTTAAAATAAGTTCGCCCTGCGGAAATCCAAAATAAAATATATCCCATGTATAAAAAGCTCTCTAATAAAAGATTTCTTAAGTTTCTCGGTTCAGTAGTTTTTGAGTTTATCCGAAGCAAACAAACAATCAAATCTTTTCTCTTTTAACAAATATTAGTATTTTTTTTAAATATATTATTTGCCTGTGAATTTGTATGTACCTGATGTAAAAAGTCTATGAATGGGGTCGATCAATACATTGTTATTTAACAACATTGATAGCTCTCACTATGCCGGCTAAATGATACGATTTCATAACCGCAGCATGCAGCTACAAATCAAGTATAGATTAAGCTGCAGGTGAAATCACTCGCTGTGCCTGGCCAGCGATCCATTTTTTTTTTTGAGCGAAGAAAGTATGATCGCTTAATTTTTTTTAGTTCAAGAAAGGTATATTACCGACCGAGCGACGGTATGTGAATGCATGCTTTGTGAATGCATGCTTTGTCCAGCGCGTGATGTACGGGAACGTAAAGATTAGCGATAAAAAATAATAATATAAAAGGATATTTTTTTTATGTAGCTACATTGATGTGTGCACACCACTAATATAATAATTTACAATCTCATATTGCTTAATCATTACTAAAATTTTATGACTAGTACTAAATATAAGGCCAAATATGTTGACATGTAGTTATGTCAAAAAATTACACGGTGCTATAAATCAAGACAACAAGTTTCTAGTTGCAAAAAAAAACACTTAAGTATGTTCAAAGATACAAATTGCAAATTACATTTCTTTTTTAAGATGCTATACCAGAGGCTCTACCATGGGTTTGCGCATTGTAGCAACGTAACGTATACGTATACAAATACGTTACGTTGCTATAATGCGCAAACCCATGGTAGAGCCTCTGGTATAGCATCTGAGGCGCTACCATGGGTTTGCGCATTGTAGAGATACGTGTACGTGAGGACCAACCAATACGATGGCTTTACTCAATCCTGTTACCGAAAATAAAGCGGTCCTATTAGTTGTTGCTCACGTATACGTATACAAATACGTTACGTTGCTACAATGCGCAAACCCATGGTAGAGCCTCTGGTTTAACATATAGATAACGATACATATGCTAGAGACTTAGAAACATATCGAAATTGAATCGTTGTGATATGTCTCCGAGTTCAAGATCATCATTGCGAGATGTGCCAAGGCTGTGACGCAAACCATGACGAACTTACCGTGTCTTTGTCAAAAACATAATACAAACATGCATAGCCCAATTTATTGTTTGTCGAAATAGCTAGAAGATGGTATCTAGAAAAATACCTATGTGAAATAATACGTTTTTATTAGAGATCTTTACGAATTTAGTTTGGTGTTTATAAAATGTATAAAGAAATTTTATTGTTTGTTTGTACCGGTTAAACTCAATAGCTACTGAACCGATTAAAAAAAAACCTATAGAAGAGTAATTAGAGATATTTTTTTATAAATCGATAATATCGGGTTTGATTTATTTTAAAATAAGTTTGCCCTGCGGAAATCCAAAATAAAATATATCCCATGTATAAAAAAGTCTCTAATAAAAGATTTCTTAAGTTTCTCGGTTCAGTAGTTTTTGAGTTTATCCGAAGCAAACAAACAATCAAATCTTTTCTCTTTTAACAAATATTAGTATTTTTTTTAAATATATTATTTGCCTGTGAATTTGTATGTACCTGATGTAAAAAGTCTATGAATGGGGTCGATCAATACATTGTTATTTAACAACATTGATAGCTCTCACTATGCCGGCTAAATGATACGATTTCATAACCGCAGCATGCAGCTACAAATCAAGTATAGATTAAGCTGCAGGTGAAATCACTCGCTGTGCATGGCCAGCGATCCATTTTTTTTATTGAGCGAAGAAAGTATGATCGCTTAATTTTTTTTAGTTCAAGAAAGGTATATTACCGACCGAGCGACGGTATGTGAATGCATGCTTTGTCCAGCGCGTGATGTACGGGAACGTAAAGATTAGCGATAAAAAATAATAATATAAAAGGATATTTTTTTTATGTAGCTACATTGATGTGTGCACACCACTAATATAATAATTTACAATCTCATATTGCTTAATCATTACTAAAATTTTATGACTAGTACTAAATATAAGGCCAAATATGTTGACATGTAGTTATGTCAAAAAATTACACGGTGCTATAAATCAAGACAACAAGTTTCTAGTTGCAAAAAAAAACACTTAAGTATGTTCAAAGATACAAATTGCAAATTACATTTCTTTTTTATTATTTAATCATTGGTTCGCTTACAAAAATAACGCAACAGTAATTATTTAATAAAACCACATCTAAGCACTAAGGTTTAAGACTGCGGGTTAACGACGGTCACTAACTGGTTGTTAGTCATTGTGTAACGCTCTGGTTTAGATTCTAGTGTAGATTTAACACCTGGTTTTATCTCCAGAAGATAAGATAGGCGTGAGACTGGTGCGATAGTGGGCTTTATAATAAGCGCACTATAAAAATACTAAGCACGTTTATTCTGGCTACTTATATTTAATTGTTTTGAAAGCCATAAAACATATTATAACATTCTCACGCTTAGGTATCTTAATAATAATAATATATAATATGTAGGTCATTTCACAAAATATAGTTTTAATAAATTCACGTCTTTTAACAATAACGTATTGTTTACTAGTAACAATATGTTAGCTTTTGCTATATATCTCAAAAGGTTTATATTCTCAACATTTGTCTGTGGGAGGAATGGCGACCTGGCCAAGTGCACACAGGACCTTATATATACTTTTTTTTTTTTTTTGACTTTTCATAAATGCCTGTAAAGGTTTACATGAAATAAATATTTTTGACTTTGACTTACTGAGATTAAAATTACTAATAATAATAATAATACAACCACGGGTGCCTATTTGGCTCCCAAGAACCGTTTTAAATGGCCTCAGGGTACCCAGCGGAGGGATTAACCCGATGAATTTCGCCGATGGTATTCGGAGGCAACACCTAACAAGTGGCGAGCTTGTTGCGGTGTTTATGATGAATTAGCCTCGTTGTATAAAGCGGTCGCCCATCCCAGGCCGGCCTTGTTGTCATCTGCTTAACTTTGTTGTCAGTTGCGCAGTGACTTAACCACTAGGCTGGGGCCGTTTTTTTATATTAAAATTACTGAGGTGAGGTTAATTAAATCAATTTTCTGAAATCACACCACTTTCCTCCCAAGAAACTCCCTTTTTCCTTCTAAAGTACGGAATCCTAAGTGCGCTAACTGCATAGCGCTTGACCGCTTTATTTTCTAATAAAAACATTCTCAAAAACAGAAAAACGAAACTACTAAAACTAAATATTAATAAACTTAATGCATTATTCATGTTATTATGGTAAATTTTAACATGGGCAACATTCAAGGTATAAAACCTCGTAAAGCTATAAATATGCCGATAAATTTTATCTAATTAGAGCTTGTTTTAGAACAGTTTTCGTATAAAAAGTCGTTAATAATAAGGCGGTAAGTCAACGCTATTCGGCTAGCATTGGCGCAACGCCAGCTCAGTGCAATCGGAAACAACTACAAACAACACCTTACGTATTTGCATCGCTATTTTCGTCGTACATTACTGAGAATATACTGATTTTTTTTAACCCCATTTGGTTATTAAGGATCAATGGATGTTATGATATTTTTATTTTTAGATCATGAATTATTTTTGTTGGTTACGTAGTAGGGATTCTGGCGTATGTTACCGGAATTAAATTGTAGTTTTGTGAACGCATCTGTTCAATGTGAACTCATTTAGTTTTAAGTCGGTTTACATAGTATGAACGAGCACGTATTTAGTAGGATTGGCATTATTAGCTAGTTCTTCTAATTTGAAAATACTGACAATGAAAATATATTTTTAGTTTCATATTGAAGTTTTTATTTAATGATACTGTAAATATATTTTATGTACATTAAAAAATTATAACAAAATTTCGACATTTTGTACTAACACGAATATTAGATATTTATTTCTTTGGCGGCCAGTGTACATAACAACATTTATACATATAAGTGAACAAATTTTATAAGAAATATGTTTATTTTTGCAAGAATAAGAGTATGGACTATAGTGCAAATACCCAATAACCTTATTTTTTTTTTACTATTGTTTCTTATTGCTACTCCATATTTTCACATCTCTAAAATAATATATTAAATGAGTTGGTCTCTTCAAATACCATCGGCGAAATAAGGACTGGATTAATCCCCTTTAGGTACCCTGAGGCCGTTTAAACGGTTCTCGGGAGCCAAAAGGCACTCTAGAACCCGAGGTGATGATGGTAAATTGGTGCAAATACATAAACGCTAGAAAAAAAAGATCCAATTTTTTCAGAAGAATTTCTTTCAATTTCTCTAGCTAGAGTCTCCATCAAGCCCAGAATGCCGACTGAAAATATATTCAAACCCATAATATTTTGACTAAAGCCGATTCTATTAAAGGCTAAATAAAACCCTAGTAACTGAATAAGGCCCTAGAAAAAAAATCAGCGAAAATATATTTATACTTACAAAACAGTATGAAATTTTAATTCGACGGTCTGTAACTGTTGCCTTCGCTAAATTCATATGTAGGTTTGTTTTTAAAGTTACACCCGGGTTAAACAAACAGAATAGGGTTGACAATACAAAGTATAAAAAAATAGGGTTGTTACTATTAAAAACTATTTATTTAATTTAAATTTTTAGGTCAAATCGCTATAACAAAAGCCTTACTAAGCCACCGACTACAGTTTTAATAAGCGTATCGCGAAATGAGCGAGTAACTGTTACGAATAGCGGGTACTTTTCAACGTCAGTCACTAGACCATTAATTAACCTGTAGTTATTTTCGCACGCCTTCAATTGTGAGTCATCTCTTAAAAACACATTTAGACCAAAGCTCATTGTCAGGGGATACCGCATTGTCAATTATATGACCCAAATTCTGGACGTAGTTAGTAGCAAAAAAATTCAAAGGAGGCTGGTAATTTTTTTGCAGTTAAATATTAGAAAAAAAATAGGAAGGTTAAGAAGAGAAAACACAGATTAAGTAAAATAAAAAATAAGTGTTATTTCTTACAGGGAGGTTAAGACAACGCTGAGAATATGCAAAAGGATTATTTTTCTAACGACAAGGGCAGGTGGGCAATTCTCGCGCTTTCGACATTCATCTCGATTCGATATTTTTTTCGTTCAATATTTATATATTTATTGTTTATTAATTATTATTTATTTCGTTTAATGTTCAATATTTTTGAACGAAAAATGGCATAATATGTCATTTTTCGTTCAAAAAAATAGAAATGCCGAAAGCGCGAGAATTGCCCCCTGATCTTTTAATTAAAGTTAAAAAATTGTGGTTAGTATTTTTGGAGTATTTCAAACCGATTTAAATAAATATACTATATCAACGTTTAATAATGCCAATATATATATTTAAAAATAACATAAAAGTGGGTTTTTATTCAATTTAAGTTCTAAACTAAAATAATAAATAAAAACTATTTAAACTTCGCAATTTATTGTATATTTATTGCACTAGGTTGTGGGAAAGACATCCGCCATACTGGTGGCTTAACACCGCCCACTCAATACGAAACTTTGGGACACAAAAGGTCCAGTAAGCCGATTCCTTTAAGTACCTGGGGTAAATTATTTATCGGTCGATGAGCATGGGTCCCATGGTCACTGCAGCTGTGAGCAAGGCCAAGGCCGCCCGCTCCATACTCTGTCCAGTTCTCAAATCAGGGTATCGGTCTAAATAACTTAATCCATCCCCTACTTATTTATACAGCACCAGGGCATGGCACCGACTTGTGACGACGATCAAAGCCCGCCAGCGCCAGCAGAACATTTCGTACGGCGACTGGCGCTATGTGGTTCATACGCAATAAAACAATTAGTAATGCCGTGAAGGTCGAACCGCTCTAGGATTTCGTTGAACGGCTCGACGATAATGAACTCTACGAACACCTTCACGGCATCACTCCATTTCTGGCGCAGCCACTGAATGACAGGCCTACGATGAAACAGCTTCTAGGCGGTAAGCTGTCTACACAGCTATGTGGCTAGCTTTTCTTCCTGGCGCGCTGTAGCCTTAAGCGCGGCAGTGCCTCCACCGTTCGGCTAACTATCTTCAATCTACAATGAGGGCCACGCGTCACCGCGACAAGTCCCCGCCAGTCTGTCGATTCTCATCCCCAAGGGATTGAATACTCTATTTTTCTTTCTTGTATTGATTTAAAAAGAAAGTTTTTTCATTAAGATTTTAGTATGTAATAATAATACTGAAAAGGCCTGTGACTTAAGTAAAAACTTAACTGCCGGCTCTATGTCCTAACTAAATACCTATTTAGATTGATTACAAAGCCAGTGTCCAGATAATTTTTTTTTGTGTTTTTTTTCTAAAACTGTAGAAGTAGAAGACGATGATTAATGATGCATGTCTTTAGGAGTTTTAGTAACTTTTAACTCTAACTTTTTTAACGTAATCAATCTTCGAGGTCTATTGCTCCTTCCCTTTGACATATTTCTACATTATTTATATTGGACAAATGACCAGCTAAACACCCTTTTTTTTATCTATCAATAAATATTTAATAGACATCTTTCTCGGACACATTCTATTTATTTTATAGGGCCAACAGGATGTTTTATATTATGTTTTATTGATGATAACTTAAACCACTATATAAATGCTTTTATATTCATTTCTTACTTCAAAAGGGTCACAAGTACGCACAACTGTAAAAAGCTTTTACGACTTTTAGGTACTGTTATCTTCCGTGTTCGTCATATCTTCACGGTGTTTATGAAGCTTTGTGGTTAGCTGATGATATAGGAATGATCATAAAGACTTTTTCAAGACCACACGCATATCGAAAAGTTTCACTTTAATCGTGCCCCGAAACCATAAGAGCGTGAAAAATTGTTAAAAATATCGCTTTCGGTGCTCAAATTGTAATTTAATAAAAATATTTCAGTTTTATGCGTATTTTAAGTATGAAATTATGAGTGTTGTTTAAAATTCAACGAAGTGGATTGGGTATTAAAGTGTTTTTGGGATACTTTTTGAATGAAATGCATTTGAGTGCATTATAAACCATTAAGACTCGACTGCATAGATGTTTTAAAGCTGTACAAAGCTCAGGTAAGGCCATGTGTGGAATCCTTCGCACATTTGGGAGGGATCCGCTACATACCAGCTGAATATTCACAAAGCTCTGCACAAACGTGGAAAAATCTCTCTATAATTCTGTGATAATGAACCCGAGTCCATGCAGCACCTACTGTGTGTGGAACGCAAGGACCATGCAAAGAATTTAATACCTAGGCAACATTACCCGAAACCGGAAAGCTACAGACTTCTTAAACTAGGTGATGTTCTTAAATATATCAGCAACATAATTAAAGACATGACTGATTTGTGAGTTGAATCGAAATGGGAAACACACCAAGATCCCACGGGGTCGAAATATAAATGTTTTGACTGCTATTAGCCCCAAAGCCAATAAGAACTCTCCATAAACATATTTAACCGCCTTTATCAAATAATTAATCTTTACTGTGGAAGACAAGCCTACTAGAACAAAAATATTTGGCGAATATTTTAACTGTTGCACATTAACAAAGTGGAATTCTCTGCCAGCTTGCGACTTACCCCATACCCATCAATCCTTTAAGCGAGACATATAATGAAAATATCTCAAACAGACACAATGGACTAACCCAATTGTAACATCACTTATGATATTTTGGATGTCAGGTGCAAATTAAAGTAGGTATGTAGAGATGATGCGAAATGGCGTCATATCTCTCCCTGATGGTAGGTACCTACGTCTGAATGTATAAACCTAAGGCTTTCATTCTACTAAATCAATAGCAAGTATTTTAATATGTATGTTGAAAAGGCAGTAAAAAGCATTCGTCTTTCATAAATATGTTGATAGTATTACAGCGAAATAATGACTATGTACTCTTTAAAAAGCAACTTTTCAGGAGACTAATGCATCGATCTCTTGTCGAGGTGATTGGTCTTCTACTTTGATCAACAAAGTTGTAACTTGTTGATCAAAGATCTTCTATCAGAATGCAGCTATGAAACTTATAAATTTGACAGTAAAGCAGCGAGGATATTAAAGTAGAATAATAATGCAAATTAGTTTCTGTCCGATAACTTAGCCGGTATAGTCTTAATAAAATTCGTGTTCTTTTTTAAGTATTAGGTACAAGGTTAATTTAAAACAAATCAGAATAATAAATATTAAAATAACTATGTTATGATAATCAATAACACAATTAGGTATATTAATTCTACACGCATTAAATGTAATCTTACAGATTTTCCTCATTTAAATATATATAGGTATAATAATATTATACTTGTTTCTGTATTTTATTTTACTAGGTATTATATTTTCGGTTCAACAAACTATATTTTTTATAGTAGTAAAATTTGTCATAATACGTGTTGGTACATGGAAAATGGAGTCTTAATAGAATAGAATAGGAAATAATTTGAAGAATATCTACCACTGTCCGAAAAATGCATAACATAAAAAACATTTATGAAAGAATTTCACTTAAACACGATTAAAAGCAACAAAATATCTCAAAAAAAAAATTTATGTAGAGACAATTTCCATAATAATAAATAACAATAACAAACTCTCTAAAAGAAAGTTTTGAAACAATAAATCGTTTCAGAAGCAGGTACTTAGGTAAATTAAAAACGAAGAATCGTCTGAAATATAAAACAAAACAAGTAGCCTGTCATGTCGCTGACTGTACATACACAATCATAGTTCCGTAAAGGGTAATTAGAAAACATCCAGGGTTCATTTCCGGTACAATTAGAATCCGGTAGACGTGAAAATGACAGGTGCTTAATTAAAATAGCACATTTTAAATTTGGAACGTGTTTAAATTTAAATAAAGGAACACTTTTAAACCAATACGATAGGAGATAATAGATTGATAAGAAATGCCTATAAATGTAAATATTTATATAAATTCTAATCTTGGTATAATGCTAAGTAGAGAGATAATAAAATAAACATGTTTATCTTTTACACTAAAACAACTCTTTTATATTTACAAATTATTTCAAAAAACAAACCTTTTCGGTTTCCAGCGCCTGATAAATACTCCAAACATATTCATTGATTAACTTTTCATTCACACAATTTCATAATAAACACCCACGTCACTTCACTGCACCTAAAATGCACTTTTTATTCAATAATTCACTAAAACATTTCACTTGTCTAAAGTATCTAATTTAAAAAAAATACCTAAAACACTCTACAAATGTTTGTTTTTAATTTAACGAATGTATTTTTTCGTAGCTATTTTGTTGGCACACAAAAAATCTACTACAGTGACACTCGCGTCGAGTCGCTTGAAAGTCGGCGACTGACTGACTGGCCGGTTTGGTTTACTGGCCGCGCACCAATGCAGTGCAAGTTGCATTCATAATAATAAATCTTGCCTGTCAAACTGCACTGCATCTGCAGTAAGTGCGCGTTTTAGCAGAGATTTTAGATGGTAGAATTAAATATTTTGCTATTCATGAAACGTGGCTGCCTAGTTGGTTAGACCATGGACTTAAAAACACTTAGGTCCCTGGTTCGAATCCCGATGTATACCAATGAGTTTTTAATTTTTAAAAAAATGTACATTTGTTTGACAACACCACTATAGTACCTCGGAGAGTACGTTAAGCTGTCGGTCCCGGTTTCACTATACCAACTTGTGAAACTGTTTATAGATGGGTTGTTGAGTCTATTCAAAACATCGCGACGAGCTAGCCACTTATCGATGTAGTCTCATACCCCTCCGCTGGGTACCCTGGGGCCGTCTAGGCGGTCTTGAGCGCCGTGAGGCACCCGTGTTTATACATATGAAATAGGACAAAGAAACATAGCTTGTTGATTGTTTTGTGCGTAATAAGAACCTATTAGAGCATTGCTAATTTTGCTTAACTCATGTGTAGACGGATAAACAAGTTTTAGCAGAACTTAGCAAGTGTAGAATATTGTGAACTTCACACGCGTCACTGTACTCCGTAATTGTTAGGACAAGGTTTAATAATAAAATAAAGCAGAAAGAGGTACAAGAAAAATAATACACATCTTTACTTAAATATTTGTAAACACAGGTTTACCTAAAAATATATTTACATGTGTTTTATGATTTGTATTATTTGCACTAAAAAACAGATTTCCATATCTTAGATCACAATTATTTATTTTTACTTAGAAACCTATAGATAAATAAACATACTTTAATAAAATTGCTTAACTTATAAAACAAAAGATAAAAACTACCTACTAAAATAAATTTGTATATAATTTGTAGTAAGTACCTACTATGCGAATGGCGGAAATTGTGAAATATTACGTAAATAAATTCATATATTGCTATATTCATATCATATGAGACTCTACCATGATTGTTTGCGATGATTTTAACGTAGCGTTAATACGTTAGAAATGTTTAGTTCTACCAATAGATAAGGTATATCTTGGTATCCTGTTTAAAAAAAAAGCAGCCCTATCGGTGGTTTCTAACATATGTACTCATGATAAAGCCTTAGTTAACAGAATAATTAAAAAAAAACTTTAAAATATAAACTCAGCTATTTTTTCTAAATTAAGTTTAACCTACAAATATTCAGAACGAAATAAAGTTGAAAGCTCTTACAAAAACTCAGGGAATCACCAGAGCTTTAGTAAGCTCGCCGGAGAGGTGACCTAGTTCTGCTGAAGTGCCTCGGATTCACTTCAAAGCTCTATTTACTTCCGTACCTTGCCATTTATATAAGTGTCCTTTTTATGGTCTGTTTTGAGATTTTTAGGTTTCTTTTTTGTGATTTTATTTTTAATATTTTTTAGAATGGTGTGCTATTTAAATGAACGAACATAGTGATGATTGAATGTCTTTTCTTGACTATTATATATTTAAAAATGTTGGGGGAAAATCCTAAAAGTAAAGCTAAAAAATAACATAAAGTAATTTTGTATAATGGCGGTACATTTTGCGATTGTTTATTTTGATCTGTCATTTGTTACTTTTTTTTTTATTCTTCCACCAGTGTGGAAACGCAAAAACCTTTCGACCAGACCATCATATTTATAGGTGATGCGAAGTTCGCCAGGGGCCTTACCAAAGAGCCAATCGATAATCGAATCGAAATACCCATCCAAAGCCAGTATGATTTTTGACGTTTCTCGGCGATCAGGCTCTACCCATAGAGTAAAATTCCTATACATTTTTACCGATCGCAGGTCAGCTAGTTTTCAATAGTTTTTACACAACTAAACTCCAAAAAAAAACTAAACATGAAACCTTCTTGAACTTCGCTTATACCTACCACGTTTGTATATAGAGTATAGAGACGCAAAATACTATCTCTACTTACGTCCATGTTTATACTTCTTGTAACTTGTAATAGATAATTAGGGCGTAGATAGTCAGCGAAGTTTGTCGCCTCGGTAGTACTTTTGCAGGGCAGATAAGAATTGACAGGCTAATGGAACTAGCTAACCACCTAGTCTTGCACTAGTTGATTATGTGGCCTATATTTATGTGCAAGAGTCAGTGAAATAATAGAAAAACATATAAACTTGTAGATAGAGGTAAAGGATAGTTACAATCTATTTTGAGATAAAGACAAAGTTCTTGGGTATTCATGGATTCTCCGTGCGGGTGCCGGGTCCATCTCGCTTGGCTGGGAGTATTCCCGGACTTGAGACCGTAAAGCAAGGTTGAAGGCCTTTCCGAATTCACCTATCCCCTTCACTGTGTACATTTTTTTTTTATTGGAACACGACATGTGACTTTGCATCTACCTGGTGGCGAGCAGACTTACCAATGGGCTCAATCAATAATGGTTCTTAAACAATATTGATTGCTCCCACTATGCCGGCTAAATAACATTACCCTACCATACGATTCTGTCAGCACCATTTTGGAAGCGCGTTCCATAAATGTTACGACAGCTGATTTTGGAAGGCCAAGATTCTTCAAAGCATAAAGTTGAGTTTTAAAACCGTTTTCAGTTATTTCGTTCGTAAGATCAAAGTATTTGTTCGACTTCATTCAGTATTTAGTCATAAAAACTTAATTTAGTTACAAAAACTGTATGTAAGATGATTATTTATTATAAAATAATCAAGGGTGTCCAGCGGGAATTTTTCAGCTTTAAAATTTCGTATAAAAAAAACTACATAGATTTTATTTATTTTTTATTAAAACAAAATGTACAACATTAATGCGGATTTCATTTCTTAAACACTATATCATTTAAATGATGACCGTTTTTTTGTACGCACTCCTGTACATTTGTAATTACGCGACGGCAAAGCTCTGGAGTAATGCTTGAATTGCCCGGGGATTGTTCTCATGTTGTTCATGATGTTGATGGTCCTGAAGAAATTCTGTTGAGCGTTGTCCCTTCTTGCCTAAATCTTTGTACCCACGACCAGATAAGTTGCGTGCTCGGCCCATCACTTAAACGCCGAATATTAAAATGAGTACAAAACGTTCGACGCGCGCGAACCAACGATTCACCATTCTTTAGATATTGCTCAACCGCGAACGAGCGGTGCGCTCCCGTCCAATGACTCATGACTACTAACAAATCCGCAAGTACCGCGCTTTCAATGGTACCCCTCGCGCTATTACTTCGATAATTGCCGTTTAAAGTTGAAAAATTCCCGCTGGACACCCTTTATGTCAAACGACTGAAGGAGCCTGTGGCAAAATATATCGTTTATATTTTTTTATACAATATTTTATTTATTATTTTAATTAATACCAAAAACTATATTTAGTTATATGTACACAAACACAAAAAAAAATGCAAAAAGCTATCCTTTGCTTGACACAGTTTCATAACAAATTACATCTGTCATAACTCCCAGACCCATATCATAAACTTCATTTTGATAGCGTTTGATACGGTTCAGCGAGTAGAGATGCGAAATACCTGACTCTAATGTGGCATTTTGTGAAGTCGGGAAAATGTAAAGTTACGTTATATTATGAAAAAAAGTACATAATTGTAAATAAATTTCGAGACATTGATTTTTTATACTAGGTAAAGCACCATTGATTAATTTCTAAAGGAGATATTTTAAAGGATTTAAATTTTGCATAAATTATTTATGAAAATTTTTAATTTAATAAAATTTTAGAGCACTCCTCCTTAGATATCACATATACGCATACCTAATGCATACACACGCCCAAACACTGACTTTATACACACACAAACACACTCTAAACACACACAATCGTTTGTATATGTTTTGGCTTTCTTGAATTGCTTACTTTATTGCTATATTTTTTAATTGATATTGAGAATCCAAGGCATTCTTTGTCCAAAGAATAGCTTAGAGGTCCAGCGGGGAAATGCAGCAAGTATTCTCGGCACTCTGGACGCGACACTCACACTAGAATTATTTTTAACTACATAGTTTATAAATAAAAATATTTATCCAAATTGTAGTATTATATTTCGATACACATTGTTATATTATTAAAATCTCTACTGGCTTTATATTCTGTATTTTTAGTCTTGTAAGCTGTAAGTTTTCTAATATACCCACTTACTTACTAAATCAATAAACGTGTCGACGAGATGCTTGTCTCCATTTGGCACAGTTTTCATAACAAATTACATCTGTCATCATAACTCCCAGGTCTACATCGTGAACTTCACTTAGACACCGGTTCAGCAACTAGAGATGCGAATTTTATTAAAATATATTTAAAAGCTGTCGGTCCCGGTTTCACTATACCAACTTGTGAAACTCTTTATAGATGGGTTATTGAGTCTATTTAAACATCGCGACGAGCTAGCCACTTGTTCGGTGTAGACTCATACCATTGGCTACGACGAGGTGGGTTTAAAACTCCTCCGCTGGGTACCCTGGGGCCGTTTAGGCGGTCTTGGACGCCGTAAGGCACCCGTGATGATATATGTACATATTAAAAAAAAAAATAGTCAGATAGAGGTATTTGTTATGAATTATATAATATATGAGCGGAAATTGATTTTCTTACTACACAAAATCAAATTTATGTATAATAATGTAAATCTTGAGGATAAAATATAATTATATTTTCAATGTGTGTATTGCACAAATGCCTACGAAGATAATATAGTTCGTTATATTTAGGATCCGATGTACAATTATTTGTATTTCTCAATAAAATATTTAAAAAAACAATATTGTTTTTTTAAATATTTTAACAATATTTGAGCTACCCGAAGTTTTCCCAATCAGATATTTATTTCACAATATTTATACATCACTAGTCTTGTACAACCCGAATTTTCCCAGAATAGTCATCAACCCCTAGTTTAGGGGTGAAAGGGTAAAAATAGGCATTGCCCAGGCTGTGTAAATCATGCCAAGGGTATCCATTCAGCTGAGGAAATTGAAAAACTTTTGCTAAGCCTTTTACTAAATGGAGGTCATCTGATTACTTTTTCTGTTGAATGTTGTATTTTTCCGGATAGAATAGTATGAATATACTTATTTTACTTAAAGACTGTAGGACTGTGCAATAGACTTGAGGTTTTGTGCACATACTCTGCTTTGAAAATTAATTGATAGATGTTAATAAGGACGAAAGGCGGCAAAACGTTGCAACAGTGTTTTTTTACACTGTTCCAAATAAATCTAACAACGGATGCCACAAACAGTTTTCAAAATTATATACGAGTTCGAGAAAGAAGAGGGAAGATTAATAAAATATGAAGTATTTTTAAAACCATTATGACGGGAAACGAATACAGTTGTTTTATAATTTGAAAGTGGGATGTGTTTTTTTTTGTTGTTTAAAATATACACAGGCAAAGCCTCGTAAACAAAAGCTAGTGTTAGCTATCTATCTTTATTATCTATTATCACTATAAAATTATTATGATATTTGATATTATTCACACCTAGTTCAAAGTGGGTTTAATCGCCATAAAATGGTCATACCCAGCTGGGTGAAGTATTCAAGTAGCTACTTGACAGAATTCCTTAACTATAAGTAATTTAATTTGTATATAACACTGAGAATTTATAATTTTGTACCAAAACACAAATTTAGAGAATAAGGAAATGACTATTAGAGTAAATTGTAGGCTCTAAACAATCTTTGTTACGTACCAATACGCAGTTACCGTTAAAATGTGTGAACAGACCGACCCCGTGTTCCCAGATTGTCTTGCAATGAAGGGTTTACGTTACGACGCACGCCTTGCACTTGCAACAGATCTACCGTACAAAATTACAAATATCAGACATTTTCGTAATCATTTCCAGATACAGACTATACAATGTGCATGCAGACAGAGACCACAACAAATTTTGGACATTTTAAACAATAAAAAATAGTATGACTGACTATATTTAAATGTGTATCTGACAAGGCCGTTTTTATAATTCGATTAATAATATTCGTTTAAGCGATAGAAACCACAGATAGTACTATCGACAATAAAACGATAGATCGAATATTTAATAGATTGCTTCAATTATAAGGGCATAGACATGTAAAAGAGTTTAAATGCTATTATGTTTATTTGAGGACAAAAGTAATTATAATGGATGGTACAATATTTATTATTTTCTATTATTATTATATCTAGGTACCTCTAATGTTATTTTTTTTAATTATTTCCAATACCGTGAAAATTTGTTGAGTTATTTTATTATACTGGCATTTTCGTTGAATACTTAGACAAAAATAAGTTTATTTTACGAAAACAAAAAAAAAACAATTTAATGAAAGGTACCATGTTTTTCTGTTTTACTTGACACGGGCTGTAATAATGTTTATTCAATTCTATGGCAGTCATTAAATTAAAATAATAATAAAGTATTAAAAGGTACGTTTAATTATAATACATTAGTTAAAGTCAAAAGTCAGTGTGGAGTATTTTATAACACAAAATATATATCGAAGAAGACGACATTTTATATCACAACATTCACCAGTCAATATAAAAAAAGCGCTTTGTTGTAAGTATTTTTTGTTTAAGTTAGTCTTCCAGATCTCAACTGCGCCCTCAAGCTACGTCTAGAAACACTATGCAGTACGCTTGCCTGCCTGGAATACCCAGTTTTTTTCCTCTATCCCTTACCATAGACAAGTGTAAATCGTACCGAATAATCTATCCTGAAATACCGGTCCTCTAGATAGTAAGTGTCGAGTTCAAAATACGCTTTATCTGCTACGAACTGTCAATGACATGCTAGGATAAGTATGTTATATAGATCTTAGGTTAAGGAATATAGATTGTTAGTATTACAGTTTTACCGATTTTTAAATTATGATATTTAATTGGTAAAATTACACTTTTTAAATAGTGCAAAAGAAATGGTTCGATCATTAATAAAATTATTTTCTTAGAACCAATTTAGCCCGGAATACCTTCCGTCATTTATTTTTTTATTCAATGTTGGAAAACTTACAGCATTAGAATGATTTAACAATATAAATATGAAACAAGAAGCATTTTAAGTATTCACAGATTACCAAAATTATTAATCTATACTTATCTATATTAGAATGCTGAAGAGTTTGTTTGGTTGAACGCGCTAATCTCAGGAACTACTGGTTCGATTTGAAATATTCTTTTAGTGTTGGATATTCCATTTATCTAGGAAGGCTATAGGCTATATAACATCACGCTACGACTATAGGAGCGGAGCATCAATGAAAAATGTTGGGGAAACGGGGAAAATTTGATCCTTTTGAAAGCTTCCATTGCGTGCGCAGGCGAAATTGTGCGGGTCAGCTAGTAATTAATAATAAAAAAAGGATTTTGTTTTATTGATTATTGTTACACTTATAGATAGGTTCATAAATAACTTCAACCTATTTCATTGATTATATATTAGATGGTATACATTTTTTATTTATTTATTTATATATATATATATAATATCTTCCTTCTTACAAACTATATGCCAATAAGAACTGCTTATTCAGCAAGTACTTCGTAATCCCCTGTTACCTGCAACAGTATGTAGGTCGTTCGAAGGCTTCCTCGGTCAAAAGGATACTTAGCAGGGCTGCCGATCGTTGATAAATATATCTCATAAAATTAAGCCTATAATATTGTTCAATAGGTCCTACGGCGATTCTATCGATTATATCGTCAAAATGTTATTCTGTTGACATTCCTAGCGTGATCAAAAAAAAATTCAAAGTTCATACTGACTGAACGCGATAACTTGAAAAGAATCACCCCAAAGATTTTTTTATTTTTAACAAACAAAAAATAGAATTTTACAAGTTTTTCACTGCCAAAATATATTTATTGTCTGCAGATTTCTCTCGTTACATTTTTTGGTACTTAATTATAACATATTTTTAAATAATTTACTTTTTCAAACAAAAGAAATCCCTAACAAAGGGGACATGCGGCGAGTATGATGGGTTACCTACCTTTCTGGACTAAATTTCATTATTTTTTTTAGTTAGTATTGTTGTTATAGTTTATTTTTAATATTATTTAAGTTTTGTGAATTAAACATTATGTCTTAATAAACCAGATTTCATCTTCAAGTTAACTGTCAAATAATTTAAATATTTTTTAATAAATTTTTAAGTACAGGTTTATAAACTGCTTACTTTAGAAGAAACAATCTATATAGGTTGAATTCAATCTGATTCAAGAAATATTTTTTAACTTGGATCTTATAGGTGACCTTTGACATTTCCGTTGTTCTTAGATCTTGTAATAGTGTGTTTAGTATATATATTTTAGTATCCTTGTGGCTTTGTATGGATTTAAACAGTTGACAACGGCTTACCTCTCCTTTGAATGCCGACTGAAAACTAACAAAATTTTCAGTAAAATAACTATTGTAATTATTTATCTAGCACCTGTAATATTTTATTTTTATTTTTGGAAAATGGACTATAATGTCTCTAATATCATAAAAATTATAACTCAAATAGAAAAAAAAATAAGCACTTTTTAACTAAATTACGTCTTAAGGATTGATTGGTATAGTTCAACTTAAGTAATACTACATGTACTATTATTTCGTCTGTGGTAATACTTAAAATTGTTATGATGGTCTTTATTTTACATCTAGGCGGTGCCGGCGCCTCATGGCACCTGTGACGGTTCTAACGTTAGAGAGGTAACTATTCGACTTCTCAACCCGGTATTGGGTGAGTATAATAAAAACGCATTAACATGTCATTTAAAATATTTTATTAATAAATTATTTAATTAGGTAAACAAAATTAATTATAAATACAAATAATAACAATAATATAGGTAAAAAAATATATAATTTAGGGGAAAGTGGTTACCCTTCGTACACATTTTAGATTATATTTTTTTACTTAATGATTAATTGTCGAATTTATATAGTTTATGTACCTAAGTGTAACAAATATATTGTAGTTTGTTACAAAAAAGTCCGAAACTATTACGTCAAAAAGTTAAAGGGTTATAGCCATTTTTCTACGATAAGATATTTGTACGAACGTACCCCACGTACGGGGTATGTTCGTACAGTAGGCGGGGTACTTTCGTACGGCATGGGGTACTTTCGTACGGCATGGGGTAAATTCATACAGGGCAATTAAAAAGGCAATTGAAGTCGTTAAACTTTTATTATTATTTAAAAAAAAAATATTTATCAAAGAACTAACTTAATAATAGACTTGATTCATAGTCGATAAATCTTTCTTTAGAAAAATAACAAAAAATAAAATCGTTCATCCTTAGTTTACTTATTGATAATTTTGCTTTACAATCAGTCTAAATGAGATGTTTACAATCATTTTGTATGATACCGTTGTACAGTCTTTGATAATTTAAACCTAAAGTAGGTATTTAAACCTAATATTTGGTTGTTACTTTGGAACTTAATGCACATTATAATTATTTAAATTAACTTCGAAAGTAAAAAGTCTAGCCATTCTAGCTGTACTATTCTGTAGCCCGTTCGTGGTTGAGGATCAGGGAGGTCATAGCGACATCGCTGATATACAGAGTGTGTATGTCTTCTATATCAGGGAAAAAGAATGACCATGATAATCCCGGTTTCTTCCGAAGATAAGATATTTTCATCTCTGTACCCGAATAATGACTGAGAACTTTTCCGACGTAAAAAACAACAGAAGTATTTTTTTCAAACTTAACCAAAACAACAATTATCTTTGATTTTCTCTGGTGTGACATTTAAATTATTATTGATACTACGATCATCAGTCTCTTCGTCCGTGTCTAAATCAACTGGAACTCTCCCGCAAGCTAAATTGCGATCCTTCAGATTCCTCTGAATCTTCATCGCTTTCGATTTTCTTAGATTTCTTTTTTTTTTGTTTTGAATTAAGTTCATTTAAACTACGTTTCGCTGCTTTAGCTCTGGCTCTTCTTTCCTGTTCTAGTTTTTTCAATTCTCTCTGTCTATATCTCTCTTTTAGTTCAGACTTCTGGTGTTATGTGAAGATAGGAACTCAGTTCAGATTGTGCCTCAGCCGCAGAGGTGTAAGGTTCACCAGTTCCGGTAACAATGTCTTGAGGATTTTGGAGCAAAGAAGGCGAATGCTCACGAATATCTGACTCATTCATGTCAGTCGATGACACGCTGGTGGATGGTTGTGGTTCTAGAGCGACAGTACTTGTTTCCGGATTAGGTGGCACATTTACCGATTTATTTAAAGCATAAACGTCAATAGGAGCGAAATCTTAATCGCTGAAGGCCATTTCATTGAACGGCCATATACCTGGCTTTTCAAATCCACTTATAATATTTTTTTCGGTAAAAGATTCAAAATATGCAAGTTTTACCAGTTTAGGAATACTATAAATGTTGATTGTTTTGCCAGGATTCGACATATGCCAATTATTAAACGCTATTTTCAACTTTGCCTTGAATGGGCCGAACATCCACCACTTCTTTATCCACCCACTTCTATTAGCAGCTCCGAGGCTTCCTTCAGGCGCACCTTCAAGAAAATGCACTTTGTAGTGCACCCGTGGAAATACAAAAAGCGGAGGGATAGTATTTCCATTTGCAGAAATAATAGCACCAAATGTTATCAATTCGCCTCTTTCCGCTGATACGATATGTCCTACTTGTTTCTGTGATTTAGGAGCCAAAATTTTTGGAGTTTCTAAAACAGTAGACACGCCGGACTCGTCAAAGTTAAATATCCTGTCGCTTTCAAAATTGTGTCGCTGCAACACATCAGCCAAATTATTATAGAACTCTTGGACTGCATTCTTATTAAACGCGAATGATCGAGCAATGCTAGTATTTTCTGGCTTTCGTAGACTGAGGTTGCCGTTTCGTTCCCTGTATTTACGCATCCACTCTTATCCAGCCATTTGATTTTCGTCCCACTTCGCTGGATATTTTAAATTCAACGCTTTCGCGTATTCGTAGGCAAGTTTCCGAATTTGTACTATCGTTAGACCATAATGCATTTTACAGCAATTGGTAATATAGTCATTTAAGCGTGCCTCTTCTTCCAAGGAGAAGACCTGTAAACTCGTGAATTTTGAATGGAAAGTTCGTAAGGGTCCATTGGCGTTAGAGCCATCTTTAAATTTCTTGACTCTGCTTTCCAACGTTGATGTTTTGATATTGTATTTTAACGCGGCTTTCCTATACGACAACCGTCCTTGTATTACATCATCAATTGCTAAATTGGGACTGGACTCTTCATCCACTTCTTGAGTACGCGTACACTTTTTTTTGTATTTTCGCACCATGATTCTGCAATTAAATATTAATTATAAGGTTGACTTAATAAAATTACTTCATTTTGTTAGAAGTAATGAAGTATTTTAAGGGAAAATTATGTTATTGAGCTGTCTGCACGATAATTTTAAAATCTAGTACTATATATTTATATTTTTAATTGAATTTTGATATACTGGTGGTTAATAAAATCTAAAGGGGAGCCTTCGTACGCGTACGAATGTGCCTCCTGTCTGAGTGTCCAAATGCACCCCATGCCATTGCACAAAATTAAATACAACTTTATACAAATTCTAATTTAGTTTGAGAAGTATAACAATTAAAGCTCAAAATAAACAATGTTAACATTAATTAATCATCACCATTTTGTCAAAAACATAACAATTCTACTTACAATTGCGGACTAAACTTAGGTAAAAAAATTTACTCACCGCGCGCGAAAACACGTTTCGTCTTGTCAGCTGATACACCGTAGTGCGACTGGCGCGAAACTCCGCTAGCAACATGGCGGCCGGTATGTCTATGCTCACAAGTAAAGGCGTATTTGTATGCCATTTAGTTTTTCTGTTAAACAAACTGTACGAATGTGCCCCGCGTACGAATGGTGACCACTTTCCCCTACTTATATTTAAACCTTACGGTGCACAATACCACTTTGAGATGTTCTATTAGAATACTGGTAATAGAACATCTCAAAGTGGAAACATAAAACTATTTCATAAAGGAACTTATGATCAGATATTAAAAATATTCACCTAATAGTTCAAACGGTAGTTATATAAATTACGAACATATTTCAGGGTGTGGTTACGAAACAGGCAGTTGATTTGACAATAAAGCAGCGAGAATATAAAGTACAATAAGCAGCTTTAACTTTTGAGTGTTTTCCAATAGGTACTAAGCTACTCCAATAAACTACAACTAACTTTTTTTAAATTATAATTTAGATATAGTAATAGTTAATAATAAAAAATACAGAAGATCAGATAACGAACGGAAGCTATAACTGAGAATTAAAAATCTAATAGTAATAATACATGTTATTCATCATAAAGCTAATAGAGAAATGGTGGAAAACAACCATAAGAAGCTCTGAGAGTTATAAAATAACAATTAAATTCTTTGATGGCAAATGAAGTAAGGAATATCTTAAATATAGCTAACAATAATCTTAATAATGGAATGTCAATAATATAACTTAATCTTATTCCTATTTTGTAATTTATAATCACTGAATTTAACACTTATGTCAGAGTTATGTAACTCAAACAACTTTAGTAACTGCAAACACTGGTCTTCTACAGCTCTTACAAAACCATTCATCAGGCATCAAACCCCACACTTCAGTCTCCTCTTCAGATTCAATAATCTCACATTTTTCACTATGGCTTCTCTTCACAAAATAAGTTTCCACAAAGTATCCTCGTTCAGAATTTATTTTTTCTTCTTCTTTTTGTTTTAAATACTGCAGACTCCTCTTTATCAGATCAAACTTTATTAAATATGGAATAAAGTTGCTCTTTATTACGTGGTTTGTCACTTTGTCCAACGTATTTATCAGATGTGGTGAAGGACATTGAGTAATTAAATTTGTGACTAAAACTTCAGAAGTTAAAAAAATTAGTTCCTTTGCCATTTTCGTTTAAAATAACTTCACTTTGCTGAGATTTATCGGATACTAAATGCATTTTGGGTTTTCTGTCTATATTTAAGGAAGGGTCTTTAGATTACTTAATTACTTTTTAAGTAATTATTGTTGTTTTAAGTATACACACTCTAATTAGATTTTTACCTGCTTATTCTTAATGAGTCATTACTTTGCATTGGTTATTTATTCGCTTTAAAATTAAGACTAAGCTTAATTAGGTTTTAATATATTAATTAGCACTCGTAATGTCTCCCCAAGATATTCTAACGCCATGTAAAATTGTTTACTAGTTCAGAGGTGAAGAAAAATACTACATTTAATGGATAAGTAACGATCAGAATATTTTGATAGCTCATAAATTTCATTGCAGAGTAACGTGAAAACAGATTTTTATGTTTTCATATTTTTTAAAGAATTATCATTGATAAATAATATAATAAACTATCAACATTAGCCTGCTCCATTTCAGTGTTGGACATAGGCGTATGAGAAAATATATACTTGTACCATCACGGGTGCCTTACAGTGCCAAGACTGCCTAGACAGTCAAAGGGTACCCAAATAGCTGCCATTTCATTTTGTAATATGTGCTATTGTTCCGCAGGGCACCTCGTTGTATGACAGTTTTATGAAAAGAGTAGATGAACGTTCGTTTCCTAGTTATTTAGAGTAGATGAACGTTCATCTGTATCGTGTGAACATGGAATGAAAGAAAAATGAAGCATTCACTCGTGTAAACGTTACTGGCGTGAACCGTCTTATATCACCTTTAGTAATAATAATAATAATAATATGTAGGACAAATTACACATATTGCTCTGGTCACAAACTAAGCTCTAGGCTTGTACTATGTGTACCAGAAGCAACGATATAATAACATATTATATTTTATAAACACCCAGACCATGACAAACTGTACAGAAAAAACGTACTAATATATTTTGCCATGGGTGGGAATCGAACCCACGACCTCCGGATACAACGCCAAAGGCGCAACCACTAGTCTACGGAGGCTGTCGAGTAATATACCTACTATTAACATAGCAATATCGTATAGACTCTTTTAGCGTTTAAATTTACACACACATGTTGCGGGCAACAATTAGTTATTTATAAATTAGTTGATATGTCAATAAGAAGCGCATATACAGCAAGTACTTCTTAAGCCCCAGTTTCCTGTAATAGTATGTAGGTCGTTCGAAGCCTTTCTCGTCAAGAGGATCTTATCATGACTGGCGATCGCTGATGAAATATGTCATGAAATTAAAACTATAAAATGTACGTACAATGAGTCCTAATACAAAATCTGTAAATTTTAATGTTCGCGACGAAAACTACCTATATAGGGTCCTAGTTAGTTGAATAATAGTTGAATATATAGGGTAGAAATTACTGCATTTCTCTCAATAGTATGGCTTTGGACAGTTTTTTTGATCACCTGAATTGACTTTCCTGGATTGCCGTACGATGTATCTCAAGCTTTCAAAGTCGACTAAAACTTTTTACTGGAGGCCGCGACGGAAATTTCTCTAGGGCGCCTGATGAAATCTAACAGCTGGTACAGAACTCATAGTACATTATTCAGAAAAAAAAAACGTCTTAAAGCTTGGTTTGTAGAGTTTAATAACTTAAAAAAAAGTGTGATTATTGTATATTTAGGTCTGGTTTGAATGAAAAAATGATTTTTTAGATAAAGTTATTCGTCGAACTGTCGAATTTATTCATTATCCATACAAGCTATCTGTTGAATAACATTTCCTGACGTTTGAAACATCGGCGCTTATTATCTTTTCTTTGTTACATTTACGTCTAGGTGGTCTTGGGCGCCATTAGGCATCCGTAATGGTACACCATTTTCTTCAATCACACTTCAGGTGTATGCCGAGTTTTAATAAAGACCTAGACAGAATATTAGCCTAGATTTAGTAGAATATGATAAATCTAGCCGTTCCTTTGCAATTAAGTATAATAAAAAATAATATTGCATTTATTTTGCCAATCAAATTTTCAATGAGGTAGATTCATATATTATAAATGATACTGTTGATATTGTACCCATGATGCTATTTATTTTTAATAATAAGTCAATTATTAAAAATAAATAGCATCATGGGTACCTTTTTGACTCCCGGGAACCGTTTAAACCGTTTAACCTACCTCATTTCGCCGATGGTATTCAGAGGCAACACCTAACAAGTGGCGAGCTTTTTGCAGTGTAGCCTCATTGTATAAAGCGGTCACCCATCCCAGGACCCTTGTTGTCATCCATTTAACCTTGTTATCAGTGCGTCCATCCCGGTGACCTAACCACTAGGCTGGGGCTGCTTTATTTAAAACATTACTTTTGTTAGAATTGAATTGCTATTGCATCAATACGACTAGATAATGTGCATAATTTCTAACGATATATTGATGTACAATTGGGTAAGTATAACAAAAACACAATAAAAAGTCATTT